>CM042834.1:148991961-149406961 GCA_023653725.1 Bungarus multicinctus
ACACTGCTGCCTCAGTGGGGAAATAGGCCTATTTGAGGAACAACCTTTCTCAAGGTAATATTTGAACGATAGGCTGCCTCAAAGTAAAATGCAGTTAGGACTATAGCCATCCCCATCGTATTTTGCACTAACTGTTCATTGTGATAAACCATAATATGGTTGTTTGATTTTGGGTTGGTGGGTTTGTGTGAAACATTCATGGTTTATTGCCTAGCATGTTCAATGAGTTCTGCTAATAGTAATTTATTCAGTAAACAGCTTTTAAGAATATAGGCCTGCACATTAATACATCAGCTCAACACATTTTTCCCATCATCACACAACAATTAACCATCATTTAGATCCAATAACAGGAAGTCCTCAACTTATAACAGTTAATTTAGTGACTGTTCAAAGTTACAACGGCACTGAAAAAACTGGCATGACTGTTTTTCACAGTTATGTTGGACGCAGAAGGAATTTGTCTTGGTGTAAATACTCTCAGTGTACATAAAAGAAAAGATACATATGTCAGAGTCGAGACTCATAAGGTACGACACTTAATGATAGTCATAGGGTACAATAAACAATAAATCATACTAGGAAACAGACAGTATAAATCATAAGGATACAAGCAACAAAGTTACAGTCACACAGTCACAAGTGGGAGGGGATGGCTGATAAAGAGTGATGACAAAATTAACAGTAATAGTAGTGCAGACTTTGTAATAGTTGAACAGGGTTGAGGAAATTATTTGTTTAGCAGGTGACTTTCGGGGAAAAACTGTTAACCAGATTCATCCATAGGATGATCTCATATAAGCAGGTAAAACAGGAGGATCTGGCCAAACTACACACCTAATTTCTCCAAAATATCTTTACCTACCAAGTTATCTCTAGATCAGAGAATCCAGTTGCATAATCTACTAACCCTGAGTTACACATCTTTATTGCATCACTCAGAATTCCTCCTCTTTCTGCATTCGATTTCTCTCCATTTCCATATAACATTTAATCTTAAAAAGGGGGTTTCTCAAGATGGAATAAAATGCAGTTATTATTGCAGAACTACCCCACAATATTAGAAGTTAGAAACAATGCCCCAAAGTCACATTCTCCAATAGACGTAATTCGACGTTGCTTGATGTGATACAATCTCTACCTCAAGGGCCCTGAGCAGCTCATTTTCCCATAGGAAGAAGAATCACATAGCCTATCTCCACTCCTCCCCTCCTAGGAATGTGGAAACCCTTCCCCCATGACCACCAAAGAGAAAGTAAGAAAAGCCTAAGTAAAATGGCTACACCTATGTCAATTTCGGGATCATTTCAGACAAATGGTTGTCCAATCTCTTCTTAAAAACTTCCAGTGTTGGAGCATTTACAACCTCTGGAGGCCAGTTGTTCCACTGATTAATTGTTGTGTCAGGAAATTCTTCCTTAGTTTTAGGTTGCTTCTCTCCCTGATTAGTTTCCACTCTTCGCTTCTTATCCTTCCTTCTCTTTGGACAATAGCTTGACTCCCTCTTCCTTATGGCAGCCCCTGAGATATTTGAACACTGATATCATGTCCCCCTAATCCTTCTTTTCATTAGACATACCCAATTCCAGCAACTGTTCTTGATATGTTTTAGCTTCCAGTCCCCTAATCATCTTTGTTGTTCTTCTTTGCACTCTCGAAAGAGTGCAGAGTTTCAACATCTTTTTTATGTCATGGTGACCAAAACTGGTTGCAGACCAAAACTGAAATGGAAACAATACTTGTTGAGTGGGAATTAGATTGGGAAAGTCAGGGTCTAGGAAAATCATACTACTAACAAAACATTTGCTCTGTGGTTGCTAGACCAATACTTGAATACAGCTCATCAGTCTGGAACCCGCATTACGTATCTGATGTTAACACAGTTGAGAAAGTCCAGAAATATTTCACAAGAAGAGTTCTCCACTCCTCTATTCGTTGCAGAATACCTTATGCCACCAGACTTGAAATTCTAGACCTAGAAAACCTAGAACTACACCACCTTCGGTCTGATCTAAGCATAGTATATAAAATTATACATTGCAATGTCCTACCTGTCAATAAATACTTAGCTTCAACCACAACAATACAAGAGCACACAATAAATACAAACTCAAGATAAACCGCACCAAACTTGGTTGCAGGAAATACGACTTCAGCAACAGAGTGATCAATGTCTGGAATACTCTACCTGACTCTGTGGTTTTTTCCCCAAACCCCAAAAACTTTAACCTTAGACTGTCTACTATTGACCTCACCCCTTTCCTAAGAGGCCTGTAGGGGGCGTGCATAAGCGCACCAACGTGCCTACCGTCCCTGTCCTATTGTTTCTTTTATATTTTATTTTTCTTATATGTATCCATGTATTCATAACTATGTTTATACTTATACCTAATGACTTTAGTGTCATTTATCATACAGTACTTCTCCATGCTCTTCTGCCATTCAAATTAGTCTTGCTTTTCAGCACATTTGTACACTGATTTATATAATGGCTTTTGTTCTTTCAATTCTACATCTCTTTTGTTTTTCAAAATCTCAACATTTCCATCCATAAATGGCTTCCTTCATCCTTTTCTCAGCCCCTTAATATACAGTATGTGTTTTGCTTTTTGATCCTCATTATTTCTCCCAGAATTAATACAGGTAGTCCTCCACTAACAACAGTTCATTTAGTGACTGTTCAAAGTTATGACGAAAAAAGTGACTTCTTCTGACCATTTTTCACACTTATGATTGTTTCAGCATCCACATGGTCATGTGATCAAAATCCGGATACTTGGCAACTGATTTATGGCGGTTGCAGTGTCCCAGGGTCATGTGATCACCTTTGGCGACCCTCCGACAAGCAAAGTCAATGGGCAAGCCAGATTCACTTAACAATGGTGTTACTAAGTTAACAAGTGCAGTGATTCAGTTAACAAAAGTGGCAAGAAAAGTTGTAAAATGGGGCAAAATTCACTTAACAAATTTCTCACTTAGCAATAAATTTTGGGCTCAATTGTGGTCGTAAGTCAAGGACAACCTGTATAGGATTAATATATTGGATCTGCTATCCAATGTGGTGGTTCTAGAGTTTTCTTGCTTCGGTTTATTAGAGAGGCCTGCTCCTGATTTACATAAGCAAGTATAAAGTTAAACTATTTAAATCTTGCTTTCTCTGACTGAAATCCATTTCAGGGCAAATGGAAGATTCTAATATTTTTCAAACATGTTCAAAAAATTGCCTCTGAACTGTTTATAAAACCAATGTTCTGTTTCCTTCTGGTAGTTTTTTTTTGGGTGGGAAGGGGGGGAAGGTCAAATAAACCAATTTTTTATCTCTTTGTAAGATAAGATAAGATAAGATAAGATAAGATAAGATAAGATAAGATAAGATAAGATAAGATAAGATAAGATAAGATAAGATAAGATAAGATAAGATAAGATAGTTTTTTTGGTCACTTTTTCTGTGTATGCACTGGCACAGATTAAAAATGGAATTCTAATGCCTAGTCTCAAAAGAAAATATATATACACAAAAAGACACTTCTACATAGTGGAAAAAAGTTATTTACAGGTAGTCCTTAACTTGCAACAGTTCATTTAGTGACTGTTAAAAGTTACAACGGCACTGAAAAGAGTGACTTATGATCCTTTTCCTCAGAACCGTAAGCAGCATCCCCATGGTCACGTGACTGAAATTCAGACGCTTGAGAATGACTCATATTTATGACGGTTGCAGTGTCCCAGGGTCATCGGATCACCGTTTGCCACTTTCTGACAAGCAAAGTCAATGGGGAAGCCAGATTCACTTAACAACCGGGTTACTCACTTAACAACTGCAGTGATTCACCTAACAACTGTGGCAAGACAGGTCATAAAATGGAGCAAAATCCACTTAACAAATTACTCCCTTAGTAACTAAGTTAAGAACTATTTGTATTTGTATTCCTATAGTTGAATTAGTAGAAGTAAAGCTTTACAAATGTTATGAGTACAAAATAATATTTTCCTCTACCACCCATTCAGTTGACCTTCCATTTGCATTCTTCTGTAGTCTTGCTGCCCAGTAAGATTTTGGGTCTGCACAATATTTGTTTGTTTGTGTATTTGTTTTATTTATTTCCTGGCTACATTATTTTTATAACTAATTAAAGGCAGCAAAGATACCTAATAATCCTCTCACCTCCTATTTTCCCCACAACAGCCACTCTGTCAGGTAAGCTGAGCTAGAGTGGCTGACCCAAAATCACCAAACCAACTTTCATGCCTAAATTGGGACTAGAACACACTGGCTCCTGGTGTCTAGCCCAGTGTCATAACCACTAAACCAAACTGCCTTTAACAATGCTATATACTATCAGCTTTTTTATTCCGAAAACAGGATTTGAATACAAAACTAGTATGCTGTTGTATTGGTTTTACATTTACTACTATTTAAGGGCTTGCTGATTTCCAAAGAATTATAGATCATTTGCATTGTATACAAGGCACCTGGAAAGTATTGTAAGAAATGGGTGTGCAATTTTCGTTGTCTCTTGTTCCCTTATTTCCCTGGCTGACAAAGGAGAGTATCTGGTTCATGATTAACAAGATCCAAATTTTTACGTTTCCTCCACCTTCCTTTCAAAGCTTATCTCTGTTACCAGTTGCCCAAAGGTTTACACTGAAACCCAAAGTGGTTTCAGTTGGAGTGTGTAAATGGTTGATACCAATATGCTTTCATTGTTGTATCATTATGGAGGGCATTCCCCCTCCCCCAAGAATGAATTGTCTCCTCCCTGTGAGCATCAACCCAGTCATTGAGCAATCTGAAATTTGGACATTTTAAGTAGACTTTTCCATGTGCAATGTTAACCCATTTGGCTCAAACAGGTAGATGCAGCTGACATCCTGCCCAGTAGCTTTACAAGTTGTACAGCAGCAAGAAAAGCTTGTTAATATGTTTCCCCAAGCAACATTTGAGCATTCTTTGTCCATACATAGTATGAGCGATTTTTATAGTAAGAAGAAATCAACAAGGGAATTTACAGTGGCTATTATTATCCATTCCTTCTCACTCTTTGTAAAGTAACATTGAAGGATGAAGAGGATAATTTTTATTTCCTGGTGACTGTGCTCTTTTAACTTCCCCTTCTCAGGGGTTATTTTATATATGCCCAGTGTCATGCCCCTGTTGGAGACTGACTCAGAGGGAGAGGAGGAACAGCCGACAGGGAGTGGAAGTGTGGCTCAGGAGGTTGTGGAGGAAGCTGGGGAAGGGCACAGGCCGGCTGGACAGTCAGAGGAGGACCCAGGTCCATCCGCTCTCCATCCTAGGGCATGAAGGGAGGAGAGGATAAGGGAGAAACATGAATGGTGTGGTCTACGGGAGAGGAAAGGGCCTTTATCCCCTTTGTGCTGTCCAGACAGTTTATAGTTAATTGGGAATTGGGATAGTTAGTTAGGAATTGGGAGTTGTCTCCTTAAGGGAATGCATCATGGTAAATGTAGTTAAGGTATCTTGGGAAATGTAGTCCATATCATGTGGCCACATCTGTAATCCTGATTGGTCACTGAATTGACCCTTGGTGGGTTGGGGGAGTTTCCTTCACTCTTGCCTGAACCCAGCATCTGCTGGCGTCTCACCTCCTTGTTCCTTGCTCCTTTGGCATGGGATGAAAGATTACCATTCTTTTACACCATAAAGACAGCTATGCAGAGAATTGGATATTGATATGAATCTCGACGTAACTGTGAGTTATATTTGAGGATGCCTGATGAACCAGTAAAGAGACTGTATGGATGCTTTGTGGAGTTTAAGTCTGTCTGCCTTAAATTCAGCTAGGAATTAAAGGACAGAACACCCTTCATGGGCTGCAGCTGTGAGAACTGGTTAAAAGGACAGACTGTGCATGGGCCAGTACTAGAAACAAAGTGTGCAAATATTTCTTGTCTGTCCATTCTTACCTGTGCTTGGCGTCCTTCTCAGTGTGTATTCCGATATCTGTGGACGTCTTCAAGCCTTATCTTGCCTGGTTTCCTTAACTGCTTCAGTGTGGTTTGTGTTGTTTTTTCTAGTTATAATTTATAGGTATTTTTAGTTTGAATGGCATGTCCTCTGTTTTGCAACTGTTTGTAGGGGAGTTTTTTATCTTCAGTCAAGGATATTTGGAGCTTTAAAGCCAAGTTGAAGGAATTAAAGGGGCTTCACCTGTTTCTGTGCCTGTGTTTATTTTGTATCCCACCCTAGGTTATCACACCCAGGTTATCGAGCTCCAAAACCCCAGAGAGCCAATGATAACTTGGTGGCAGCTTAAGTATATAAAATGATGAAGAAAATACAATAATGGAATCATTTAAATGGAGTAAAAAACCCTTTAAAACTTAGAGAGAGCAACAGCAAAAGTGATAACTTCTTATAGGAAAAGAATCCCAAGTCAGGTTTTCAACACCAAGTCAGCCAGCAGTTGAACAAATTGTGGATAAGGCACCAGGCTAGAAAGCAGTAGATCATGAGTTTAAGTCTCGCCTTAGCCATGAAAGCTAGCTGGGTAACTTTGAGCCAGTCATGCTCTCTCAGCCCAACTTGTCTCACAGGGTGGTTGTTGTGGGGTAAATAGGAGGAGGAAGGAGTGTTGGGTATGTTTGCTGCCTGAAGTTATTTTGGGAAAATAATAAAGGTGGGATAGAAATACATACAAATATATTTTAAAATGGCTGACAGGATTGCCTAAGCCCCACTCTCTCTTTGCTGACTTCCTTGTGAAACTGACATTTAGACCTGCAGCAGGATACTCCTAATAATAATAATAATAGGATCATAAAGGTTTGGGCATTTTGTACAAGCAGTCCTCGACTTACAATAGCTTGTTTTCGGTAGTTACAACAGCGCTGAAAAAAATGTCTGTTTTTCACACTTATGACTGTTGCAGCAGCCCCATGGTCGCATAATGAAAAATTCAGATGTTTGGTAACTGACCAATATTTATGACGGTTGTCATGTAATCCCCTTTTGCCACTTTCTAACAGTCAAAGTCAACAGGGAAGCCAGATTCACTTAACAACCATGTTATTAACTTAACAACTGCAGTGATCCACTGTGGCGGGAAAGGTCATAAGATGAGGCAAAATTCACTTAAATGAATTAGCAACAGAAATTTGGGGCTCAATTGTAGTTGTGAGTCAAAGACGACCAGTAGTAAATAGAACAAATGTAATTTTGTTCAGAAAGGGATAAATGTAATCAAGCAAATGTAAACATTAACCTTGGAAAGAAATCACATAGATTAACATGCTTTAAACAACAAAGAAACATTTTATATGAAGGTTTGAGCTAACTTTTTTACAGTGTGCTTGGTTTTAACATCTTTAGCAAATGTGAGGCTCTCTGTCTCTGCAGAAATAAACAGCTGAAAGTACTCAACGAATAGTCCTTATTGGAACTGTCCACATGGAGGGAAGTTAGCAGTGGGATACCACAAGGTTCCATCTTAGATCCAGAACTCTTCAATATCTTCATTAATGACTTAGATGAGGGAATAGAAGGGGAACTTACCAAATTTGCAAATGATATTAAGTTGGCAGGAATAGCTAAGACCCTAGATGATAGTTTCAAGTTCCATCTGGGTCTTGACAGGCTTGAACACTGGGCTGTATCTAACAAAATGAAATTCAATGTAGGGAAAAGTAAAGTCCTACACTTAGGCAAGAAAAACCAAAAGTACACATATACTGTAGATTGGGTGAAACCAGGCTCAATAGCAGTAACTGTGAGAGGGATCTTGGAGTCTTAGTGGACAACCAGCTAAATATGAGTCAGCATTGTGCAGCAGCAGCCAAAAAAGCCAATGTAACCCTAAATTGCATTAACAGAGGGATACAATCAAGATCAAGTGAGGTGCTAATACCACTCTATAAAGCCTTAGTAAGACCACACCTAGAATACTGCATCCAGTTTTGGTCATCACACTACAAAAAGTTGTTAAGAGTCTAGAAAAAGTGCAGAGAAGAGCAACCAGGATGATTAGGGGACTGGAGACTAAAACATGAAGAACGGTTGCAGGAACTGGGCCTGGCTAGTCTAGTGAAGAGAAGGACCAGGAGAGACATGATAGCGGTCTTCCAATATTTGAGGAGCTGCCACAGGGAGGAAGGGGACAAACTATTTTCTAAAGCGCCTGTAGGCCAGACAAGGAATAATGGATGGAAACTGAACAAGGGGAGATTCAACCTGGAAATAAGGAGAATTTTTTTGGCAGTGAGAACAACCAACCAATGGAACATCTTGCCTTCAGAAGTTGTGGAAGCTTCATCCCTGGAAGCTTTAAGAAGAGACTTGGACTGCCATCTGTCAGAAATGGTGTAGGGCAGGGATGTCAAACTTGCGGCGCCATGTTATTGTCATGTGACGTATTGCAACTTCCCCCCCTTTGCTAAACCGGGGGTGGGCGTGGCTAGCATGTGACATCTTCGGGCTGTGGGCCACGCGTTTGCACCCCTGGTGTAAGATCTCCTGCTTGGGTGGGAGGGGGGGTTGGACAAGATGACCTACACACTGCAGGTCCTTTCCAACTCTGTTAATCTATAATCTGTCCGTTGAGAATTGCCTTCCTTGTTCTAGTTTGACTTATTGGCCACTCTGTACTGGGAAAACAAAATCCAGCTGCGACTCAGGCCAGCAGTTCTAGCAAACCAACACAGGACCATGTCTGGCTTCAGAGTAGATCATGGAATGACACAAGGTTCTGGATATAGGTATGGTGCATCTTGTAATTTTGCCAGTACCTTTCTCCCAAACACCAGCAGTTCAGATCGCTCTGAACCCAATGGCGAGAGTCATTGAAAATTAAGGAATGTATAGTGCTTGACCCTTAACTCATCTCCCACAAACCCTGATTGAAGTTGGGGAGTGAGGGGCACAACATTTCTGGTTAACACCAGACCCAATAGATTTTGTGTTAACCCAATCAATGGTGCCTTTATGAAGTGCAGCTATGGAAACTTTTTCTTACCTGAGGCGAGAATTTTAAATTTTTGAAAAAACTACTAAAACAGCCTAAAGACTCACGGTCTAAGCAGTCCCATCCTGTTTTACCTGTCGAGCAAAGCAAGGGCATGGAGCAACTCTTTTGCTCCATCTCCCACTCCCTGCCCCCCCGGAATCGGAGTATGGAGAAAAAGTAAGCCAAGTTTTCATCAGTTCTCTGAGGAGGGAATTTAAATTATTAAAGTTATTACAAAAGGAAAATATAGGAAGTCTATTATTGGTGGGGAGAAGAATGTCATTTACAGCAATTTGTACAATCTCTTCCTTCAGTTGGATCTCTTGCAGCCCACTCTAAGACTCACCAATAGATCTTTTTCTTATTCTTATTGTCTATGCTTTAATCAAATTTCTGCATGCACTTGGTGTTTGGTCTTTCTGAACCTTGAAGTACACCTACACACAAATATCCCAAGAAATCCCTTGAGACCACTTAAGACAAGTTCTTACGTGTTCTCACTGTTTATTTCTGCTCCCAGGATTTTATATAAGTGTCTGTGTACGCGCACATGCGCACATATATGTGTGCTTTCCATTTCTCTCAGCTCTTGAGTACTCAAGTAGAAAAATTTTTAGAGTTCAGAAACCCAGGCTGGGAAAACAGAACCCAGCTGAGGCTCAAGACAACACCAACATAACTCCACCTGACTTCTAGGCAATAAGCCCTTAAGGACTCAAAGGACAGTACTGTTTATTTTTCCCCAATTCTACTCCAACTCCTATTTGTCCACTATTTCTCTTTGTGAGTCCTACTGCTGGAGAACAGTAACATTTCTATTTGCCTTGGGCTACTTCTAGCTATTTGTTTCCCAAAGGAACACAAACCCACAAACTCTGCCTGTCTATCACACTTTGCTTGACTGCCTAGGAAGAAGTCTTAAAGGCACAGGGCACCACTTATCCAGGTACTGGGCATTTTGCAGGCCGTTTGTCTTCTCACACACCTTTTTCAGGAGTCAAATGCTGAAGGGAGGAATGCATAATTTAATAATTTAATAATAACAGTAATTTTAATAGCACAAAGGAAAGTGCCTATTCAGCAGACTACATAACGAGGGCAATGATGGGAAGGATCAATGCTGCCCCATTTTCCACTCCCATACAATTCTACCCAAATGGGAATTGTATCTCCATCTAACTGTATTGGTAAATAATAGAACTGTCTGAGATGTCAGTCTCCCTTTTTTTTCTTTGAGAACCCTGAAATAACACAAAGAGAAACAAGAACCTTTGTGCCTTATCAACTTCTGTTAGTGCTAGCAAGTGCCAGTCAGTCAATCAATCAAAATAGAACTGGAAGGGACCTTTGGAGGTCTTCTAGTCCAGCCTCTGCTCAAGCAGGAGACATAATTTCAGACAAGTGACTATCTAGTGCAGAGGTCTCCAACCTTGGCAACTTTAACACTTGCTGGCTGGAGAATTCTGGGAGTTGAAGTCCACAAGTCTTAAAGTTGCCAAGGTTTGGAGACCTCTGCACTAGTGTCTCCTTAAAAACCTCCAGGGAAGAAACACCCACAACTTTCGGCAAGCCGGACTGGCCTAGGGGTCTTTTAAATTTTAACCTGGTTTTTAATTTCTTTTAACTTTTGTTTATATTTTTAATTAGAGCCACGCTATATTCAATTCTTTTAAATTTTAATATTGTCATGTTGTATGTTGTATATGTGTTCTGTATATGTATTTTATTGGCTGTTCACCGCCCCGAGTCCCTTTGGGGAGAGGGGGCGGTATATAAGTCTAATAAATAAATAAATAATTAATAAACTTCTGAAGGGTTGGTTGATTGCCCCTGTGGTTAGGAGGTTTCTCCTTAACTCCAGATTGCTTCCCTCCTTGATTAGTTGCCATCCATTGTTTCTGGTCCTTCCCTTGGGTGCTTTGGAAAATAAGTTGATTCCCTCCTCCTCTTTGAGGCAGCCTCTCAAAGAATGGAATACTGCTATCATGTCCCTCCCTAGTCCTTTTCTCTAGACTAGTCAAGCCCAAATCCTGCATATGTTGCCAAGGTGTGTCCCTCTCCAAGCACAGTGAGGGTGAGTGGAGAGTGAGCTAGAGCCACCTAGTCTTATAAGCCATGATTCAGAGTCTGACTCTGATCTGGAATCTGACAAGTCTTGCTCCAGCTGAGCCTGTTGTTCGGATGATCAGCCTCAAGAATCAGGAAGCTAGGATTCAGTGCAGTGCAGTGCAGTAACAGGTATCTCCAGCTGCAGAATATAGATGATGACAAGGCATGACAAGGCATGTCAACTCCCAAGCCCCAGACCTAGGAAAATTTAGAGGTGAGTAGAGCAATGCTCCTCAGTGAGGCTTCTCATTAAGCAAAGGGCAAGGCATGTGCAATTTAGAGATTCACGCTTTCACTTCCTAGCTCCTCCATCTTGTTTATAATTCTTGACTAGTTGAAATTTGGCACCTTGTGACTTTTAGAAGGTAATTGGACTACACTATACCGTTCATTATGGTGTGCTCAGCTTTCTTCAGGCAAGCTCTCTTGCTAGGCATTTGACTCAAATTGCTGTCTGCCTAAAACCGCAGTAAATCTGTCAGCTTTAAATAACTGTTTGTGTGCATTGGTAAGTACATACAATACAAGGCGTGTCTTCTGCCCAAACTCAGCAATAGAACATTTTGAGTGCTGGTTCTAAAACAGACAAAGACATTTATGGATACGATGCATAAGGAAATTTGATGAAGTTGTCATAGCAACTTTTTTTTTTTTTCCAAATGTCATCCTTTCCGAATCAGCTAGATAGATGACTGTCCTCCACTGTTAATTTCACCTGTTGTAGCATTATTGGCTGCACTCCTGAGGCTGCTTTAGAAGGCTGCAGGCCAGGGTGGGAATTAAGCCACCTGCTCAGATAATTAATGGGGGGAATTGCCTTCCCAGAGGTGCAAAAAAATATATACCAACAACTATCCTATGAGATGTATATTGCATATGTGTTTCATTTTGAAAAAAATTATGGGTGGAGTTTTTCCTGTTTTGCTACAGATTAAAACCAGTAATACATACCTCTTTCTTCTAGTATGCATCTCCCTAGCAGCTTGCTAGGCTGCTGATCTACCGGATGCTTGTTTATAATGTGCATTTTTCTTTTATAGTAAGTAATAGTCTCTGAGTGTTATAATGGTGATTATGCAAGAGGATTAAAAAAACCATCAGAATAGCTGCCCAGGATGTGGGCAAGGAGAGCCTTCAGCATTTCTGGCATCAGAGTCAGGTAAGCAAACTAGAGGATAGACAAAAATATGTTTTATGTTGGAGAAGTTTATCATTTGTTTATTTTTTCTCTGAGTATTCTAGCTTTTTTATGGGGTCACATGGGGAAAAACTCTTAGGGGGGAACATGGAGAGGTTTTTCTTGTCAGGAGCAGAGTTCAGAAATTGCTGGAATAGAGTATTAAGTGGTCAGAGACAGAGGTGGTATAAAAATGCTGGCTGTGTTTTCCAACATCATGTCAAGGACAATAAATGGGCCATTTTGGAAATGTTGGGAGGCAAGAAACAAAGATTGGGATAATTAAATTGATTCTAGCAGGGTGTTTGAAGGAAGTAGTAATACTTACTCAACTCCATTTTGTAAAAGATAAGCTAAGAAATACAGAACACTTTTAGTTTCAGAAAATATATGAACACAATTTAAAAAAAAACGATAATTCTTTTCAACTAATGATTCAAGTCAGTTTCATGTAGGAAATAGTACAGAATGATTTGTGTTTCAGAAAGGAACTGCCCAAGATCAGGTTGCAGCAGAAAGTATCCCAAAGATTTATGTTCCAGAGATTTAGTTTGGATAGGAAATTAGGTAAAGACTGTATTGCATCTATACATGTGTACAAGAATACATGTTTAATTTAACATTATTGATAATTTGAGAAGGATACACACCCATACAGATTCAGAACAAATTGTAATATCTCTTACAGAGTTGAATGGATCCTAAAGGCAGCAAATTAGATTTGTTTCCGTTAATGGTATAACCAGAGTATAAACCATACCAGTATTGCTATACAACTTCAGTAGAGTTTTTAATAACATTCCAGATAAGTCATAATATCAACATATAATAAACATTTATATTTGGTGTCCAGTGCCACCACATTCAAAAAACAGATTGGCAGGGCTTTTTTGTGTATGTGCTTATATTAATGTATCTCGTGTTCTTTTTCACTGTTTTATTGTTTGATTGTCTTACGTATGTTCTCTTTAAAATCTTTTCATTTCTTCTTTTTGCTATTGGAGGCAAATAAATTTAATAAGTAAATATATCATCAGTGCCACAATGTAATGTTGGAAGAAATATCCTTCTGAGTTTAGTTCCAAGTGCGGAAAAAGACACTGGAAACAGGGGAGTTGCTTGAAAAGAAGGTTTATTGATGAACAGGATCTCATGCCTTAGAGCTCCTGGGCGAAAAAGGGAAAGGATGCTGAGATTCCCTTGGTTTTATACCCTTTCTGGGCTTTGAACTTCCTGGGACACAGGAAGAGTATCCTGACTGGTTACTATCAGAAGTGTTAAGTATTTAGCAGAGTTTCCTTGGTGTCAAGGATTAATACAGCAGACAGAAGTAGTGTTCAGATTGTAGCAGTGAGTATAGAACCACACGCAAAGCAGTTGAAGTGCAAAGTCTTTATATACTGTGAGTATAAACACAGTCCAAGTTCCAGTCCAATATCATACACAGTTCATCCATCAGTAGATTAGCTTACTAACCATTCTTGTTCAGTAGATATAACAGCAATACATCATCTTCAATACATCCATGCATCAATGGATAAATATAGTTACAGAATTGAAGATACTTGCCAAGTAGCAGAGTAGCATAGTAGTAGCCTAACAAACCAGTAGCAGCATTCCAACAGACAAACAGCACTAACAACAGACACTAGCCATGTGCTCTCTAACTTTTTACTATATAGCTCTCCTGCTTCCTGTAGCTAATCAGCATCGTGGCTACAAGATAGTGCTGAGTTATTTCTGACTTGCAGCCATATATGGTAAACCAGTGAAGTTTCTTAAAGAAACCTAACAAGAAGTCGTAGCTAGCTTTGTAGATAGTCTGTGTGCTAAGTTTGGTTGAAACTTGGTGGCTGATGCAGCAATTCAATGGCTCTGCCTGAAGTAGGTAGATCTTTGTTATGTAGAGTAGACTGGCCAAGGCCTTAATAGCCCATTATCAAATATGGGGGACGGGGGACTGAGTTCCTGCTTTTCTGAGTTTCTACTTCTCTTTTAGGAGAAATATTCTGCCTTTTTAGTATTTCCTAAAATATTTCATTTTTCTAGGAGAGGGGTGGGTTTTAACTTCCAACATAACTTTAGAGGTCAAGAGACAAATCCGTTTGTAATAACTCTAGTAACTAGATAAAATAACAAATTGAAATCCAGTGAGAAAAATGCAGTGGAAATCTATTCTTTCCTTCATAAATTAAATCTACAATTTTTAAATCCAGACTGAAATTTAGTTAAAGGCATTTTCAGCATCCTGTGAATGTAGAACAGTTAATTCTAGTTTATGTACCACATTATCCAGTATATCAGTCATTGTGTATACAGTGTCAGATGATTGCATTTTAAATGAAGCCAGACGGAAATTAACAGATTTATACATGATGTTACTTTTGATAGCCTCCTGGCCAGAATAATATTTTAAAAATGTTGGTTTATAGCTAGCACATCTAATAGAGTCTTTCTCAAGCATTGATATTAACTGTTAGATAAGCCTTGTAAAATGATAAAAAGTACAATATATTAAATTATTGATTATTGACTCAGATTATATTTTCTCTGTAATTCTTAGGAGAAAGGAGAGAATAGCTTCAAAACTCACATCCCAGCAATGACTATTACAGTGTAGGAAAAAAACACAGGGCCTGTAAAAACCACAAGGGGCAGAGAGAACGTTTGTAAATCTTTTCATCTGAGGGAAAAAAGTAGTATAGTATTTAACTTTCTTATTCCTTGCAAGTATAGTGTCTGAATGAAAGCCTTCCA
This sequence comes from Bungarus multicinctus, assembly GCA_023653725.1. Classification (NCBI taxonomy): domain Eukaryota; kingdom Metazoa; phylum Chordata; class Lepidosauria; order Squamata; family Elapidae; genus Bungarus; species Bungarus multicinctus. The sequence goes on from CM042834.1 coordinate 149,006,968, forward strand.
CTAGATAAAGCATTGTAAAGGAAGATTTGGATAAATCATAATTTTACAATACATCCATGATATTTGCAATAGAGGTGAATATCTATAGCTCAGTCGTAGGATGAGGGTGAAGGTTTGTTCTTTGAGCTTGTGGGCTGGTTTCCAAATGTTTCATTACCAGGCATCTTCAGAGTTTAGGGGATGTCAATGTTGTTCTGTTTATAAGGGCTTCAGGGGTGGGTGTGTCAAGTGAGGGTCTTGTGATGGCTACATCAGCTCAGGGTCATTGAGAGGTGGTTGCATGGGTTGGTTGAGGGTTGGTGCTGTCTCTGGCTGGTTACGCAGTTGATTTGGATTCTGAGGGGTTCGTAGGGCTGGTTGTCGGTCAATGTATCTGTTTATCTGTGATGTTTTTAATCAGTGGCTTCTCTTGAACTGTGTAAAAGGTTCTGAAATTTCATAATTTTTGAGTCAGGTCACCATGAGGCCCTGCGCCTCTATTTTTAATGTGTAAGCGTTCACTGTCTCTTGTTTAAAATTAACTGCTGATGAGAAGTTGCTCTGAATGCATTCATCCATGTAATTTAACATGGGCTTCTGCTACAGATTAATTTTTTAAAATAACATTGATTATCTAAGACAGGGGTGTGAAACTCGATTTCATTGAGGTCCACATCAGGATTGTGTTCAACCTTGTGTGTGTGTGTGTGTGTTGTGTGTGTGTGTGTATGGCCAGGGTGTGTGGCCAACTCGACATCACTCATGTCGAGAGCACCTGTGGTGGGCTGGGGGCGGGGGGGGGGCTGGGGGGGATCCATTGTCTCCAGCGGAGGAAGGCAAGGCAAGAGAGAGCACCAAATCCTTGTTCTCCAGAGGTGCCTTGCAATCTGCTGTTGGCAAAATGCTAAGGCAGGACTGTCCTTCTTTCCTACCTTTTCTTCTTCTTTTCCTTCCCTCTTCCTTCTCTTTTTTTTCTTCCTTCCCCTCTTTCCTTCTTTTTACTTCCTTCCTCTCCTCCCACTTTTCCTTCTTTTTCTTTGTCTTTCTTCTTTTCCTTTCTCCTTTCCTGTCCCTTCTTCGATGCTCAAATGCAAAAGTGAAAACATTTCTCCTTTTGTTTTGCTTATCCTTCGCTGTGTTGGAAGAAATATCCTTCTGGCTTCAGTTCCAAGTGGGGAAAAAGACACTGGAAACATGGAGGCTGTTTGGAAAGATAGTTTAATGGTGGACAGCAGGACCACGTGGCTTGGACCTCCAAAGAAGAATAATTACATGCTTCAAGGTGAAGGAAAAGAGAAGGAAGGAGGAGGGCTGAAAGTGCCTGGTTTTATACTCTCTATTGAGATTTGAATTTGAGCTTGTATTCTGATTGGTTGTCACACTCCCATGGGGCCATGCGGGGGCAATTCTGTAGGCTGTCCTGAGTTCTGCTATCTGCCACAGCCTGTTGTCTTCAAAACATGCTTCTCCCTCTCAGCTGGGCTATCAGGACTTCGGGGCTACCATTCAGGGATGACAGCCTCTTGTGTGCTGGGCTCTGAGGGCTTTTCTTCTTCGCAAGAGTGGTTGCCCTCCACCGCTCCGCTTCTTGACTTTTCCCCACACCGTCACGGGTCTCTCTGGGGTCCATGCACCCCACAGGGTCGCTCCAGCACCAAGAAAAAGAAGTGAAGAACAGAGGCCGTTCTTCCTCGCCTCTCTTCGCCCCGACGTCACCCGAGTACATATTTTTTTTATAGTCAGCTAAAACCCCTTAAATATTCTTGACCTAAATGAGGTTTTGTTATGATGATGGCAGCTCTCACCTACCAGATTTTCAACTGCTATATAATTGCGATTTTATTTTAATGGGTGTATTCCTGTGGAATGAGAATTTTTATTAATATTTATCTTTTTTTGCACCTGCCTGGAGAGTGAATGTGTAAGATAGGTTTTAGGACCCAGTATGTTGTCTTTCCTGCCATCCATAAAAGCTGCTAGCATATTTAGTCATTAATTGGTAAGTGATTAGGTTTGATTTGGAATTTGACACTACAGTTTTGGAAAGAAGTGTTTTTGTTAAGGATCTTTATGGGATAATCTATATTCTGTTGGAAGAATTATCCTTCTGAGTTCAGTTCCAAGTGGGGAAAAAGACACTGGAAACATGGAGAAAGATGTTTCCAGTGTCTTTTGCATTGTTTCCACTGTTTGGAAAGATGGTTTAATGGTGGACAGCAGGACCACATGGCTTGGAGCTCCAAAGTGAAAAGGATGATCACATGCTTCAAAATGTGGGGTGAAGGAAAAGAAGAAGGAGCAAGATGCTGAGAGACCCTTAGTTTTATACCCTCTGTTGGGCCCCACCTTATAGTTTCCTGTTCCTGTGTAAGAATTGTATCCCATTGGCTGTCAGACTCCCAGGGGCGGGGGTCTTAGCTAACTTTGTAGGCTTTGTCTGGACCACATGGCTTCACTTGAGTGCTGGCTGATGCAATCTTCCCAGGCCAGATGGTGAGTTGGGAAGAGAGCTTTGTTATGTAGAGTACTCTGGCCCAGGCAATGATGTGTTTCAAATATTTTTACCACCAGTTCAGTGGACGTGACTTAGTGGGCACGCTTTGTGTGACAAGCACATTTTGCACAGGCGCAGAGGCGTTCTGAGTCACCTTCTGCAAGCCTGCACTCTCCCTGATGCTTCAGCAGCTGCCGTGCAGCAATTGCTGTGCCACTCAATGCAGCTGCGCTTCAAAAGCACAACATAAAGGTTAGTATGGGAGCCCGGGTGAGCAGGTGGGCCCAACACAGAACATCGGAGAGAACCGGTTTGGTCTCCCCTGCTCGTCACTGCTACCGGCTCGGCAAAACCAGGCCAAACTGGTAGAATACCACCACTGGAGCGGGCCATTAAGGTTAGTATGGGAGCTTCTGCCTCTCTGAGTTTCTACTTCCCTTTTAGGGGAAATATTCTGCCTTTTTAATATTTCCTAGGAGATTTCATTTTTCTAGGAGAGGGGTGGGTGCTCTCTTCCTAAAGCTGTTTCCACAGCTGCCCCGCGGGCCAGAATTAAGCACGCAGCAAGCTGGCTCTGGCCTGCGAGCTTTGAGTTTGACACCCCTGATCTAAAGTCTTAATTCTGGTTTTAGAACTGAAAAATCTTCAGTGTTTCCAAACCTTTGTCAGCTCTATGAATGCTCATAATATAAGGCCATTGTGGTCTCTTGTCAGCTCTGCATAGTCAATGTTGAGGGTTGGACATTTACAGCTCATCTGTTTTGGAGAGAACTATTAGCTCAAAACTTGTTGCTCTAGTTAGGAAACTTTTTGACTTCATTTCAGTATCATTTGTCATCCTTGTTTCCTGGAGCTTTAACATCGGTTCCTGTAAAGGCTAGTAGTGTGGTTTGTATATTGATATTTGAAACTGGACTCTGTTTTTCTGACGCTAGCTTCCCTTCAATTGTTTTTTGTGAGGTAGTTTATGCTGTTTATGAACCTTCTTCTAGGCCGTCTTTGCTTGTTGCAGTCACTGTGCACCATCCGATCTGCTATCTGCCACAGCCTGTTGTCTTCAAAACATGCTTCTCCCTCTCAGCTGGGCTATCAGGACTTCGGGGCCACCATTCAGGGATGACAGCCTCTTGTGTGCTGGGCTCTGAGGGCTTCTCTTCTTCGCAGCAGTGGTCGCCCTCCACCGCTCCGCTTCTTGACTTTTCCCCACACCGTCACAGGTCTCTCTGGGGTCCATGCACCCCACAGGGTCGCTCCAGCACCAAGAAAAAGAGGTGAAGAACAGAGGCCGTTCTTCCTCGCCTCTCTTCGCCCCTGCTCGTCACTTTGGTCTCCCCTGCTCGTCACTGCTACCGGCTCGGCAAAACCAGGCCAAACTGGTAGAATACCACCACTGGGCCTAGGCTTTAATGGCCCGCCCATTAACAAAGGTGGGGGGGTGAGCTTCTGCCTCTCTGAGTTTCTACTTCCCTTTTAGGGGAAATATTCTGCCTTTTTAATATTTCCTAGGAGATTTCATTTTTCTAGGAGAGGGGTGGGTGCTTACTTCCTACAATCCCTAAAACATGGAATTTGTCATTAGAAGTTTGGTGCCATTAAATCTGGACTATAGCCGAAGGTATAATTTTATATAAATAGAAGAAAAAATGATTCTCCTGATTTTATGGACTTGATTTAAGATAGGAATCTAATGTTTTTGAAAAGTGTTTGGTTCTGAAAAGAAGAGTGGTATATTTCCAATTTACTTAGAATAGAATTAATCTATACCTATGACTAGTATGTAATTCTTTTTTTTCTTTTCCTGCTATGTTTATCTTAATCATCATAACATATCTAAAGTCTTTTTCTTCAATATGATTACTGCTTTTTTCCTTTTCATAATGTAGTTGTATTTCACTGTCAAAAATAAGGTGTGTTTTTTTTTTTAAAAGGCAAGAACTTTATTGGGAGAGAAAGCAGGTTTCAAAATTATGTGATTTACATGGAAATGCATAGTTATTGTTTTATTGGAGTTTGATGCTTAAAGAGAGCCAGGTGTACAAGAACAGAATTTTAAAAATTTAAATTCTGAGTCTTGGAATTAGTCCTGAGAATCAGAAGGATAGGGGGGTCATTTTCCTTCTACAGCAAAACACAGTAGTTGCACATTGTTAGGCAAATCAAAAAAAAAATTCAGACTACTACTGATCTCTAGGATAGATTAGGTATGTGAGGAGAAGCAGTCGAAAGAAAGATTGTATTTTAAAATGCGCTGGAATCAGCCAGAAGAAAAAAAATTATACAAAACTTCTTTGTACTCCATGTTTCTATCTATTCACAATATAACTTCTTGGTTGTGAAAGAGAAATTAAGTTTGAAAATGTGCTGGATCTAGCTAGGGCAGAATAGTGGACCTTTTGGGCTCAATATGTCAAACATTCCAGAAAATACTTAACTTGGCACTGCTGGCATCCCCTCTCCCCAAAATAAAAAAAATTAATGTATATACACAATTCCCCCTCCCAAAATAAAAAAAAAGCCCCTCTATTTCCCCCATCTCCATCTAAGCCACCTTTCTTCATCTTGGTTGCCTGCCTGCCTTGTCCTTCCCTGTTGATGTGTATATGTGACACACACAGAGAGATACAATGCAAAGAAAAGTATTTCGTTACTCAGATCCCTCTAATGGCCACTGCTGGTTGAAACGGTTGGAAGGAATTACCAAACACGTGCTCTGCAGGTTTGCCTTACCTTGCTTTCTTAAAAGCTTAAATCATGGCAACAGGACCAAAGTTTGTTAAAACTCATCCAAGTGACTTCTTCAGTCTAAAGGAAAAGCCAACATGTAAATATCTTACCTTTTAAGATACTTTTGCCTTGGATGATTGAATCTTCATTTACGTGTTGCTGCTCATTTTCAGGAGAAACCCCTTGTAGTCTGTATGGCAAGAATTGATTCTTTCCCAATGACTGTCTGATTCTCTGCCTACCCAAATCTTCATTTTGACTGAAGAAGTCACTTGGAAAGAACAATTCAAACATCCAGGCCACAAGAATCTTAAAAGATAAGATATTTACATGTTGGTTTTTGTTTTTTTGGGGGGTAGAAACCCCTTGTAGTCTATATGACAAAAATTGGTTCTTTCCAACAACTATCTGACTCTCTGCCTACCCAAATCTTCATTTTGATTGAAAAATTTAATTGGATGAGTAACGAAGCATCTCAATTTTTATAAACTTTGGTCCAGTTGTCATGATTTAACCTTTTCAGATACTTTTGACTTGGAGGATTAAATCTTCATTTACATCTTTCTTTACTTTGTTATCCTACTCTTACCTCAAAAATAGTTCTGAACTACCAGTAACTTTCTTAGTTTACTTTATTGTCATTGCACCTCGTACAATGAAATAAAATACCATCTTTAGTGCACATCATGACCATGAAAATGAACACAAACACACATCCTTCACCCTCCACACTTTGAACCGGAAACCCCCAACACCACACCAACACTGCACTATACAGCAGAATTCAAAAGAGCTACTGCCCTGGGATAGAAGCTGTTTTTCAGCCTATTTGTCCTTGTTTTTATTATTCTGTACCGTCTGCCAGATGGTAATAGTTAAAAAAAAAAGGATGCCCAGGATGAGATGGATCTTTGAGAATGTTTTGAACTTTCTTAAGGCAGCGAGAGCTATAAAGCTCTTCCAAAGAGGGGAGAGGGCAACCAGTGATCTCCTGGGCAATGACTTTGGAGTGCTTTCCTATCTGCCACTGTGCAACTGGCAAACCATACAGAGGTGCAATATGTTAAAATGCTCTCTATGGTGCAGCGGTAGAAGGTCACCAGCAGTTTCTCATTCAGTTGCTGTTTTCTGAAAAGCCTCAGGTAGTATAATCTCTGCTGGGCCCTTTTGATCAGGGCTGCAATGTGGGCACCCCAGGTCAGATCCTCTTTTAGGGTGACACCCAGAAACTTAAAACTGGCCAGTTGCTCCACTCGGTCTCCATTGATAAGCAAGGGCTGGATGTTCGATCTGTTGCTTCTGTCTTGAACATAAATGGAAAAGAAAATGGGTTGGGGTGGAGGCAATCTCAGATCCCAGTTCTTTCCCCAAGCAATGGGGATGAACACAGGGGAGACAGCCAAACGGAATGGCTGCTTTGCAGGGATGGGCAAGGCAGGTGGGTTCTCAGCGGGCATTGGCATAGCTGTGTATCATTCCTTTCTTTCCCTTGGTTCTGATGGAAAGGGCGAATAAGGGATTCAAAGTGGACTGGCACTGGGCTGCGGCATGCCAGAAACTGGGCCATGCAAACAAATGAAGCCTCATCTGCGGGATGCAGGCAGTACACGAAACCACACATCCTTCCATTCTGTGGAAAAACCTCTCTCCATCGAACAGGTTCCTGGTGCCCCAAAAGTTGGAGGACGCTGTCTTATCTACCTTCTCTCTTTCTCTCTGTGCTCCAGGATGCGTCCTATCCAAAAGTCCATGTGCGCACTGATAGTGCTGACAGCATCCCTGGCTTTCCTGTACTTTCACGTGTGGTTGCCAAAATCTTACAACGTAGTGGATCTGCGACAGCGGCCTGATCAGCTTCCTGAGCTCTTGTTGTTAGATCATCTGCTGGTGCCTGATAAGAAATATGCGCACATTGCTTTCCGGATCAAAGAGGAAATTCTGGAGTAAGTCAGAAAAAAAAAATCCCCGGTCGATTTTAAATTGTACATTTCCCCTTTTTGTGTGTTGCAGTCATTTTGTTTGTGTAATTGTGTGCTTTCTTTTCTTTTTTAAAAATTTGCAAAAGTGGCCTGCCAAGAGGTTCAGCACTGTTTTGTCTCTTCTCCTGCCTGCCCTCCCCCATTCGTTATTTCTTTTCTTTCCTTCCTGCCCGCTTCTCTGAGGATTGAGAATCTCATTGTTGAAGAGACCTGGCATTCTGCATGTAGCTAGTCCTCAATTTACAACAGTTTATTTACTGACCGTTCGAAGTTACAACGTCACTGAAAAAAGTGACTTGGGACCGTTTTTTGACACTTATGACAGTTGCAGCGTCCCCATGGTCATGTGATTTACATTCAGATGCTTGACAACTGGTTCATATTTAAGGCGGTTTCAGTAGTCGGGGTCCGTTTTGTGACCTTTTGGCAGGCAAAGTCAATAGAAAAGCCAGATTCACTTAACAACGGTGTTACTAATTTAACAGCTGCAGGGATTCACTTCACAAATGTGGCAAGAAAAGTCATAAAACGGGGCAAGACTCGCTTAACAAATTTCTCACACAGCAACATACATTTTGGGCTCCCTTATGGTTGTAATTCAAGGACTCCCTGTATTTAGGGTCCTGAGACTTGACAGGCAAACAACTTACATATTACACCATAGCAAATCGTACAGCCAGTTGATTTTCTATTTTAAAATCGTTATCTTAAGTTGGCAAGCTTATTGGAGAAAATCTTGCATACTTGGTGCTTGCTTCAACCAGGGTAGGGCTTGAGTTGGTTGGATCTGTGCCAATAAATGTATGATATACATTGCAAGAAGAATTATGGCCTACCAGTCAGTCTTTGGGTTGGTGAAACAAATGACCCTTTCAACAGAGAGCACGGGATTCCAAAGTTGAATGACTAGAAGAAGGGGTGCCAAACCCGTCTTTTCCCCTGGGCTGCCCTTTAGTGAAAGGCTACAGTTGCATACAGTATTGCTAGCCATCTTTCCCTCTCCCCGGCTCTTCAGATACCAAGTATGCCTTCATGCATTTTCAAGAGCACTTCTTCCATAGTTAGTGTCCAGCCTATCTAATGGGAAAAGTAAATATTTTTTAAACACTCCAAATTATTTACACTCTAAATTGTAGGCATAAACATTCTTAGGAATAAAGGGTTGCTCATTTGCTGAGGTGTCTTGCTGCACAAGATGTGCATCTCTACATTGCCTGATTGTGAACTACAGCAAGCAGAACATTCTTCCACAATGTTTAGTGTTGTCTCTTCATCCCTTTGGCAGACTTCTTCCTAAAAATTCCTGTAAATGTGAGGCAAAAGCAAGTTTGAAACTGCCCTTTCAGAAAGAGCTCTTTGGTCAGGAATACTCTATAGAATTTTCCAGTGTCTTCAAGCCTTCTGACCTGGCGGACATCAACAGCAAACGGGAACAGGAATACCGCAGTCATCAGCAAAAGTAAGTAATGGCCAGAGCTTTACCTTTAATGCATAATCTTTGATTGCATCGAGCATTGGATGAAGCACCTCAAGAAGCTGATTTTGGCCCTTAAGGCTTCTACGAGACAAGTGAAATGTTAAGAACAGAGTTGGCCACTAATAATGAGCAAGATTATCAATGAACAAAATCCAGGGTACCTAAATGATATACATGCAGAAATGTACTTGACATAATGTCTACGGAGATTCTCAGTCATCCAGATCATGGTTATCCCAAAGATGCATTTTCAAGAGGCAACTGGACTTTGTTTTTCTTTGAAGACGTTTCGCTTGTCATCCAGGAAGCTTCTTGGATGAGAAGCGGAAACATCTTCAAAGAAAAATAAGAATGTCCAGTTGCCCCTTGAAAAAGCACCTTTGACATAATCTTACATAAAATATGAACATTCTGGATTTTAGATTATGTCAATGTATCAAACATGAAAAGAGAAGATTGCAAAATCTATACTAGCTTTCAAGGTTTTCGTTTCTTTAGCCTGAATGTGTTGAGTCCCAGTTTTAAATAATAATTGTAAATATACTGTTTTACAAGCAGAAAAGAATATTGGTAAATAAGGCTTTTCTTGATAAAGTTGGTAATATTGGTAAATAAGACTTTTTTTTGCTAAAGTTTTCATATAAACATATGTAAATCAACTTGGTAGTCTTCCTTCACAGGGTTTTCCACGATGAGTCCATTAAAACTATAAAAGGCATCTTGCTTATTGCTCTTTTTTTCTAGCTATTAGAAGCCTGTGATGGGTTATGGTGTGTAAGTTATATAAAAGGAAGGAGACTAGTGCAGATGAAGAGTTTGCATTTCTCCCATATTGGAAGAGAGCAAGCTTCTTAAAGAATAGATCTACTCTAGGCAGCATGCCCTGAAAATAAGGGCCATACATAATTTGCATTGATGGCATTTTTTGGGGTGACAGTTACCCCAAGGGTTAGAGGTACCACCTTTTCAGCTGGGATCAGCTTGGCATGTAAACATGGTGCTCATGCTGTGAAATTTTTATCAATTGTTTTCCTCAGTGGGGCAATATTTCCGATTGAAAACAGGGAGATAGCCAGCAGATTGCAGTAGCTCTTAGAATCAGGATTTGTCTGATGGTTGCCCGTGCCTACAAACAAAGCACAAACAGGCCTTTCCACAGCCATTGCATGACGTACAAACATGGTTGCTTGTCACCCCCAGTCTGATCCCCTCCCAACTAGCAGGCTTTCTGAGAAGATGAAACAGTCTTTGAATCAGTGAAAAGGGACAGAGCAAATTAAAATTGTGGGGGAACCTAATAATCTTCCAGACATTTATTGCTAAATTCTAACTTAATATCTCTCGTTGTCTGTTGAGAGTTATTGTTTAGCAATTGATAAAGGGTAAACCAAGAAGATTTTTTTTTTAAAAAGAAATCAATTACATTCTGAATGTAGGTAATGTCAAATGACTTCCCAATATTGTTGTCAAGAAAATAATACGCGTTTAAGCACCCTTGTGCAAGAATTACAACAACAGAATAAGCAGCTTATTGTGCACCAGCTAAAGCAAATAAAATGTTCTCTGTCAGTTTTAAATATTTGAGCTACTGTTCTAAATCTGGTAAATTATTATTACCAGGCAGATAATGCAAGCACAAGTCTTTCCAGATATAGCAAAACTTGGAGGGTGGAAACTCTGCGGGTTATTGAATTATCTGGCAGAACAAAAGCAAGTTGATCGTTGAAAAATTCACATCCAATATCTTTAAGAGTAGCCTCTGCCAGGTGTGTTCAATATGGATTGTAACAGACTCTGATTATATTCAGCGATAGTAAGGAAAAATGTGTTCAATGGAACTGAAGGATACCATCTGGAGAAGATCACACTACATTACCAAGTAATTCCCTTGCTGTTTTTTAGAATTGTCTCTAAAGGCAAATAACACAACTATGAAACTAATCTGGAAATTGCCCATATGAGCAAATCTATTTTTGGAGCATACTTCTTGGAAACTAGAAATAATGTGGGATAGACAGCATCAGCACTGGATTTGTTTGTAACTCAAATCGTACTCAACGTATAGTCCTCAATGGAACTACTTCCAGATGGGGGGAAGTAAGCAGTGGGGTAACCCAAGATTCTGTTTTAGGCCCAATATTCTTCAATATCTTCATAAATAATCTAGACAAGGGAATAGAAGGGGAACTCATCAGATTTGCAGATGACACTAAGCTGGCGGGAATAACCAACACCCCAGAAGACAAGCACAAGATCCAAAAAGATCTTGACAGACTTGTATAACAGGTCCTCTCTAACAAAGTGAAATTCAATATAGATAAAAGTAAGGTTTTACACTTAGGCAAGAAAAACCAACTATATAGGTACAGACTAGATGAAATGTGGCTTAATGCTAGTAACTGTGAGAGGGATCTTGCAGTCCTAGTGGACAATCACTTAAAATATGAGCCAAGCCAACAGTGTGTTGTAGCAGCCAAAAAAGCCAATGCAATCCTGGGCTGCATTAATAGAGGGATGGAGTCAAGTTCATATGAAGTTCTATTACCTTTTTACAAAGCCTTAAATTACCCTACTTGGAATATTATATCCAGTTTTGGTTACCACTATTAGGATATGTGCAAAGTAACCCTTGTATAAAAAGGATATGCACACAGAAAACAGTTTTTGAGAACAGTTATGAAGAAATATACAGCCACACGGAGTTGAACAAGTTGTATTAATGTTTCCTTGAAGAAATAGCACAGTCCAATAAACAGTCTATGTCATACATGTTTTAACAGTCCAGAAATATCCAGTTATAAAGTCTTCTTATATCTAGTTATAAAATCTTCTTACCGGTTCCATGTCTTTTACATTAGACAAATATCAAACCATAATACAACAAATAACCTTCGATATCAACAGAATATCAAAATAAACAGCGTTAATCAATATCGGTCCACAGTCAGTCATTATCAGTATCAAGAGAGATCATCAGTTCAAAATAGAAAAAGAAAGAGCATTAAACCATGATCTATAGCTCCCTCTTATGGCAACTTGTAGCATAATTAACCAATCAGAACACAGCATTTTTCCTTAAAGCTACAAACACAGATATTTGTAGTTTATATATTGTCAACCCAACTACGTTATTTACATATACATAACAATCACGATACAAAAAAAGATGTTGAGACTCTGGAAAGAGTGCAGAGAAGAGTAACAAGAATGATTAGGGGACTGGAGGCTAAACCATAGAAAGAACGATTACAGGAATTGGGCATTCTAGTCCAATGAAAAGAAGGGGAGACATGATAGCAGTTTTCCAAAATTTGAGGGGCACCTACAAAAAGGAGGGGGTCAAACTATTTTCCAAAGCACCAAAAAGCAAGACAAGGAACAATGAATGGAAACTAACCAAGAAGAGAGGCAACCTAGAACTAAGGAGAAAATTGGTGAGAGCAATCAACCAGTGGATTAGCTTGTCTTCAGAACTTGTGGGTGCTCCATCACTGGAGGCTTTCAGAAAGAGACTGGACAACCATAGAGTCCTTCAAGGTCCCTTCCAACTCTATTATTCTATGTTCTAAGTTACTTAATTGTAGAAAATCATTCTCTCCTGCTGCTTGCTAGTAGACCATTTGGATTGGAAATGCCAGAGTTGAAACTTCTTCAGAAAGAACTTACATTTGGCTCCTGCGCCTCTGACCTTTCCTTTTGGTGACTGAACATGTAGACAAAAACTTTCCTATGCCCTGGAAGTTGATACTAGTGAAAGTGCTTATTTGTCTTCCCTCTTCTTTTGTCTGCCCCAAACTCTTTTAAAACCAGTAACATTAAAAAATATTCTATTGCCCTTCCATTGCTTAACAAGACATTAAGGCTCAATAAGTGCTGAAATCTAAAATTTTTAGTGTGTGACCATGAAAGAATTAATAACATGAGAGTTATGGGGGGAAGGGTGAAATATGTGCTGCCTCCCTTCCATTAGTTCTCTAATCTTGTACTTGTTTTGCTGGATTGTTAATCCAGGGCTGGACTTAGCTGGTTCCTTTATCTCCCATCTAGCTGTCGCTGATTATATCAATGCCTTAAATAATTGAAGGGATATTTGCAGAGAGCTAAATCATACTGAGATTTAGCCTGTACCCAGTTGCAATGGGAAGGAAAACACACCCACTTTTTCCTCTCATAAAACCTAAGTATATTGACCTCATTTTTTTAGAAAAAGTAAGGGAGAAATGTGAAAAAAAGAACAAATCTGATAGAGGTTCATAAGGATTAAAAAAAAATTGTTAACTTTGTTTTACAAAGAACGTTTTAAGAGCAAAACTTTCCAAAAACATACATTGTGTATTATTATTATTATTATTCTGTTCAATCATGTCCTGTTTTCAGAGACTTTCTGGATTGGTCTCTGTAATTCTCTCGGCAAAGTTTTTCAGAAGTGATTTGTTATTGCCTCCTTAGATTTGAAAGAAAGTGACCAGCCTAAGGTCAGTCATCCAGCTGGCTTTGTGCCTAAGGCAGAACTAGAACTCAACATCTCCCGGTTTCTAGCCTGTTGCCTAAAGCATTACACTCTCGTATTCTAATGAAAATATCGAAAATCAAATAGTACAGGTAGTGCTTGAAACGATTGCTTGACAATCATTTCTTTAGTGACCGTTCAAAATTATAATAGCACTGAAAAAGGTGACATATGATAGTTTCTCATACTTAATAACCATGGCACCATCCCTGTGGTGACATGATTAAAATTCAGATGCTAGGCAACTGGCATTCTCTAGGATGGTTGCAATGTGATCATCTTTTGCGACTTTCTAGCAAGCAAAGTCAATGGGAAAAGCAGATTCACTTAATAATTGTGTTACTAACTTAACAACTAGTGAATCACTTAACAACTGCGACAAGAAAAGATCATAAAGTGGGGCAAAACTTTCTTAACTGTTTTACTTAGAAATGGAAATTTTGGGCTCAATGACCCAATCATGTGTAAATTTATTTTAGAATATCCATTATTTTTCATGTGAATGTATCAGTCCAAAACCTAGCTTCAGACCTGATGGAAAGACTGCATTAAATGGTACAGTTTGTATGCTAAAAAGTTAAACGTCCAAACTAAGGGAAAAAATGAATTTTTGAAAAATAATCTGAAGGACTGCTTTCTGAAATAAAGGACTGTTATTTATAATAAAGGATGTAGTTATAGGCCACAAAATTGTTAGGTGCCATTCTGCAATCTTGTTGGCATACTTTAGTTACATTAGGAAAGGTGGAAAGGAAGCTGTATGATGAGAAAGCATGGGAAATATATATATATATAAGACATTCATCCATCCATTCATAGACTGTATATGGCTGACTAACTCACAGCAGTGATTTCTGGACAGCAGCATGCAAAGTTAAAACAATAATTCCAATTAATAAACAAATATCCAAAAATACAAATAACTATCCCAATTTACAGGAAAACAGTATCATTTGTTAATATAGAAGACTGCTGGATTGTTTATCTCCCTAAAGCATCATGTACTTTTAAAAAATGATTCTAATTATTTGTGCCTTCTACTCATGGGAAATCAGAAACATTTCTTGATTAAATTGTATTTATTAAATTGTACTTGAAGTTCAAGTTCCAAAAAAACCCTTCAAAATACTAATACAAACATTACAATGAATGTAATGTTTGATCTTCCCAGTAATAGGAAATGTAAATCCTGGTGAGCAGCATGAGGTTTAGTTTTATTTTATTTTTTTATTTTTTAAACTTATATATCACCCTCTTTTCCTGACAGGACTCAGGGTGATGTACAGCCGATTAAAAATATCACAACAATACAAAATTAAAAAACAATTAAAATCAAATATATAGTGGCTGGAATAAAAGTATATAAAGGGGAATTAAAAAGATTAAAAACCAGATAAAACCAGATTAAAATTCTAAGAGAACCCTAGGCTAGACCGGCTTGGCGAAATAGATGAGTCTTCACCGCCCATCGGAAGGTCAGGAGATCAGGGATGGTCCTCATCTCTGGGGGTAATTCGTTCCAGAGGGAGGGTGCCCCCAACGAGAAGGCCCACACCTTCGGGGTCGCCAGCCATCCAGCCGGCGGCACCCCGAGGAGACCCACTCTATGGGAGCATATTGGCCAGCGGGAGGCCGATGATGGCAGGAGGCAGTCCCGTAGATACCCTGGCCCCAAGCCATGGAGCGCTTTAAAAATGGTAACCAATACCTTGAAGCACACCCAGAGGACCATCGGGAGCCAATGCAGCTCGCGCAAGAGCGGCGTGACATGAGAGCCCCGAGGAGCTCCCAACACCACCCGCGCGGCTGCATTCTGCACCAGCTGGAGCCTCCGAGTGCTCTTCAAGGGAAGCCCCATGTAGAGAGCATTGGCATAGTCTAGGCGGGAGATTACGAGGGCGGAAGTGACCGTGCGAAGCGCATCCCAAATAGTTTTGAATAAGGAACCTGCTAGACTTGTTCTGGGAGGCTTGACTCCCCTGAAAATAATGCAGATAATGGATTCCCCACCCTTGTGAACAGGCTTAGATATTAGCCAATGAAGACCAGAGCAGCAGAGGAAAGTACTATGTAACTATGTTTTAAAATAACCATGGCAGGAAGATGCTTGGCGTGCATACCTGTCATTTCTTGGGTGTATTTGTGTTTGTTAACGTTTGCTGGGTAGTACATGAAAACCAGATGTTGGCACCTCACACTGCCTTCCTTTATCTCCATTAGATCTCGCTCTCCACTTGACCAGCTGATCATTGTCCAAGCCAACTCACCACTAGGATATCCTGTTCAAGGTGTAGAAGTTCGCCCCCTCCAGACCATTCTTATTCCAGGCAAGCCTTTTATTTTCTCTGCATGTCAAAAGAAGCAAAGAGAGAGTGGGGAGAATCTGCCTATCACTGTGGAAGTGTGATGAATATAATGGCAGGTGGAATGGCAAAAACATCTCACCCCCTGTGTTTTCCCCCCCCATAGGCTTGAGCTTGCAAGCAACTGAAAGAACATTATACCGGGTAAGACAGAAATAGCACTAGCACTTAGACTTATATACCGCTTCACAGTGCTTTACAGCCCTCTCTAAGCAGTTTACAGAGTCAGCCTATGGCCCTCAACAATCTGGGTCCTCATTTTACTGAGTTCGAAAAGGTGAAAGGCTGAGTCAATCTTGAGCCGGTCAGGATCAAACTGCTGGCAGTCGGCAGAATTAGCCTACAATACTGCATTCTAACCACTGCGCCACCATGGCTCAGTACTGCTTGATGCACAGCAGTTGGAGGGCAGGGTTAGGGTGTGGTTCTCTCATCGTGCTGCTACTTTATTCATTGTTGCTGGCATTCGTGAACTGTAGCAAGAAATGAAGGTTGCTTTATGAGGGCTATCCCTTTGGCCTGTGCTTTGAATGTTTTCTCCTTTAAAACAAGCCCAACAAACATATTTTAGAAGGAAACTATTTTCTTGGAAATAAATTTTAATGGCAATCGAAAGGGCTGTCGATGATTAATTAATTTTACCTGTGGTTGTGTTTTCATTGCCATGGAAATAGGCAGTGCTGGGGTGCTCTGCTTAGATGCCAGCATAACTTGGAGAGTTTTCTGAAGTGTAGGAGTGACATAAAAAGAACAGGCCCCGATGTCTAAGAAAAAGAATGTATTGAAAAGCGTGTATGTTGCTTGTTTACTAAAAGTACACAAAGGGGTGTAGGGGTTTTTGGTGCAGAGAGTTAAAAGGAATAGAGCTTTCCAATATGCGTGTCGACTCCCATCCGAAAGAGGGCGGGCCAGGACAAACCAATGGCCTAATTCTGATGAGTCAGGATGAAATGTGTCCTTTTTCTTTAGGAGATATTTTGCCATAGGTAATGATAAGATTTTTAAATAGCCCTTCTTCCCCTGACTCTTACATTCGTTTTTTCCCCCCCCCCTGGTTATTTGTCTTTATGGCAGGTCAACTTGACAGCAACAATGGGTACTTTTGATGTGGCTGCGGAGGTAGAAGGTGTCAAAGTGGAAAGGGAAGGACAGATGCACTTCTCCCTATCCGGATCCCAGCTGGATAATCTAAACCGGCAAATGCAATTTGTCACCTATACCAACACCCTCTTCCATCCTAATACAGCAGATATAGGTGGGTATGGGGATAATCATTACCACTGCAAATATCAGTAGTCATGGGACAAATCATTGAAGGGAAACTGTAATAGCAATAGCAATAGCACTTAGACGTATATACTGCTTTATAGTGCTTCACAGCCCTCTTTAAGCAGCTTACAGAGTCAGCCTATTGCCCCCGACAATCTGGGCCCCCGTTTTATCGACCTCGGAAGGATGGAAGATTGAATCAACCTTGAGCTGCTCGGGATCGAACTGCTGCACTGCTGGCAGTCAGCAGTCAACAATTAGCCTGCAGTACTCCATTGTAACCACTGCGTGACCACGGATCAAGAATATCACTGTGAGAAATGAGGGCAAATTGAAAAGGAAGTTGCTGGAAACTTTGAGGCAGGCCAGTTCTTCCGATGTCCCCCCCCCCCCCTCAGGTGTATCCATTGTCAGTCCTTCACTTCAGGAGCCCCCCACCTTAATATACGTAGAATAGGACTCATGTAGTAAAGTTAGAATATTCCTTGAAGCAAACTACACTAGATGGACAGATCCATGTTGTTTTCTGGGCAAAAATGTGACTACTATCATATTATTTCTAGGCAAGTATATGGTTTGCCATGGCTTTCTTCCTAGATGTTGTTTTAACTTTCCCAATGGATTCCCACCAGTTCGAGGGTGGAAGGAAAAATGTGAGCTATCAGCCGTCCAGTATTCAAATCTTGCTCTGCTGAGGAATAATCTTTGCTCTAGTGGTTAAGACACCAAGCTAGAAATCAGGAGACCATGAGTTCTAGTCCCGCCTTAGATATGAAAGCCAGCTTGGTGATTTGGGCTACTCACTCTCAGTCCAACCCACAGGATTATTATTGTGGGGGAAAATTAGGAGGAAGGAGTAGTGTGTGTGTGTGTTTGCTACCTAGTGTTATTTATAAAAATAATGAAATAATAAAAGTAGAATAAAAATAATCTAGGTAAAGGTGTAGGTTTCCCCTGTCCAGTCATTCCGACTCTAGAAGACAGTGCTCATTTCTGATTCTTAATCGGGGGAGCCAGCATTGTCTGAAGACCTTCCTGTGGTCATGTGGCCAGCATGACTATACACTAAGGGGCATGGAAGGCTGTTACCTTCCCACCAAAGTGGTATCTATTTATCTACTTGCGTCTGCATGATTTTGAACTGTTAGGTTAGAAAACGGGATGGGATTCAAAATTTTTAACAACTGGTTCTGCGGGCGTGGCTTAGGTGGTGGGCGTGGCTTGGTGGTCATGTGACTGGGTGGACATGGCTTGATGGTCATGTTATTGGCTGGGTGTGGCCAACTCAATATCACTCACATTGAGGCTCGCCTGGCCTCTCATGACTGTGGGGATGCTGTAACAGTCATAAGTGTGAAAAATGGTCATAAGTCACTTTTTTTAGTGCCATTGTAACTTTGAATGGTCACTCCACACAAGCAAAGTACCAGCAAAGGAGGGGAAAGAAACTCCAGAGAAGTTCCAGAGACAGGAAGTCTAGTTCTACCAAGAATGTAATAAGGGTTAACGGAGAGGCAGTTCCTGTAAGTAACACCAGAATGTTTCCTTCCTGCCTTCCTTACAGGATTAGGCCAGTAATTTCTTCTAACAACCGGTTCTAGCAAATACGTGCGAACTGGTAGAATCCCACTCCTGGTTAGAAGTAGCTGGGGCAAGAATAGCCTATTGCACAGAGCTTAGATCTCAAACCCAGGTTGTCAGCTCTTCAGCTGACAAGCTCAGCCATCATAACCCTCCCCCCAATAATCTAATCAATCAATCAACCAATCTTCAGGAAATCTCTTTGGCTTCCACCTTAATTTGGCCAGTTCTTATGTGGGGGTAATTGCTAGAGTTGTTGCCATTTGAACAGTTTCTGTTGCGATCTTGATCTATTTGATTCAGGCCAGCAGGACCTTCTGTCTTTTCATTTTGAGAAAAGTTTGAATAATAGAGAAAGCAGTGGATGAAATCCTCTGTTGCTGCCTTGAGGTTTCCCCTAAGTTTCACTACCCCAATTCAACAGCAACATGCTAAACCTTGATAGTTCTGTTGGTGGGAAGTTTTTTTTTTTTTAAGTGATTAGGTCTTTCGTAAGGTTAGCAGCTGATAGAACAAAATAACATTTCTCCAAAATATCAAGCGTTGATTGAGGTGGAGGTCCTTTCCAATCCCACAACTTCCTCTTAAATTGGAAAGTTGAATATGGGTTTTGGAGATGTAGAGGACTGTTTCTGCTTTCTTGAAACTTGTGACACAAACCCAAACTCTGGCTTAGATATGTAGATGACACTTTCGTAATTTGGCCACATGGGAAAGAAAAACTGGACAACTTCCTCACACACCTCAACAGCCTACACCCCAAAATACAATTCACCATGGAAACAGAAGCCAACAACCATCCTTCCTGGATGATCTAAATTACAAAAAAAACAATGGCTCCCTAGGACACACCATCCCCCGGAAGAAAAGACACACCAACCACTACTTAAATGCAGAATCCCATCACCACCCTGCACAGATCAACTCCGTAGCCAAGACTCTCATCTCCAGAACCAAACTCCTAGCCGACAAAAGACCACGTGAGAACAGAATTACACACCCTCACTAACGTATTAATTTCCAACAGATTCCAAAGAAACACAATTACCAACCTAATCCTAAAGGAGACACACACCCCAGAAACCAAGACACAGAACAGGACAACAGTATCGCCCTCCTCCCCTACATCAAAGGCACCACAGATAAAATCAGCAAAATTCTCCACAAACACAATATCAGGACAGCCTTTGGCCCTGACCAAAAAATAGCCAACATCCTAAGAAACCCCAAAGACAAGATCCAGCTAGAAAACCAAGGAGTTTATGAAATACCATGGAACAATTGCCCAGCCACATACATTGGACAAACCAACAGGAGAATAAATGCACGCATCGCAGAACGCAAGAACGCAGTCAGAAAAGAAGAAAATATTTCCTCCCTTTTCCAGCACCTTAAAGCCACAGGACATGAAATTAATTTTGAGGGAACCAAATTAATCTCCAATGCTGAACACTATAATAAGAGAATAATCAGGGAAGCCATCGAAATAAAGAAACACCCCCATAACATGAATAAATGAGACGATACCTCCCACCTACCAGACATTCGGAAACTAGCCCTTATTAACAAATGAGTCCCAGCCACGAAAACCAACACTGGACCCTAAACACCACCATTCTCCCCCACCAGACTCAAACCCAAACCCACTCCATAGACGAAAGGCAATCACCATCCAGAAACCAGACCGCAGCTGCATCACCAGCTGCCACACACCCCGACCCCCAAACCAAGCAAACTGACACACGCCATGAACACAGAGCCAGGCCTCAACTGAAAGCCAAACCAAAACCTGGAACATCACATGACAGCCACCCGCTCAGAATATCACATCATGGAACTCAGGAGGTTACACCACAAAACCTCAGGATGTTACAACACAGCCAACGACCCAGGAGATTACAGCACAAGACCCAGGATGTCACAACAATAGAACTCAGAAGGTCATCACACAGCCCATGACCCAGGTCGTTACAACACAGGAGGCTGATAGACACACAGCCAATACCTCAGCCACACATGTTCTTACTAAAAAGCCAGCCAATCTGCAAACATCAACTCCACCAACCAATCAAGAAATGACAACACAGCCAACCTCCCCACCAGTATTTATAGAGAGATAGCAGCTCCGATCATGCTTTGCTCGCACAAGCATGAAGCCGAAAGCATCAGCCTGAAGATGGTGAGCGGAACCTCGTCAAAATGTCATCAAGATACTCTAAATCTTACACATGAAAAAGCCTACAAACTTGAAATTTGGCATGTATGTTCCTCTTGGCTTCTAGGTGCTCACTAAGAAAGGATTTTTCAAAATGACCATCAGAGCTTAGTATTTCGTATATTATTATTAACATGCTCTGATGCTGAGTTCTGCTCCCCCTCCCCACCTGAAAAGCAATCTGTTCCAAATGCAAAACACAAACAGAGGAGAGGAGTTTCAGTTTCAGTTTTAATTTCACAGCAGCAACCAGCTTTAGTACAAAACAGTTGAGCTAGTACAAGCCACGCCCAAGCTCCTTGCTGTCTCCTTTTTGCTCACACAGCAAATACTGTTTCACTTTCCAAACAGCCCTCAACTCTCACACATTGACAGGACATTAGCCAGATGAATACCGATGGATGCTGGTAGGCAGAGGCAGAATTTCCCCCCCTTATTTTCCTCCCCAAAAACTAAGCCCGACCACATAGCTTCATAGCGAAGCACGGGTATTGAACTAGTATTCTCATACAGGTAATCCTTGTCTTATAACCATTTCTTCACTGAAGTTACAATGACACTGAAACAAAGTGATTTATGACCAGTTTTCACACTTATGACTGTTGCAGTATCCCCATGATCATGTGAATAAAATTGAGGCATTTGGCAACTGACATGTATGTATAACAGCCGCCCTATCCTAGGGTCATGTGATTACCATTTGCGGCCTTCCCAGCCAGCTTCTGACAAGCAAAGTCAGTGGGGGAAGCCAGATTCGCTTAACAAGTGCTCGATTCATGCAACAACTGCAGTGGTTTGGTTAACAACTGTGGCAAGAAAGGGTGTAAAATGGGGCAAAACCCACTTAACCCAGCAATGTAAATTTGGGGTTCAATCATAGTCAAGTTGAGGATTACCAGTACTCTCATGTCAGACTTAGGTGACTCCAAATTCTTAACAAATTTTCAGGACAACGAGATAAAGTCAACAAACTGGAATTTTTATTATACTTTTGCAAAAGTAGGCAATTCTGAATCCTTCTCATTTGAGTCGGAGTCAGAAGAGCAAAGAACTTCCTGTAAACAATACAATTTATAGATTGTATCTTTTTGAAGCATATTTGCTTCAAATTGAACAGGAAACTCTTAGCTAAGCAGCTGGGCAGGAAACATGTTGTGGTTTCTTGTAGGTCTTCAATTCAGACAAACATTTAAACAACAGTTTGCAAATAATGGGACCCAGAGGTGATATTCAGCCGGTTCGCACCTATTCGGGCAAACTGGTAGCAGTTATTTGGGGTGGGTCGCCGAACCCTGGCTGACCACGCTCCCAACCCGGTTGACCGGTCACTCACTTGCGATCGCTCTCCTAGCTTTCCATTCCCCACGTCCTCTTTCTCCCTGGGGGAAAGGAAGAAAGGCATGGACGCTGCAAGTATCGCTTTCCTTTTGTGAGTTAAAGTGCCTGGAGTAAGAAGGAGTGAGGGCTGACAGAGGGGGTGGGTGAATCCACTCCAGCCTTGGAGAAATTTAAAGGAGCTGCTTCCAAAATTCTTGTCTGTTAAGTGCTCTCTGTGTGTGTGTGTGTGTGTGTGTGTGTGTGTGTGTGTGTATGAGAGAGAGAGAGAGAGAGAAAGGAAGGAAGGAAGGAAAGAAAGAAAGAAAGAAAGAAAGAAAGAAAGAAAGAAAGAAAGAAAGAAAGAAAGAGGAAGGGAGAGAAAGAAAGAAAAAAAATAGGAAGAGAGAGATAAAACTCTGTGCTATTATTTTTAATTGTGCAACTATTTATCATGCGTTAATATTTTACACTGTCCCTACACCTAGAGTGATTTTTCTGCCTTTCTTTTGCCCGGGCTACCACATATTTTTCAGGGTTTACATGCATTCAATACAGTGGTAGTTTTCAGTCGGTTCGCAACGGATCGGGCGAACCGGTAGCAAGAATTTGGCATGGGTCGCCGAACCGGTAGTAAGTTCTGGCTGGCCATGCCCCCCACCGGGTTGCCCTCCCGCCCAATGCTCGCTCACCCCGCCCGCCTGCCTGACATTCCCCGCCCGCCTGCCTGAAGTCGCCTAAGATATTTCTTTCTTTTCCCTCCCGACAATCAACTGTAGTGATCAGCTGTGCCAGGATTCCCCTTGCTGAGGCCCAGGAAGGCAAAAAATGGAGGGAGGAGCTCAGTCCCACCCCTCCATTTTTTGCCTTCCAGAGCTCCAGAGGAGCCTTAAGAGAGCAAAACTGCCCCCCCCCAAGGCTTCTCTGAGGCTAGGAAGCTCCCAAACAGAGCTTGGAGGGGTGCTGCATGCTCCTCCCATGCTCTGTTTTTTTTTCTTTCTGAGCCTCAGAGGAGCTTTAGGGGAGCAAAAACGCCCCCCCCCCCGAGGCTCCTCTGTGGCTAAGAAGCTCCCAAAAATGGGTGGGGACTGCAAAAAAGAAAAGCCACACCCACTCAGTCACATGGCCACACCCACCCAGCCACGCCCACAAAAACCGGTAGTAAAAGTTTTTGAATACCACCACTGATTCAATGTCAATAGTCCAGAGCATAAAATACACATGTGTTTAACAAGAGTTGAAAGGGACCTTGGAGGTCTTCTAGTCCAACCCCCAGCTCAGGCAAGACGACTGAGGATGCCAAACTCTGAGTAGAAATCCTGGGAAAGGTGTCAGAATAATACTTAGAAGGGATCTTGGGGTGAAACCTACACCATTTCAAAGAAATGGCTGTCCAGTCTTTTCTTAAAAACTTCCAGTGATTGAGCACGCAGAAATTCTGGAGGCAGGCAGTTCCACTGGTTAATTGTTCTCACTGTCAGGAAGTTTCTCCTTAGTTTTAGGTTGTTTCTCTCTGTTCAGTTTCCATCCATTGCTTCTTGTTTGCATTCTGCTTCTTTCGAAAATACATTGTCCCCCTTTCTTTGTGGCAGCCCCTTAAAAGCCTGTTGCCTATTTCACTCTTGGGCAAAGCATGTGAGCCATTTCCTCCTTTCAGTGGTCCATGAAGTACGTCTATAATACGCAGATAATAAAGTCAAAAAAGGTGAACAACATTTTTACAGAACTATAGATAGGTTGAGGCTGGGTGACAAGGAATGGCTGGGAGGGGAGGGGCCAGGTGAGGCATCCCTTGATGTGAGTGACATTGAGTTGCCATGCCCACCCAGTCACATGACCCCCAAGCTGTTTGAAATGAATCCAAATGACAAAAACTTGGATCGGTGAAAACACAGAGATTTTATTTTGTTAAGCTGCTTGCAAAGAGCGGGGGATTTCAGCTGACTTCAACATGAAGTTTGAGCCAAGAACCACATCTAAAGATTTCAATACATTACATTTTATAGTCCTTCTGTCCCGACACCCCCCACCACCCCCCATAGCCCTCCTACATCGACCCAGTGACTGAGCACAGCTAATCCGAGATGCCTTATGGAGACCACATCATCTCCTTTGATACCTCCCAATGACTTCCCATCACATCTTATCTTACTTGGCATTAAAGAATGTTCCTTCAGCAGGACCTCTTTCTAACAGTCTGAGAACAAAGAAATATCTATTCCTAACACCACACTTGTTACATATTAATCTTACATTCAGCACATCTTAGAACAACATGCATCTCTAACATATTCACCTATGCAAAGTAAAAGTCTGGTAAACTTAAGCAGATGCTTTGAAAAACAAAATCAAACTTCAGTTGATTAGAGATTAGGGCAATGGTTTATCTCTTCTCCTATTGTCCTCCTAATCCTGAAGGAAATAGGAGTGGCATTACTTGATACAGGAGGATATCTATAGAGAACTGTCTTAATGCTATAATATACTATTCTCTTTATCTACGTTTTATTTTTGAATTTTCTTATTTCTAACAATTCCACCCTTTCTATTTTTCATACATTTCATAAAATAAAACATTACTTCTGGAATTCTCTTAAGCTTTCTTAATTTCTTCAACATTTTCAAATTTCATAACTGTGTGTTCATTAACATCATTCACCATCATCATCATATGTTCATCTTTATTTTGTGTGACAGTTACCATACCTTCAATAGTGCTCTGTACTACATTTCTTATCAGGGGTATATTAAAAATCCCCCCCAAAAATCCTTCATTACCTAATAGCCCCGTCCATTCCTGTACCGGAACACGAGCTATTTTTCTCATTCTGTCTGTGATTTGTCTAATTACTTCTCCAGTATCATCAATTTCTAAGCAACAGTTGATTAGATTAAATTTACCACATACACTTCCTTCCTTTGCTAGTAAATAATCCAATGCTAATCTGTTCTGGTAAATTGCTGTTCTCATTTTAGTATTCATTTTAGCCACCAGGTCTAAAGCTAGCGCTGTTTCATTTGTTACAATTTCTACTACAGCTTGTAAACGAATTATTCTATTGATCATATAGATTGGGGTTCGATATCCATACATGCCGTCATTTGCCAACTGGCAGGATCATAATAAACTATAATTCTCTCCGGGGGCCAATCTTTAGGAGCCCATCTGGTCACCCTTAACATTTTATTCTGCATTAATCCCTTCATCCTTTCTGCTGCTGAACTTCTCATTTTATCTTTGACAGCTCTTTTTCTTCTTGGTCTATATCCTGCTGATCCTGCATCATCATAAACGGGCACACCTAAAATCTCTCCCTTTTGTATAGGAATGAGAAAGAAACTCATTTAATTACTTTTTAACTTTTGTATTTTTGTGGGGTTTTTAGATGAGCTGTTCACCGCCCTGAGTCCCTTGGGAGAAGGGCGGTATATAAATGTAATTAATAATAATAATAATAATAATAATAATAAAAAACTAGGTTTTATAGTTCCTTACACACAGGTACCACTCCACTTTCTTGGTAAATATGCATAAGCAGTTTTACCACAGATCCAGTAAAGTCCATCTGGTGCTATCCATTCTAAACTCTAATTACAAATATCTTTTATTCCCTGCATTTTCTTCCAGGTTTTAGGAGGACTAATATACCATCCTGTCAAATTTCTCCTGTCTCCAGCCCACCATTCTTGTTTACTCTGATTGCATGATAACAAGCTTTCACACACCATCTCACCTACGTGTTCACCTTTATCTGTCCTTCCAAAACATACCTTTCCCACTAATTCATTTTCCAATATCCATGACCCTAACCTTGTTTGTGTAAAGTTGAAGTCCCAACTCCAACTAGAGTTACTCAAATCAACCTCATTTGCTTCCCAAGGCCATCTACCTCCCACTTTAGTTCCACCACGCACAAAACAATTTGTCACGTTCAAAGTTCCTGCTATAGTTTCTGCCAATTCTACAAACACATTTTTGTTAACATCTGCTAATTCATCCATTATTTCATCTCCTTCGATAATTTTCTCATAAAAGGAGTGAAACACTGACTTAGGAGTGTCAGGTTCCAAAGGTTTCTTTACCATCCATACCTGGATCTCAGCTATTGGGTCATACCCCCCCCCCTGCATCTATTCCAGTTTTAAACCTCCAATCCTCCTTTTCCCACTCCTTTTAATGTATAAACTGAGTACCGTTTATTACTGTAAAATTTACTTGGTTACAGTTTTCTTGTCCGCAGCTAGTACCATGGTTTCGTATTCTTTTTAAATTTATCAAAGGTTCTTGTTTCCCTCCTGTCTTCCATCCTACACAACTCCACCATTTACACTTTACATTACTTATTGTACAAGAATCAGGAGCACACATATACTTTTCATCTTCTATATAGGATTGAACCCAACCAATATTTCCACATCCATGCACCACAGCATAAAGATTGGCTGCTTTGCATACATCAAAAATTACAAAGAAAGAGGATCCCAAATCATGTTTCTGCCCTAACCATTTTTGATGTCTTCTTCCCCCACTTCTTACTTGCAAAGGCCATTGTCTAGGATCTCTGTGAAGGTCATAACAGAATATTTTCTTTTCTTCTGTACATTTAGGGTACTGTGTTCCATTATAACTATATGAGACACTCTGCCTCTCGCATCCACAGGCTGTGTGATATTTCAATGTTTTTGTGATTTTACTTTTGGGTTGGTATGCATTCTTCACATTCTTGTTGTAAACCCTCCAAAACTCCAATAGTTCCCCAGAACATTAAAATCTGAGTCATCTTACAATATCACTCTACCTTCAAAATATCCTTTACCAGTTTCTCAAAGTCCCTTCTGCACATATAACAAATATCAGCATGAAAATTTCTTAAAAGAGAAGTTGACTTTAAAAGGTCTTTTCCCCATTCCCTATTTTTAAAATGATTAAACATTATTTTTCATTTTTAACACCACGTATATGAATTTCCACTCCTGGTCCCAGCTCCAGGTTTTACTTTTCCACTGGATATGGACTCGCCACCTCTTTTCAGCTCCTTCCACTCAAATTCGGAACCTATTGGGGCAAATCTCATCAGTTATTAGTTTATTGTTTCTGCAAGGTTAACTTCAGTGGGTCCCATGCAAAATGCTGGTCCAGGTGGTTGGTGTAGACACAGGGCCTTTTACGTCCAACCTTTCTCGGCCATCCGGATTGCGGTTTCAGAGGTAAGCAGTCCTTCCCATTTCGGGGTTAACTTCTTCTCCTTTCCTACACCAAATCACCGTGGTGGAATTTATGGACTGGAAACTTCAAAGGTGGTGTTTGAGCCACAAACCCTTGTTTCCTGAGGAAATCAAAATATCTGGACAGTTTATGTACATATTGCTTCAATATGTTATCTCGAGTTTCTAGGGAATCAATTTGTATATTTCCTGGAGCAAAAGCTACTCTAAACAACAATTCATAAGGTGATAAACCCATATCTTTTCGAGGTTGGGTCCGTATTCTCAGTAAGGCCAAAGGAAAACATTTAGCCCATGGCATATGTGTTTCCAATATCAGTTTAGTTATTCTGCCATTAGCCTTTTCTACTTTAGCACTAGATTGGGGTTCCAAGGCGTATGTAGCTTCCAACTTATTCCTAAAGCTTCCATGATGTTCTGTAATATTTTGGAAGTAAAATGACTTCCTTGATCCCTGTCTATTTGTGTATTGAGGGACGATTTGATCTAATAAAACTCTTGACACCACTGCTGCTGTAGCATTACTGCAGGAAAAAGCTTCCACCCACCCTGTGAGGTGGTCCACTATGACCAATAAATATTTTATTCTCCCTAATTCTGTAAAATCCACTTGAATACACTGAAAGGGCCTTAAAGCTGGTGGTCTTCCACCCATCTGTTGTTTCCTGACAGCTTGTTTAAACATTTGTCTATTACTGATTTTGTTACAGGGTATATTCCAATACAACCATAACATTTCAGAAGTTCATCTACAATAGCTTGAATTCCCCAATGACTGCCTTCATGTAATTTTTCCAACAACTCTCGTGCAATTAGTTTATTATTTGTCTTCCATCTGGGAGAAACCACTTTCCCTTCTCCCCCTTCTGTCCTATTTGTTGTAACCTTTTTCTGTTCTTTCTCAGTGATCACATTAATTTCTTCTACTGATTCTCCTTTTGGCGTGCATTCACATGTGTCACTGCTGTTTTTCTAGGTTTTTGTAAGGAACTCATTATTTCCTTTATCAGGGTTTCATGTATTAGTTCTTTTCCCTTGCTTGCAGAAGCTCTTTGGTATGTTTTTCAGTGCTTCCCCCTCCCGCCTAGAAGACCCCTCTATAAAAATAGCCTCTCTTTTCTCAAGGGGGTGTTCCCCCAAATCAGGTCTTATTTTAGTTTGTAAGTCTATTACTTAAGAACAATAATGTTCTAATCCATATTGATCCACTGATCTAGTGTTAGCTAAGAAATGTGCTGGATTCAAATTATGGTTTGCTTCATCAAAATTGCCTCATATCTCAGAATTTGGGAATCAGTCAGCCATCTTCCTGCTTTTTGCTGAAGAATGGTTCTGACTTGATGTGGAGTACTCACAATGAGGGCTCCCCCAAAGGTCAATTTTCCATTATTTTTGACAGGATGCCACAGGCTTCCGTTGTCCTGTCCAGTCCTGAGCCAACACACCTTGTGCAATTCCATTCTCTGTGTTTATAACGAGATGGAATGGCTTTTCCAAATTTGGCAAACTTAACACAGGAGCTTATTTCAAATTTTCAAAGTTCCCTTTTTCATTTTCCTGCCACTTCAAATTCCAAGGTTCAACTAACTTTGCATACAGGGGTTTGGTAAGATTCGCATATTCATTAATCCACAGTCTGCAGTATCCAACCAAACCCAAGAATTTTCTCAGTTCCTGCTTGTTTTTAGGGAAGGGTTGGGATGCCACCCCTTCTATTCTATCTGGAATAATCTTCCTACTCCCTTCACTGATTAAGTGTCCTGGGTATTTTACCTCTCTTTCAATATATTGTAATTTGGTTTTGGATACTCGTAGGCCTTTTTGGGCCAAGAAATTTAATAATACATTAGTGGCACTTGTAATTTCAGATTTCGTTTTCCCTGAAACTAGTAAGTCATCCACATATTGTATCAAATGTGTTCCCCTGGGCAGATCTAGCTCTTCCAGGACTTGTTCTAATACCTGTCCAAATAAATTTGGAGATTCTGTGAATCCTTGAGGTAATACTATCCACTGATATTGTTGCTTCCTTCCAGTATATGGGTTCTCCCTCTCAAATGCAAACATGGGCCTTGATTCTACATCTAAGGGACAGGCTCAAAATGCATCCTTCAAATCTACAACACTAAACTATTTGGGCTCTATTGGTATTCGCCCCATTAATGTATAGATATTAGGGACCACAGGATAACTAGTTTTTACAATCCAGTTCAGAAGTTTCAAATCGTGAACCATCCTAAAGGAACCATCAGGTTTCTTTACTGGTAAAATGGGAGTATTATAAGGGGACGTTGAAGGTTCTATTAAGCCATCTTTTAGCAAACCATCAATTACTGGTTGCAACCCCCTCTTCCCTTCCATAGAAATTGAGTACTGCTTTTGTCTAACCACTTCATTGGGATCTTTGAGTGTTATTTTAAGTGGGGTTCAAAACCCTCATAGGAATCATCTCTACTAGCTCAAAGTCAAATTTCAACTGAAGATCTGCTAGGGAATCTCTTCCCAGAAATTTATTCCCAGTTAGAGAGGGATTAATTTGGATACTTCAAATCTTCCTCTAGATACTTTGTCCACTTAATTTCATCTATGCAGTTAAAGTTATCTCTGATATTAAAGTTTTCGCTACCCCGATGTCAATTAAAAAAACACAACTTCCTCTTTCTTACATCTCCCTTGACACCCCTAGTATTGACTTTCATCTTATGCCATAGTATACACTTGCATCTCCCTTCTTAGGCTCGGGCAGTCTTTCTTGAAACGTCCAGGCTGGCCACACCCAAAACATCTCCTCACTCTGACCTCCCTGCCCATATCAACATGTCCTCTTCCCCTTATCACTTGGTTCCACCCTCTCATTCCCTCATTTCTATTGCCCCCACTTTCTCTAACTCCTTCTTCTCCTAACACTGCCATCATGGCTTCCAAGTCAGCACAAATCTGTGCAGATAACTTTCTAGCTAACTAGACCAAAAGTCCGTCTTTTCCTTTTATTACTTTCACACAATTACCCCAACACAATAATGTTCTTTTATTCTTGACAGATAGCTCATTTAACAGCAACTTTAGCAGATAACAAATAATCAGAGTTGGAAGAGACCTTGTAGGTCATCTAGTCCAACCCCTCCTCTCAAACGGGAGACCCTACACCATTTCTGACAAATGGCAGTCCAATCTCTTCTTGAAAGTTTTAGGATGACACTCTCTTTCTACCTATTGTAATTTCTAACTCATCTCTGTAACAATTTCTAAAAGAGCAACAACTTGTGTTGCTAACAAATAAACACACAAACAATGAATGCCATAGGATGAAGCATCTTGACTCTTAAGCATCCATAAGGCACACAGACATAAAGACATAAAAGGGGGCTGTAAGAAGGACAACTTAGATAAAACAAACAATCTAAATGAGGTATTTTGAGTCAATGCTCTAAAATATATTTGTGTCAAACTTCAGTGTCAATTTTCTGCTTTGAGCAAAATATGGATTAAGAGCATATACAGAGTGCGCCCGGCTTGAACTCTGATTTCCCTGCTGAGCTAAGCTTCATTGTAACTTGTGCTAAACTGGGAGCTAAGCCAGTAAGATAACGTTCTAGGCAAACCGCCAACCTCAGCCCAGCCATCCAAGGTTCTCCCGCTTGCAGAAGCGCTGAGAAAAATCATGATATGAAATATGAAAAGTTGTGTAACCTATAAAAAGTTATTTTCCAGCCCCGCCTTTCTTAGGCAAAAACTATCAGCAGAAAAAAAAATGGCTAAAGTGAGCAAAAAGCCTCACACACACACCCTTTCTCCTGCTTCTCTTGCTCTTTCAATCAAAATAATTCTCTCTCTTCAGTAAATCTCTCTCATTTTCTTGCACACACTATTTCTTACTCTCCTTTTAATCTGGGATGGGGATCAATACACAGACATTTACCCCAACTTTTTACCATCAACCATACTGGCACATTTGTACTGTAATCAGACTGCTTGCATAAACAATTTCCCACACACAAATTTCATTTCATTCTTTCTCCAAGAAAACCAAGCATTACTTACAATTCTTTTCTAGGAGCCAATGAGCTCCATTGTCTAAAAAATTTTGTGTACTGTTATTAGAGGGTCTCATCCTCCAGGTTTGGAAATGATTACACACAGACAAATTCTCACACGCATTTCCAGACCTGGGGAGGTTTTGTCCCTTCAAATCTCAACTCCCCCCGCCCTTTGGGCAACCTGTAGTTTGTTCTCAGAGCAGTGGACAATTCAAGGAGTGGTTCCAATCACAAATCTGATTGTGGGCCTTAACCACTGCCTACCTGCTTCCCACAGCTCTAAGTCCAATCCAGAAAGCCAACTTAATTCTCTGGCTGGCCAAGCATGTAACAATTATGTTTGGTTTTGAACTGCAGCAGCCCCAATTGGGGCTATACAAAGGATATTTTTCTTCAATTCAATCCCATTCAGTTCTGCATACAATTATTATGTATGTACATCTAAGAATTTTTAACAGAAATCACATTAAATTGATGAAGTCAAATAATCCGAGTCTTTCCCTTTAAACAGGCAAAGCCTTTTTTTTTATTACTTGCTAAATCCCTCTTAGTTCTTTCTACCACACATCGTGGCGTAAATTAGCCATATCTTCTTTGGTTAGCCCCAATGTCTGAATCATCTTATTATATGGAGGGGCTTCCCAACCTCTTAAGTATTTTTCCCTACAGGACTACTCAGGTCTGTTTACAATTTGGGATTCTTCCTAATTGTTTTAGTGAACTTCTCACTTTTACTCGAAGTTACACCTATTGTTCTATCTCCTTAAGCATTAAATACTTAAAAAGGATTAAAAATTAAAAAAATTATGTGTCTCTGCCCTGGGCATGTTCCCTTTCTAGCTTGAATCTCCCAGCAGAAGCTGGCTTTTTCACACACATTGTATGCCAGGGCACTCAAGAGCAAGTTTGAACTACACTTCTTTTTCACCCATTTCTCTTGGGACCCACCGGAATTGCCATGGTTAGTTACCAGACTGGAGCAATCCTTACCAACTTGTTCCAGTGAGACCTACATACACACACAGTTGGCACCTGGCCAGAGCAAAAGACACCCCTTACTGACATTAAAGGTCTGTCTCTGCCCTGGAGAGCCTGGATCTCCCAGCAGGCGCTGGCTTATTTTAAAGATCCCAAACCCTTCCCTACAAATCCTGAGCTAGCACACGCTAGCTTTTTAAAGATCAAGATCTATAGAGACTTTTATTATAACACCTTTCGGACGTGGGTCTCTGACCAATCCTTTCGCAAGGGTATGGAAACGTGAATAACCACTCCTCTATCGGTTCGACCTTTACCACAGCCCAAGGACTGCTAGGGTCGTCTCATCCATACACCTCTCACACAAGTCTCAGATTCTCACAGTCCTACCCAACCCCCAAAATTGCCTAGTGGGTGTGTTCTTACTTGACCAGAACTACTTAACCCTAAGTCTGCGCGCAGAGTTGCCCAGTGGTTTCTGGCAATCCCATGAACCTGGTCCCCTTCCTTCTCTTTCCGTTTTCAACTGACCTCTATTTTAATCTGTGTCTCGTTCCGCATTCCTGAACAGCTGACCCGACTGTGAACTGTTGAAGATTAACAGGGAATGCCGTCCTCACTCGACTCTGCCATCCAGGGTATCAGAAGAGAGCAGATGCCCGCATTCTCCACCAATTGTTTGAAATGAATCCAAATGACAAAAACTTGGATCGGTGAAAACACAGAGATTTTATTTTGTTAAGCTGTTTGCAAAGAGCGGGGGATCTCAGCTGACTTCAACATGAAGTTTGAGCCAAGAACCACATCTAAAGATTTCAATACATTACATTTTATAGTCCTTCTGTCCCGACGCCCCCCACCCCCCCCCATAGTCCTCCTACATCGACCCAGTGACTGAGCCCAGCTAATCCGAGATGCCTTATGGAGACCACATCATCTCCTTTGATACCTTCCAATGACCTCCCATCACATCTTATCTTACTTGGCATTAAAGAATGTTCCTTCAGCAGGACCTCTTTCTAACGGTCTGAGAACAAAGAAATATCTATTCCTAACACTACACTTGTTACATATTAATCTTACATTCAGCACATCTTAGAACAACATGCACCTCTAACATATTCACCTATGCAAAGTAAAAGTCTGGTAAACTTAAGCAGATGTTTTGAAAAACAAAATCAAACTTCAGTTGATTAGAGATTAGGGCAATGGTTTATCTCTTCTCCTATTGTCCTTCTAATCCTGGGGGATATAGGAGTGGCATTACTTGATACAGGAGGATATCTATAGAGAACTGTCTTAATGCTATAATATACTATTCTCTTCATCTACGTTTTATTTTTGAATTTTCTGATTTCTAACAATTCCATGCCCATCCAGTCACATGACCACCAAGCACGCCCACCCAGTCACACGACCACTAAGCCATGCCCAGCAAATAAGCCACGTCCACAGAACCGGTAGTAAAAAAATTTGAATTCCACCACTGATGGGACCCTCCAGGTCATCTAGTCCAACCTCCTTTTGATACATAAAATCCTTTAAAAGAATTCGAAAGAATATATATTTGATTCACATCCTTTACTCACAAAGGGCAGGGGTTTAATAAAGTGGTTTTCCACTTGATTTATGTATAGGACTGGACTGAGTTTGACAGGATTTTGTTTTTCTGAGCAAAGCTGGAGATCTGTTTTTTCGCCTGGGGCTTTCCCAATTGAAAAAATTGCTATGTTAACTGAAAAACGATGTTCCCTTTTTCTTGGTAAAGGAGAAGTCCCACTCTGTTGTATTTTTGGCATACCAGAGAAATAGTCTGCAGTTCTGCAGAACCATGCTATTCTTGCCTCTTGGCAGGCAGTTTTACTGAGATGTGGGAGGAGGATGTTAGGCCTCATGCTGCATATTTCCTTCTGTTTTATGGCCTTGTGCTGTTTTGAAAGGAAGCATTCTGCGGCCTAAGGCCAGCCCTGTCCTTCAATGGCAAAGCCCTCAGAAGAACAGAAGGAATGTGCTGAGGATGATCCTTTCAAAGCCAGGCATTGCCTCTCAGCAATCCTTCAGGTTGCTGTTTTTACCCTCAGATCTCTCTTCCGACTTGACCATTACCAGAATTTGCATTCCGGTAGAGCTAAGTCAAGCAACCATCTGGGAAAGAGAACAGAGGGATTTGCGGTAGAGTTATGACACAGAGACTTTCCTCACAGGGTCAGCGCCTGAGGTGGTATTCAGCAAGTTCTGACCAGTTCTGGAGAACCGATAATGGAAATTTTGAGTAGTTCAGAGAACCAGTAAATACCACCTCTGACTGGCCCTGCTCCCATCTATTCTCTGCCTCCCGAGTCCCAGCTGATCAGCTGGGTCTCCTTTTGTTGCCCTGCAGAGAATGGAGCTGGAAAGCAGGTTAGTGGGGTGGGGATGGAATGAGGATTTTACAGTATCCTTTCCCTGCCGCACCCACCAAACCATGCCCACAGAACCGGTAGTAAAAATTTTTTGAATCCCACCAATGGTCAGCTTGTTCAGTAACAGACCAATGGCTCATCTAGACCAGCTTATTCCATCGTGTGACCAAAAGGTTCTCTCCACAGAAGTAACAATTGCTGAGAGCCGCAGTGGTGCAGTTCTTCGGCCGTTCAAATCTCAGCAGGCTCGAGACTGACTCAGCCTTCCACCCTTCCAAATTCGGTGAAATAAGAACCCAGATTATTGGGGAAAATATGCTGACTCTGTAAACTGCTTAGAAGGGTTGTAAGGCACTCTGAAGCGGTCTATAAGTGCTATTGCTATTGATCTGAAATTGGCACCTGGGCTTTGTGAGTAATGGTCACTGATGCCCTAGCCCTCCTTGTCTGATTCTCTTATACAGGTAGTCCTCGATTTACAACTGTTTAATGACCGTTCGAAGTTACAAGAGCACTGAGAAAAGTTCTTACGACCATTTTTCACACTAACGACCATTGGTCACATGATTTCCATTTGGATACTTGACAACTGATTCGCATTTATGACGGTCGCAGTATCCCGGGGTCATATGCAATCAACCTTCTGCAACCTTCTGACAAGCACAGCCCATGAGGAAATCAGATTTACTTAACATCCGCGTTCCTAAGATAACAACTGCAGTGACTCGCTTAACAAAGGTGGCAAGAAAAGTTGTAAAATGGGGCAAGACTCACTTAACAAATTTCTCACTTAACAACGTACGTTTGGGGCTCAGTTGTGGTCGTAGGTTGAGAACTACCTGTAAAGCCATCTAAGCTAGGAGATGGTCATTGCATCTTGAGGCAGCAAAGCCATAATTGTTTAGGAGAACAGCCGTATGTTGATCTGAAGTTTCCCAACTCTTAACTTTCCTAAGTTGTAATTTCACAACAGTTTAAAAAATGCCCTACATAATGCATAATGTTATGCAAACTTAACAGTGTCCATGTTTGTAACAATGCTGAACCGGGATTTCTAACTATACAGGTAGTCCTCAATTTACGACCGCAATTGAACCTGACTGTTGCTTGTGAGAAATGTGTTGAGTGAGTTTTTGCCTCATTTTACGAATTTTTCTTGCCACCTTTGTTAAGTGAATCCCTGCAGTTGTTCAATTAATAACACGGTTATTAAGTGAATCTGGCTTCCCCATGGACTTTGCTTGTCAGGAGATCGCAAAAGGGGATCCCATGACCCCTGGACACTGCAGCCATCATAAATGTGGGTCAATAGGCAAGGATCCAAATTTTGACCATATGACTACGGGGATATTGCAACCATCGTAAGTGTGAAAAATGGTCTTTTTTTCAATGCCGTTGTGACTTTGAACGGTCACTAAGCAAACTGTTGTAAGTCGAGGACTACCTGTAGCTTATTGTCTTGGTGCAGTGATAACTAAACTTTCTGTTATCGCGTGTCGAAAGTGCGCATCTGCAATGCACCATAATGCAATGCACCTGCAACCTCCCCCCGCCCCCTACGCATGCGTGCAGGACACCCCTCCATACGGGACCCCCCATTCCCCCCACTCCCTGCACATGCATCTCACGCATACATCCTGCCCCCATGCATGCACGGCAGATACCCAAAAATCAGCTTGCTGGTGGGAGGTGTGCATGCATGCGCAGTGGAACTGAGCTGGGGCGACGGCTCACGTGCCTGCAGAGATGGCTCTGCGTGCCACTTCTGGCATGCGTGCCATAGGTTGACCATCACAGCCTTAGTGCAAGGGTCTTCAAACTGGGCATGTTTAAGACTCGTGGACTTCAACTCCCAGAATTCCTGAGCTGACATGACTGGAGGAGGAATTCTGGGAATTGAAGTCCACAAGTCTTAAAAGCTATAGAGTTTGAAGATCCTTGCCTTGGTGGCTGATTCACATGAAAACCTAAGCTGTGGTGTATAGGGTTTGAGCTTACTAAACTCAAACTAAGCCAACCATTTAGTGGCTTAAGGACATGCGAACAAATAAGAATGATTAATTCCCAAGCTTAGGGGCATTTTCAGAATTGCCAGCTTCCTCTTGATGTAACTCAGCCTACCTTCCTCCAGATATGCTAACCTGTCATTTCAGCATAAGAGATGATGGGCATTGGAAGTCCAACATATCCAAAGGGCACCAGGGTAGGAAAGTCACATCCAAGACTAATGTGTGGTCTCTTCCTCTGTTTTCCAGTGCAGTTTTCTACTGATGAGCACCGTGCATCTTTCAGCATTCGCATCAGACATGCACCTATTCCCAAGCTCTACGATCCAGGATCATCCACGGGAGGAGCTAGTGAAGGTGAGCGCACCAGATGGATAGTAGTAGTGGTCCAAGATTTCATGTGGAAAGCGGTCCCTGCTGGATCTCACCTGAGAATTTGAAAAAAAGGGAAGTTAAATGGTGTTCTTGAGTATGTGCAGTTCGCTTTCTCCAGGGTTATGTTGTTGTCTTTTAAAACAGGCCAAAAGAGAAAGCAGAAAAATGAGGGGTCCTTTATGCTCTCTGAGAGCGATTGTTTTCTTGCACATCTCATTGCCCAAATTAGGTAACATCACAGCACTGATTATGTTACCTAGTTTGGTAATGAAACGTCTGCAAAAAAACAAACCAACCCGCAACCAATCTCAGAGAGCACCAAGGACCCTTCATTTCAATCCTGAGCTACAAATATTTTCCTTTATTGAAATCAGAAAAGTGCCCAGAGAGGCTTATCATTCCAGGTACCCGCTTGTAGGCACTTATCAGCAAACTGGGTATAGTAAGGGATATTGTGTTTAGGATGAGAGTTTTCCAAAGTATTTATTGCTTTCCAGCAGCCAATCTAAACACTGCACTAGAAGAAGTTTGTGGTGCCCTGCTCTGCTGTTGGTGGAACAATCTTTCCAGGAGCTAAGTGGTTTCTGCAGAGCCCTCACTATTGTTGTTATTCATCACTATTAATTGGTTATTTATGTAGTTATGTATTTATTTATTATCAGATTTTGGTGCTGCTCCGGTCAGAACATTCTAAGCAGCTTATGATCTGCCTGTAGTAATCAAGATGGAATTATAAAAAGCGTAAGGAACAGCAAAGTTAACCAGGAAGTGGCAGTCCATCTTTCTTTTGAGTCTAAAAAAATAAACATGGCGAAGAGTGCATTCCCCAACCCCCGCTTCTTAGACGTCCTGCCAAGTTCTCTTTTTACCCAAACCCTCTTGCTAACTTTCCCGTTTTGTCTCTTCCCCAGGAACCTACAACATCAGCGCCCTGGTCACCATAGCTACCAAAACCTTCTTACGCTATGATAAACTGCGAGTGTTGATTGACAGCATCCGCAAGTTCTACCCCACTGTGCCCATCATCATTGCGGACGATAGCCAGGATATCGAACACGTGCAGGGACCTCACATTGAGCAGTACTTCATGCCTTTTGGCAAGGTGGGGAGATGTTCTAATCTAGGGGAATCCTTGGGCCTAGCCTAGGCCATGTTCTTAAGAATACTGTAAGTTTGGGGAAGGATTGAGTCCCAGAGGTTTGGTGAGTAAGGAAAGGGCTTAAGGAACCACTGCTAAAGGGAGCTCACTCCATTGCCCTCTTATACTGGGAAACGTTTCTGTGATGTGAAACTATGGATTGAACAGGATTTTTTTCAGCTTGCTGATGATCAAAGTTAGGATGAGTAAGGAGCTGGATTTCCCACTTGTTTCAATATAATTTCGGACATATTTCTAGTGATCCAAGAGCAGTTCACTGAGTTGATTTCTCAGGAGGTTCCTACAAGTGAAGCATGGAAAAATTTGAAAGTCACATAGCTGAAAGAGATCCAGACCTCTGAATCTAGGATAAAAGTTGTCTTGTATTTGTAAGACAAAGATCAAGGCCAAATTGGTTAAGACCTTATTATGGAGTTCTTGGTGCTCTCTGAGCTTGGTTGTCTTCATTGCTAGAAGGGGGTGGGGTTCATATTGAACCAGGGTATGGGCAAAAGGAAGGTGACAGGTAGGAATCTCATGTGGGTTGCAGGAGTAAATCTGGAGTTACATAGAAGATTACTTAGTTATTCAGTTGATGATGCAAAGTTGAAACAGATGGTACTGATCAAAGTGTTTTGAAAAGATTGACAGACAGAACTTGGGATTATAAAGTCATTGTTAAGACACAGGTGCCAAAGTTTGAGGTATGAAATGATAAGGTAACAGTTTTCAGTTCTTTGTGGCCAAGCAAGAGGAGCAAATGACAATTCAGTTATTTGGCAAAAGGATTATCAGTAGCGATGCTCATAAATAGTATTTTCAATCTTTTCTTTTTCCTTTCTATCCTTACTTTCTAGGGCTGGTTTGCTGGTAGGAATCTGGCCATCTCCCAGGTGACCACCAAATATGTTCTGTGGGTGGATGACGACTTCATTTTCACACCCCGCACCAAAGTGGAAAAGCTTGTAGATGTCCTTGAGAAAACTTCTCTAGATTTGGTGAGTTCCTGCCCTGTGGTTCCTTTTGCTGGCTGTGGATCATTTATTTCAACATGCTGGCTAGGAGTTAAAGTCCACACATCATCAGATTGCCAATGCTGAAAAACAGTGGCCTACAGTGGTTGTAGATGGTGTTGTGGAATGAGGGAGATGCTTTGAGGAGCGGGTGTGGAGTTCTCAACAAGTGTTATAGATCTCATAGTTGGTACAGGAAATATGGAGGCAGACTTAATCTGTGGCTGTGAGTTCAACATCTTTGTATCCAATAATATGAAATGAATCAATTTTGATTTGATAAAGAGACTTTCATTCCTTTCTAAATATGCAAAAGTCTATGACACAATGGTTATTTTTGGATGTAGCGTTGTTTATATCTCCAGTTCTTGATTGTGGCTTAATTTGTTCGAAGTTATGTATTGATTTAAATAAATCAATAGTTCACTAAACCTGTTATGGCCACCTACTCCAGCAGACTCTAGGCGGCTTACAAAATCTAAATTAAAATAATTAAAAACATAACAAGGTCAGAAGACCTTGTCCTGTTTGTCCCTTGGTTCTGGTTTCAGTATAGTTTTGAAATCATAACCTGTGTAGTTTTGACATTTTAATTATTTATGACTTATTTTATAGCACCTAAGCCACCCAGAGTCACCTTATAGGGGACATGGGCAGCATACACATTTAATAAACAAATAAAAGCAAATAAAATGGGTATTAAAACAAAATTAAAAGGATAAAGAGTAACAAAATAACCTTCCCCCAAGAAATTAGTTTTTTCCCCCTGTAGACAGAACCCCTTTCACATGCACTTACAAGTGCATACCATTCATCCTCAAAGTTATGGTTTGTTTTCCGTAGGTGGGTGGAGCTGTACGGGAGATTCTTGGCTTTACCGCCATGTACCGCCAAAAGATCAGCGTGCAGCCTGGCAATGAGAGGGGAGATTGCCTGCGAATCCGCCAGGGCTATCACCACGTCATTGAAGGTTTCCCCGATTGTGTAGTCACTGATGGTGTAATCAATTTCTTCTTGGCACGTACGGAGAAGATGCTGCAAGTTGGCTTTGACCCACGCCTCAACCGTGTGGCCCATCTTGGTGAGTGATGCTGCCAGCATGGGAGACCCTTAGCTTCTCAGTGGTTTTACAGCCCTCTCTAAGGATTTACAGAGTCAGCATGTTGCCCCCAACAATTTGGGTCCTCATTTTACCCACTTCGGAAGGTTGGAAGATTGAGTCAACCTTGAATAGCCTTTTTTTCCTATATAGAATACAGGTAGTCCTTGACTTACAACGGCTTATTTAATGACCAAAGTTACAACAGTACTGAAAAAAAGTGACCTATGACCATTTTCCACAGTTACAAAACCTTTCCAGCATCCCCAGGATCACGTGATCAAAATTCAGAGGCATGGCAACTGGTTCATCCTTATGACTATTGCTGTGTCCCAAGGTTATGGGATCCCCTTTTGCAACTCTTCTGACAAGCAAAGTCAATGGGGAATCCAGGTTCACCTAACAACCGGGTTACTAACTTATCAACTGCAGTGATTCACTTAACAACCGAGGGAAGAAAGGTCATAAAATGGGGCAAAATGCACTTAACCAATATCTCATTTAACGACAGAAATGTTGGTCTCAATTGTGGTAAGTCAAAGACTACCTGTAAGAGAATGCAAATCACACAAACAATCGAAAGGGTGAACTTGGGTTTCCTTTGATGTTGTGGTCTGGTGTTTCTCAACCTCAGCAACTTTTAAGACGTGTGGATTTCAACTCCGTGTTGCCTGGAGAATTTGGGGGAGTTTCACACAACTTAAAGTAGCCGAGATTGAGAAATGTTGTAATCTTAACAGCTTCTTGAGCCAGATTTGTGAGTGCCAACAGGATCCGTAATAAGTTCTTATTTATTCCATTCAAAATGTTAATTGGCCTGTTAACACCACCTACTCAAGTCAACAGGAAGGTGCAAAAGAGCACGCCCAGAAGGATTGTCTGTTGGAGAGTCATAGACTTATGTTAATTTTTAACCTTCGTTCTGGGTTTTTCTAACTGCAGAGTTCTTCATCGATGGCCTGGGTATTCTGCATATTGGTTCCTGCTCAAATGTGGTGATAGACCATGCCTCTAAGATCAAGATACCATGGCTAAAATCGGAAAAAGAGAAAGAATATGCCATGTTCCGCTATTCCAACTCAATGGATGAACCGGACACCCAACTAAGACTTTTCTACTTCAAGAACCATTTCAAATGTATGATGGGCAATTAGTCTTCAGTGAGAGGGTAATGAATCCCACCCTTGACAACTGACTATAAGTCCTCGGGTGACTGGAGTAGCTGTCAGAGCAGACTGCCACAGCTCTTGGCAAACAAGCTTGCCCT
This sequence comes from Bungarus multicinctus, assembly GCA_023653725.1. Classification (NCBI taxonomy): domain Eukaryota; kingdom Metazoa; phylum Chordata; class Lepidosauria; order Squamata; family Elapidae; genus Bungarus; species Bungarus multicinctus. The sequence goes on from CM042834.1 coordinate 149,048,414, forward strand.
GTCCAATGGTCAAATGCCCAGAACTCAGGGAGGCTTCTACATTCTCAATTTGAGCAATTTGAGAAATGAACTTCATGCTGCTTAAAAAAAATACAACTGTGTTGTAACAGAATTAATTGAACAAGCCATCTCTGCTTGTCATTTTGTCATATTTGGCATCTGAACAGAACCATATTCTACTTGGAATGATTCTGGAAGAGGCTGCCCCATGAAGCCTGCGTCTTTATCCTTCACCTGGTTGAGAGCAGCTGCACTCCCCTGCTAACTTTGGACTCACTCATACTTATAGGTCACATCAAAAACGTGCAAACTCTGGCAATATCCCAGCATCCTTTACCTCCCTTTAATTTAAATTACAGAAGGGGACAGGATCGGAGGTGGATAAACCTGAGCTCAGAGGGCTTTCTCCAGTGTCATAATTTTTGTGCTGAGGTTTTAAAGTTGAGCCCCAGCTCCCTCGTTCTGGGGTATTTTGAAGTGCCAAATATTAACAATGGAAAGCCACCACCAGGGGGAAGCCTTGACATGTGCGTTGCAACAGAGCAGCCTTGAAAGGCCACAGAACTACCAGGTGCAGTCCAGATGCGAGGCACTCCCAAGTTTACAGCAGAAATGGTCAGATGTGCATGGATATTGGAGGGGAGGGGGCAGCTTATTTTCTATGGGGATTCTTTATATATACGGTGAAGTAGAAAGACTGTCCATGACAAATTGCTACTTTCTTCTTTCTTTTTTAACTTTAGACAGAATCAATTTGCAAAGCTTCTTCTCATTCCTTAAACTTCTCCATTCCAGATCTCTGGCTTTTTAACCATGGAACCTTCTGCACCGTTGCTTTTCCTAAAACATTTATTTATTAGGGAGATTTTTTTTTTAAACAACAACAGCAACAACACAAATCAGGGCTGGGGAAAGGTCCTACAGAATAGTTCAGTTGCATGGGAGTTGGCTCATACCGTACGTAACCCAAGAGGCTGTAATTACTCAGGCACCATTCTTCCTTCTGCCTATGTGTGCCCTTCTTCCTAGCAGCTGGGCTGTGGATTTCACTGAGATAAAATTAGCCAAGTACCAGCCCAACAGGGGTGTACTGTAGGGGTGCATTTTTAGCACAGGGTGCAAAAATCAGAGAGGTATGGTAGATTTCAAAATCTGTAGCACGAATGGTATAGGAATTCATACAGACTGATTCACAAAGCTGTTTCTTGCTGCAAAAGAATAAACTCTTCTTTCCTCTGAGTTGCTAGATGAAAAATTTAAAAATATTTGGTTGTTGGACATAAGATATGGATTGGGTATAGCTTAGAAACCATAAGTACAGCAGCAATCGTATTCATGCTCATATGGGAATAAGGCTTATTTAGCACAATAAGACTTTAAGTACTATTTTAATTGGAATTAAATCCTAATCACATCACCAGAACAATACAGTAATAAATTAAATACACTTAAATGCTTTAAAAAAAATGACACTGCATTTTTTACATCCCCCCCTCCCAAAGTAAATAAGAAAGAAATTCCATGTGATAATGAAATGGTTGCTCCCTTCCTGAAATGCTAATTTTGGTAATTAATTTTATTTACATATTTACTGTTCAAAGATGGATGCATAATCATGATGTAACTCTGAGCTGGTGCAATCCAAGAAAACCTTAGCTACAGTATTTGATGCTGCTGAAGGTGCAAAATGGGTTCTATCCCAAGGTATGAGTAAGATGAAATTCTCTAGTTGCAAACAGTAATCAGTGACCTAACCCAAGGTGTGGTGCTCACTTCTGAGCATTCACAATAACCCGTGGTTATCTGCAAGTACTGTATATCCACCCACTAACGAGTAGTGCGGGCTAAGGAATGTAGCTTGGGTCCAGGGGCAGAATGTTTCAAGCTTAGGCTATTATATTGAACTGGTGTGAGCAAGCTCATTTCTCCAGAACAGAGGAAAATAATCTATTGGGCTGGTAGCTCCCTTCACTTCAGGCCAAACGCTGGCAGAATTAACCGGGTCATTTAAAGAGCTAACAGTTGCATCTGCTCAGTTAGAGCAATTGTTTTGTTTTGTTGACTCCCTGCCTGATGAAAATCCCATTTTGATAAAGGAGGTGCCCCAGTATAAACGAATACGTTAACAGAATAGGCTTCCTTTCATTTCTGGCAATCAGGCTTTTCTGTAATCCCCACTGAATATTCTCTCCTAAGCTGAAACCCTCTCTTCCTTTTGGCTTCCATGGCTTATTCTGTGATGACTCCCCCCCACCCCCACCCCCACCCCCAGGAAAGTAATAAAGTTTTTAATACAATTTTGTTTAGCTGCTGTGTTGTAAAATTTTCTGGTGTGGGTTCAAGAAGAAAGGAACCAAGACAGGTGAGTGCACGAAGTAGTCCTGACACTTCAGTTGCGGACTAGGCAGGCCACGGAAGTTGTAGCAGGAGGAAGAACGGCTAAATCTAAGAGCCTAGCTCTTCTTGCCAGTCCACTCTTTCCTTGCCCGACAATCCAGCCTTCCAGGCAGCAGGAGAAACGTGGTCTCATTGGCAGCCTGTTGCCTTCCCCAAATCCCTGTGACCTCAGAGGGCTTTGTCGTGGTAGATCTCACTGCCTTTTAACCTTGGCAGGAAGAAAATTTATACCCAGATGGTAGGATCTTTCTGTTCCATGTTTTCCTGGGCAAAAAAAACAAATTGGAGTTATCCATGAGGAATTGTACCATATAAAAAAAGCTACTGTATACCTACTCAGCTTACGTTACTTGTTAACCTCTGTGCCTCAACGGTGCCTTTTGGGAAAGCACTTTTGGGAAAACCATGACTGAAAATCTCCAGAGATACTCTGTGCCTCAAGCCTACTCAGGGAAGTGCAGAGATTCCCCCCAGTGGATGCAATCCCTGCTAAGGGTAGCAGTTGGATTCTGGTGGTGATCTAAACTTTCTACATCTGTAAATAATGGATGTGGTACAGATAGTCCTCAACTTAACAACAGTTCATTCAGTGACCGTTCAAAGTTACAACAGCACTGAAAAATGGCACTTATCACCGTTTCTCACACTTATGCCCATTGTAGCATCCCCATGATCAAATTCAGATGCTTGGCAACTGGTTCCTATTTATAACGGTTGCACTGTCCCAGAATCATGCAGTCTCCTTTTGCAACCTTCTGACAAAGAAAGTCCATGGGGGGGAAGCCAGATTCGCTTAACAACCGGGTTACTAACTGATCAATTGAAGTGATTCACTTAACAACTGAGGGAAGAAATGTTGTAAAACGGGGCAAAACATGTTTCCCTTAACAACATAAATGTTGGGCTCAACTATGGTCGTAACTTGAGGACTACCTGTAGTTCTAAATGTCAATAGCACTTAGACTTATATACCGCTTTATAGCGCTTTACAGCCCTCTCTAAGCGGTTTGCAGAGTCAGCCTATGGCCCCCAACAATCTGGGTCCTCATTTTACCCACCTCGGAAGGAGGGAAGGCTGAGTCAACCTTAAGCCTGGTGGGATTCGATCTGCCAAATTGTAGGCAGCTGGCAGTCAGCAGAAGTAGCTTGCAGTACTGCACTCTAACCACTGTGCCACAGAGGCTCCATAAATAGCCTTTGAAGGAGCAAATGTGGCTAATTCACCAGAACTCTGGGGTGGGGTTGGGGATTATGTCAAGTAAAACTCTTCCCATTAAACACGGACTCCAAATATAGAAATTAAAGACTCAGGCTAAATTGCTTGTATTTACAGATTCATCTCATGGGGAGGGGGGGACACGCTAAATCACAGTGATGTGCTGTTTCGAGAGCTGGACTACCGGTGCCCAGCCATGCTCCCCTTCCTTCCCCATGCTCCACACACAACTAGGGAAGAGGCTCCCTAGTTTTCTCTGCTGACTCTCGGATCCTTACCGTGGCTTGCTGGAGGTAGGAAACCGCATCATGAACAGTGACAAAAATCTGCTGAGGGGTGAGATGATGCATGAGGCCACAAAAACTCAAGGTCTGTAGGACGTTGGCTGGGTGGATAAGAAGAGAAGACATTCAGGTTTCATGCCCCTTGTGGTGACTGGCAAACACACAGTTCCTTGACACTGGTGATGGTCTCTTCCTACCTCCACAACACAACAGAATCTGTACATGAATCATGGGATCTTGGAAAAAGTCCGATACTGTAATTACATGGGTGAGTAAACTGGTCCTTCAGATCAAGTTGAAGCACTTCTGAAGCACCACTGCTCTTTCCAAGGTCCTCTTTCCAAGGTCTCTCATAAACCAGTTGGAAACAACTTGAGCTTATTGTTGTTCTCAGAAGAGCTGAGGAGGGCAGTGAGAAAGCCCTGTGGCATGTCGGCTATCAAGAACCTCTTCTCCTCCACATGAAAGTCAACTGGGGAAGCTGGGAGGAAGTTGCAATCAGGTGCCCTCCTTCCTTAATGACAGCAATAAGGTGCTAGGATTGCTATGGGATGTCATGCATCAGCCATTAAGGCTGCTGTGCTTAGCGATGGCAAATCCTCTCCCGATTGCCACTGTAAGCTGAGAACTACCTGTAGGTAGGGATGGAGAGTAAATAACAAAGGCAGCTCCACCACTTCCATATGTGTGTTGTGATGTGGCTTGAGTGTACAACAGAGGTGGAGCTTGCTTTGCAGTGACATGTGCTGTTTTTTTCACTTCTGACAGGCACATCAGATCCCTTGGGTGTTTCTGGGCCCTACTGCAGTGAAACTGATTGTTCAGGTGGTCTTCTTACAATGTTTATTTAAAAGGCTGTAAGGAGAGGAGGGATGATTCAACACAAGTAGACCAGAGATCTAGAGATGGGCATCTACCACGTGATACGTTCCTCCAAAATGGTGAATCGTGGTTTGAATCACCCATAACAATCACAATGGCTGAGTTTTTTAAAATCCAGATATAATAAAATGGTGATGCAATCACTCAAATAACCTTCAGCTCATCTCCATGGCTTTGGTGCCAAGTTAGGTGATTGTTGGAAACACCCCGTGCCATAGATTTTCTACAATTAGATAAATGGCTCCATCACCTATATTCTCCTTTGTATGTGAGAATCTATCCATGCAGGAAATGTATAGGAACTCTCTTGTACATGTACTCCTTGAGCTTCCCATTGAGTGAATTCACCGTAGTCTTCTTGATTTTGCTTGTAAGGAACAAGCGAAGTGAGCCAATTCTACCAATTAAAAAAATATATGCCCTTTCCTGGGGAAATAGACAACTTCTTAACTTTTAGATTTTGAAAAAAAAGAAAAAACAAGAAAGTAAACTAGGCTAGCTTTTTCCTGCATAGTATCTTTGAACTAAAGCTCCCATAAGGGATTTCAGCTAGAGACCACCGAAGTCTAATGCCTCTGAAGGCCATCGGACTGAGGAACAATGAACTAAAATAATAGGAAGACACGTCTTATTTCACTCACCATTACAGGCAGACAAATGTATCTGTATGCCAGCTTTTTGACATTCCACACACACCTAAAAGGCAAGAAAACATTTGTAAAGAAGCTTACATGAGGGCTTCCAGCCACCACAGGTACACCATAGCACCAATCTGGCAGCCAAGATCCTGATACACAATGATATCTTTTATTAATTCTGGCACAAGGAGGTGACACAGTTTGTGTTCCACCCCATAATCTATTATAAGGAGTCTATTATACTGGGAGCAGCTGTTTTTCCAATTCAGTATAAAAAGGCACAACTCTAGTTCATTTGTTAATATCACATTTTAAAGATAACCCATTTAGGCCCTGATGAATCATAATCCTTCTCAAAGGGTAGCGTGAAGGGGAGAAGAACATTATTTAAACTGACCCAGCACAATGCAGGTGCGTGAGACAATGCTGTCTGGAATGGGAAGCAAATGGCTTTTTAAAAAACAATGACCTTTTCACTGTAATGTAAACTGATTACTCCTTTGTGGAAAATCATGCTCTAATTCTGGATGTTTGCAAGCCCAATGTGTCTGCAGACAATACCCTGACTTATTGACCAGGTCTTTACACCTCCTCTGACTGTACATCATTCAATTCAAATAGTGAGATGCTGGTGTAGTGCAAAGCCAAGGACCAGCCTGCAGTTATTATTCTCAATTTCAAAAAGGCCTCTGTGACTTAGAAGATGAAAATGATGGGCAGATGCAGTTCAGAGCCGTCAGGAAAATCTGCTCGCTTGCACAGAAAAGACGAAATGGAAATGGCTGTTGAAGGGAGTATTCTGTAGGATAATTACTTAAAAGTCTGGGATGAGAGGCATCCCAGGATATTGGCTTTGTAACTGGTTATATTCCTTATGGCTGCCATTTGGAGAATAGGAGAACCCCCTCTTCTCCCCCCACCCCATAACAGCCATTGTCTAGGAGTACTGACAGCATGTTCTCAAAACTTCTGTCGACTTATAATTACAACTCCAGATGTGTCCAGTAGCCAAATATCGAGACACTCTCAATGTAACAGAACTTCTGTTGTCTTTAGAAGGGAGGGAAAGCCCTTCATTGTCTTCTTTACTTGCAACTGAGCTCAAACCAAAGAGCTCGGAGCAAATATGGGTTTAGTTAGTACTTGAGCAGTTGACTAGAACTACCAATACTGGGGAGTCCAAGTTTTTATTCAAGAGGTCCCTCTGATTCGACTGAACCTCTGGCCAAAAGAATTTGTCTCTTCTTTAGCAGTCTCCAGCTCTGGAAGAACAGATGAATGCAATGGAATGGAACATATTTGGGGCGGGCCAGAAAAAGAGAGATATGGCAGCTTTGTCCATTTTTGATCATCCATCCATCGCTTTCATGCAGCCTGTGATAAAATGCCCTAGGTGGATTTGATTTTGGGGAAAAGATACTCCACTTTAAAGGATGAGAATCATGAATTGCTCTAATGCCCAGGGTCAAAAAAAACAACAACCCAAACATCCCAAATTGCAGGCAGCATGAAATCCCGCCCGCCCGCCCACCCAAAATCTGAACTATCAAGAAATCAGAAAATCTCAAGGTATTTCAGGGATTGTAACATAAGATCTAGTGAACTCCCATAGGATCAGGTGAGGTTCTAGCCATCTTAAAATTTAACAGTATCTGTACTTTTCAGAATCAGAATCAATCTTTATTACGGTCCCAGATCAGCACAAAAGTTAAATGTTAAAATAAATACATTCTCTAGAAATTATTGGAAAAGCAAAGTACTAATATGAATAAGGCTCTTTAGTTCCTTTAGTTGTTTTTTTTCCTTATTATCATTAGAGCAGCACAAAATTTTGCTACTGCACGAGTGGTGGCTGGATTTGAATCCTTAAAGAAGATGGTTCACATCAGTTATCTGCTGTGCTCTGCCTACAAATCCCTCTAATAGAGGGAGAATATATGCTGATCTGATGTCCCTGTAGAACTTGCAACACAATAGGACATGAGGTTATCTTCAACTTCCCCATTGCCATATGTCCCCATTCGCTCAGCTATTGGGGCTTTATTATACCTGCCCTGCAAGAATACTGAAGGGAGGATATTACCATAAGTCTGGCTCTAAAGAATGCTATTCTATTCTTAAGAAAAGCCAGGCCTTTCAGATACTTTGCTGGTTCCCACATACCCCATGTAATCCGATTTCTTCTGTGGAGAGATATCCTGTAAATTCTAGCTGGAACTCCATGTCTCTTATTCTATTGGTAACCACTTGCTTGCCTTGATCATAGTCTAGTGAGGAAAGTCCATAGAAAGCTTGCTTATGCTTTATTGCCTGTTTCCAGGGAGAGGGGAAGTTGTCTATAGAACTAAAGAGTCAAGCCCTCTGGGAAGTATTCAATTTTCAACCAGTCAATTATCACCACCTTCCAGGCCCTTACCTGAATTTGAGACATTCCTGTCTCATGTCTCAACTGGGTGTGTGATGTCCTGTTAGGTGCAGCTAAAATGGATAGCAGCCAAATTGTTTGTATGGTTTCTAAAGACTCCTTTTTCAAAAAAAAAAATCCTATTTGTGCCCTGTAGAGAATTTGTGTCAGTATTTTAGCTTCAAAGTGTTTTAAGGCTACAGGGACTCATTGTCCTCTGTGTAAAAAAAAGTGTTTGGTAGCATTTGAGGACCTAAGGGCTGATTGCATCATGTAGTCCAGATGTGCATTCCAAACACCTTTTGTATGGAACACCATCCCAAGGTACTTGAATGTATTGACTTGTTCTAGATTGTGTCTTTCTATTCTCCAAGGGTATTAAATAGCCTCTTTTAGCAAAAAGTAGGATTTTTGAGTTATTGAAATTGAGGATCAGATTATTTAGTCTACAGTATTTTAATGTTGCTGAAATAGCTCCAATAGGGGTTTGGGTAATAGTAGCAGCAGCATCAGAATATAGAAGTATCAGTATTTTGCATTGTGCTAAGTTGGAAGGATGGAAGTCTGAGTTATGCAGAAGATCAATCAGGGAATTAAGATGGAAAAGGGAAGAGGCCAAGATACATCTATACTTTTAATTTTTGGAGATCAGCAACTACTGTTCTGGGTGTGGCAGACCTCTTGGGCTCCAGTGAAGGGAAGCTAATCTGGAGAGATATTCTGAGTTTTAATCTTGATTTGGTCTCAACACTCATTGGCTTAACTTTTGACACTTATATTTCTCATGCTTTACTATTTTTCAGCCCTTATTCCCCACTACACAGAGACAAACACACATATTTATATTTTGATACCTGGATAAGGAGCCGTGCGCCAGATGAATCCACAAAGGATATTCCACTGCAGTCAAAAATCACAGCCTGTACATCTAAGCCTGGATAAGTAGATAAGACAGAACCTATATCAACCACTCTCAACTATTGCAATTCCACAGATTAAGTCTAACAGCTGCCATGCACACTTGTCCAGAAGCACTTTGTTCTCAAGATGGTTTTACACCAGCAGAGAAAAGACTAACATGAAAGTCTGGACACATGCATGCATTTTTTTCTGTAAAACAGCCAGCATAGAAGAGATTCATCCTAACAAACCATGTCTAATAACTGCACATAAGCACAAAGAGAGTTCAGCTTGGTGTTCCCACATGGGATGGGCTTCAATTGCCATAACCCACAGCAGGATGGGGACTGGAATTTAAGAACTCTGGAGACACGAAATTAGGGAAGGCCAGTTTAGAATTGTATTAGCTGTAAAGCATCAAAAAGCAAGAATTGTTACAGAATGTAGTATCCTCTGTAGAACTGAGGAAAGGGTACAGCAGATTTTCCACCATGGGCCTTAGCATGTATATTTCCACAAGAAAATTGCCCAAGAACAAAAAGGAATTAACCTTTGGTTACCTGAGCTAAGCTTCTTTTCCAAGACACAAACACTGCTGTCCTAAAAGAAAAAGGGGGAAACCCAATAATTAATTTTCATTTACAAACTAAAAGAATTGACCTATGCTACTTTCCATCTAATAGTGTGTGTGTGTGTGTGTGTGTATGTGTGTGTCAGTGATTCATACGATGTGACTGTTTTCCACCAAGAATCTTTAGAAGGTGTGGGGGGGGGGTTTGGGGGGGGGAGAGTGTAGTTATCATAGAAAACCAATCCTCAAAATTCAATTTAACTTGAGTAACTGCTTTGACTCACCCCACAGGGTGAAACATGGCCAACATCTTTGACCTATGTCCCATTTAAATCTCCACATATATAAGAGCTACTGTACAGAATTCACTCTTTTACAATTGAGTAAAGATGGTGGTCGCAATTCTGTAATCAAAAACCCCATCCCTTTTTACATATGTCATAAGGCATGTAGAAAGGGTGGGGCTTTGATCAAAGAGGTGTGACCACCATCTTGATTTTTTGACACACACACACACATACACACAGAAAATACCCCTGACTCCTGGTTGTTCCTCTGAGTTGAATGGCAAAACTGCCCATGGTGTACAACCAGTTCTGAGCACCAGAATCAATCCAGTTGTCTCAGATGGGACAAAAGACATGATAATATGTTTTTTTTTTTTGCTTTTTAATAATAATTATAATTCAACCCAGTCTTGCTCTGGTGTAAAAAAGGAAATGTGAAAGAGACAAAAGAAAGCTCTTAGCATCAGCTTTAAAATGATATCAATAAAAGACATTAATAAACATCTTGAACTTCTATCTAAACTAATATAATCTAATTTAATCATCATCTAGTCTAATCTATCTGAATGCAGGTAGAATAAAAGCACTTTAGCTTAACATCATCAGGCTTGAGGTCATCCAAAACTCCAGGACTAGGAATTCAGTTTTTAAAAAGCTTAAAATAGTATTTATTTATTTTATTTATTAAATTTTTATACCGCCCCCTCTCCCAAAATGGGACTCGGGGCAGTGTACAGCCAAGATAAAATGACACAATTAATAAAAATCTAAAAGAGATTTAAAAAGAGATTAAACAAGTGGCTGAAATAACACTATAAAATAAGGTAAAAAAGTTAAAAATACCAAAAATTAAAACTCTAGTAATTGATATTAGGCCAGACCGGCCTGTTGGGAAAGATGGGTCTTTAATGCGTGCCGGAAGGTCTGCAGGTCAGTAATGGCCCGCATCTCCGGGGGTAATTCATTCCAGAGGGAGGGTGCCCCTGCAGAGAAGGCCCGCACCCTTGGGGCCACCAGTTGGCATCGTCCGGCTGCCAGCACCCCAAGGAGACCCACCCTTTGGGAGCGCACTGGACGGGGGGAGGCCGATGGTGGCAGCAAGCGGTCCCGTAAGTACCTGGGTCCCAAGCCATGGAGCGCTTTAAAGGTGATCACCAACACCTTGAATCACACCCGGAAGGCCACCGGAAGCCAATGCAGCTAGCGCAGGAGCGGTGTAACACGGGAGCTCCGAGGAGCCCCCAAAATCACCTGCACGGCCGCATTCTGCACCAGCTGAAGCCTCCGGATGCTCTTCAAGGGGAGCCCCATGTAGAGAGCATTACAATAGTCTAGGCGGGAGATGACGAGAGCAGAAATGACCGTGCGAAGAGCGCCTCGATCCAGAAAGGGCCGCAAAGTATCTCTTCCTCTAGCTAACTTTTACTTCCATGAGCACTTCCCCACCTGTTGGTGAACTTGATTTGCTCCAAACTGAACTGACATTATTTGGTCTCCCCACCATCACTCCAATCTTTCACCAGGAATCTTACCACTGTACTGATATCCATTTTGATCCTGCTGTTAAATTGTGGATCCTCAGGGTGTTCCCAGTCTTGCTGTAACCCCACGAGCTTGCTGACAATATCTTTAAAAAAACTGCGGTTCCCATAATAGATGGGGGCCTGGTAACTTAAGATCTTCACACCTGGGATCTCAAAACACTAAGAAGAAGAAACAGAACAAATGGAATAGAAGCATAGAATCATAGATTTTATGAATGCATATTCACTGGGTTTGAGAAACATACATGGCAGACTTCTCCCCATCTGACACCTACCAAATAATTTAAGATCCAAATCCCATCATCCACAGTCAAGTGTGAGCAGGGAGCTACCCAAAGGAGTAAATGAAGAGGATTGGAGAATATAACCCAACATTTCTGAAGGGTACAAATGGGAGGGAATTAATCATTGCCATGCCGTGCAAATTAATTAATTGATCAATGCAAATTAAGCATGACCATGTCATGCAAGGGAATTCATTGGAAAAAGCGATTGTGTTGGGAAGAGTTAAAAAAAAACACAGGCTGCCAAAGAACATGATGGCTGGACATTATCAAAGCTGATACCAGCCAGACATAGAAAAACTCAAAGAAGCAGTGCAAGGTCAGAAGATGTGGAGAGATCCAGCCCATAGAATTGGCACACAACTAAATGGATAACGTCATCAAAGCTTTGCCATGCTCCTGTTACAGACTAAACTTCAGAGCCTGCACTGTAACACAAGCATCCTTCTTCCTTAAAAATTAAATGCCCCTGTTAAGTGGTCTAAGCAATAAAATTACATTTCTGGAAGATCTCTGAACTTCTAGAATGAGAACATTATAACAACTTGTTCTCGTTCAAAGAGATTTCCCCTCCCTTTCATTAAGAATAAAATAACTGCATCTTTTTCCAAGGCAAGATGATTCTATATTAAGGCAGCCTCTACGCCTATCAGGAATTAGTCCCATTGAGAGTCCAAAGACTTACTCCCAACTAGGTAAGTAAGAACAATTTCCAGCACTTTTACCTTGCTATTATACTTCACAGGCTTGTAGATTTCCGTATCAGCTGCTCTGCCTAGCACAGAGCATTCAGCCCTGGAAAATGAATGGCATTTTATTTATTCAATCATAAATAAAGGTATACAGAGCAAAGTGGTATTACATTGGGTAGAATAGCTTCCGCCCCAAGAAGCATGAAGACAATATTTTGTTGGCCGTTGGGGACAAGGCAGAGATAGGGATACACTCTTAGAAGGTACTCTGCATATTTACATGGATGTTTGGAAATGAAGGAAGACTTCACCCTGACCTATGGCTGAGAACAAGAGGTGGGGTAGAAAAATCTGCCTTAATTTTAATGTCCCCCTTCAAGAATGATCTGTTTGGCACAAGGAGACCTTGGATCCCAAAAGCTGGGCTTTAATTCGGGAATAGAACATAGCAACGGAAGGACCACTATTATGAAGTTACCTCTGTGTGCGGCATACAACGGTCATCATGGAGAACACGACCCCCACTGCCAGGCCAAAGTCCACACTGAGCATAACCACGGAAAGCCACGTGACCATCCACACAGCCTGCAAAAGAGTTGACACCCAATTCTGAACCTGCACAGAAAGTTTCAAGGGGGTCAGAGGAGACCATCCCATTCCAACCTATCACCTAAATTAGAAACGGCCTTCACACTTCATAAGTTAAATGAATGGCAGAATAACAGATGCAGTTCAATTACAAAAGCAATAATAGATTCCAAATGCACATTCTGAGCACCTATGTCAACAGTTATAGCAGAAGGAACATCTACAGTATAAAGCTTCAATTTAATAGCTAGCTAGGTGTCAGAATTAGGAGATTCCCAGATGCTATGGCCACTTACAAAGTCCACATGGCTGATCCTCCAAAGCTCAGGTAAGTCCCGGAACTGCAGAAACATCTGTCGAAGGCTGGTGACATTGATACAAGCTAGGACAGCCTAATACGAAACAAGAAACCAGGAATCACATAAAGAGACCATCTTTTCAAAACAGGCCAAGACTGACTAGCAGGATGGATATGTCCTCCCCTGCTCAAATCTCATCTCTCCTCTGGGTTACCTGACAAAACTCCTCCTTCCCAATCCCACCCAGGGTCTTCTTAATGCAGCAATTTCCTCCTTCAATAATAAGTTGCCACTACCAATATGAATTGTGGGCTTGGTCCTTCTTAGGACAAAAGTAGGACATCTCCTTCCTTTTTTATTTTCAGGTTTATAGATATGTTGGCTGCAGTGGTTACATGATACTCATGAATGTAGACTTCAGTAAGCAGGAGTACAGAAAATTATTATTTTAAATAAACCAAAACACGTATCAGCGTTGCAAAAACTCCCCATTTCATTCAGCACTCAAAAACAAAGTTCATCCAAGTAAGAATTTATTAAAGAAGTCATACTGGCTCAATCTGAAGAGTTCTGGGTTTTCCCTTCGTAATTGAAAATCAAAACACCTCCCCTGCACCCACCAATCTATCACATGATCCAATCACCCAACTGGAGGCATTCCTCTAATCACCCCTTTCCAGGTACAGAGTAACTTGTCCTTGACTTTATGAGAAGAATGCTATTATGTCTAAACTTCCACCACTCTATGAAATCCCCCCTCCCAAATTCCCATGCACTACGATGTGGCAACATGGAAACTTCTAAGTAAAATATGGCTTCCAAAACTGACAACATGGTTACGGGAAAATAGAGAACAAAAATTATTCATATAACCAGAAAATAACTTAATGTATCTATCTAAAAACGCAGATCTTAATCTAGAGTACAGTAATTACTCTTATCGCCTTTTCTCTCAATGAGAGTAGACTTTCCCTTGCTCAAAGGAGCTCCCATTGACATCATCTTATTTATCTTTCATTATCTGTTCCAGATGTTCTTCTTTCCTGCTAAGGAGAAGTATTTTAAAGCCTCAAAAGGAATTCACTAGCATCTAGAATGGATGATGTAATGATGGGGATCTCTTATAAAAGAGTTCAAAGACAACTTATCCCTAGTCAATATATACATACATAGGTTTATTGTCGTAACCACAGATGATAACAGTTGTTGGAAACTATTTGGAAAAGGCCAGCTTCTCACCTTTTGGCATTCTAAATTGCCTGGTATCGATATTGAACTACTACATCTTGGGTCAAAGCTTCAGAACAAGCTACAGTTACTTAGATAAATCTAAATCCAATGATAGGATTTAACCATGTGCCAGACTAGATTTTAAGAGCTGCCATGTCCACATCAATCTTACTAATATCTGCAAGAATGGGCTTCTATACTGTGCTATCTTAGCATTATTAAGACACTGTTTTTCTACAACTGAATGCAAAATTTAAATGGTGGTATCCCATGTCTATGCTTAAAATTCTCCTAGTGTATTTTTTGAAAAAAAAAAACCAGCCTCGTTCTGCATCCACCCTTCCCAAATATGTACTGTATTTTTACCTCAATAATTTCTTTCTTATAGTTTTAGTTTTGTGTAACTGTTTTTTGTTCAGTGGAGATGCAATATGACTGAATTTCCACTGAATGTATCCTTAAATAGTTTGCTCCTACATCCTGAAAATGACAGTTTAGTAGTCGTTAATAGTTTTCTGTCTTCTTCTCTCTCTCTCTTTTTTTTTTTTTGGTTTTTAAATTCTGAAACAGTGCTTTTTTTTTTTTTTGAAGAAAACCATTACTGGAAGGAAATTAGTCCTTATAACTTACCCACACCCAAGAACTGATTGACTGAAGGACAATGAAGGAACAGTTGATTAGAAATTCCAGAGCTACATTGAAAGGGTAGCAAGGCAAGGCCAAGGTCACAAGAAGGAAGCTTCTTGTTAAAGGCACAATGGCCCTCTTGAGAAACTTCACTGCCAGTTACCATTGCTAAGCATTGCTTAGGCTTAATCAAAAGTAACCCAAAAAATTAAACACCTATTAAAGAAACCCAACAGCCTCAATCCGCAATCATTTATCAAAGCTATCCAAATTATACATACAATAGGCACTTTAAATAGATACACATTCATTATTCTCATTTGAGAAGTAGTTTAAAAAAGGGGGTTTGTTAACCCATTCCTGCATCTAGCTCACCTTTGGTAAATAATGAAAGAGCGGTCCAATCCATATTAACACAATCAGGACAACGGCACTGGTGAAGAGTCCAGAAAGCTGTGGATAAGGAAGGCTGGTTAAGTCATGGCAGACTAACAGAAAGACAATAGTTTATTGGGAACCAAACACACACAAAAATATTTTTATTGCATAGTATGCAAGAGGCAATGGTAGCAAATAGATAAACAGATCTTCATTCACCATTATGCTAATACAAAGCAATCCTTTGGCTTCCCAGATAGTAAACTGCAGTACCATCTCCAGAAAGCATGGGACAGATTTCCCCCTCTAACATTGGCAAAAAAGCACTTTGGATAAGAAAGTCTAGTTAGTATTCGAATACAGCTCATCAGTCTGGAACCCACATTATGTATCTGATATTAGCACAGTTGAGAAAGTCCAGAAATATTTCACAAGAAGAGTTCTCCGCTCCTCTATTCATTGCAGAATACCTTATGCCACCAGACTCGAAATTCTAGACCTAGAAAACCTAGAACTATGCTGCCTCTGGTCCGATCTAAATATAGAATATAAAATAATACATTGCAATGTCCTACCTGTCAATGAATACTTCAGCTTCAACCATAACAACACAAGAACAAACAATAGATACAAACTCAAGGTTAATTGCACCAAACTTGATTGCAGGAAATACGACTTCAGCAACAGAGTGGTCAATGTCTGGAATACTCTA
Organism: Bungarus multicinctus; assembly: GCA_023653725.1. NCBI lineage: Eukaryota > Metazoa > Chordata > Lepidosauria > Squamata > Elapidae > Bungarus > Bungarus multicinctus. The sequence goes on from CM042834.1 coordinate 149,064,347, forward strand.
CTTGACTCTGTGGTTTCTTCCCCAAACCCCAAAAACTTTAACCTTAAACTGTCTACTATTGACCTCACCCCTTTTCTAAGTGGTCGGTAGGGGGCGTGCATAAACGCACAATGTACCCACTGTCCCTGTTCTATTGTTTCTTTTATTTTTTCTTATATGTATCCATGTAATCATAACTATGTTTTTACTTATACCTATTATGTTGTAAGCGATTGACAAATAAAAATAAATAAATAAATAAATAGTTAAAATTCTTTCTCTTCTCCAATCGCTGATATCATATTGGAAATTTCAACATTAGGTAGGAGAAAAAAGTGATAATGAATAGATTGGATCGAAATCCTTAAGGAAGAAGCCACAGATACAAGGCTAAGGATATAAACTCTCCTTGCTCTCTATCATCTCTTGTTCCAGAGAAAATTGTAAATTTGCGGTCCTTAAACCAATGTAAATATTTTTCTTTGCTTTTATTTTATTTTTTTAAATAAACAAAGACAGGAGGGTATTGTTCTTGTCTTGGCCTCATTTCTATCTTTTATTTCTAAAGGACTTATCAGCACGTTTTGAAGACAGAAAAACCCTGGCAAGAAAAAAAAAGTTGGCCAGCCACTGTTACTGCCATATCTACATCCAGAACAAAACCAAACATTTTTCAAGCTTTTGCAAATGTACTCGGTGCTTTGAACATTTTTTTTTAATATCTCAAGCAATCTGCTGTTTGTTTCTGGTGCATTTAAACAGCAAAAAGAAATGTACCAAATAAGACATTCTCCAAGTACCTGTGTGTGTCCACCAGTACTCTCCAAAATGTTAGTTGTAGCCAGAGTGGCTGAACTGGGGAAACAGGTGAACAAGGAAGAGACTAGGTTTGAAACACCATGAGCCAGGAGTTCCTGTGGGATAATGGAGAACAAGAGCAGGTTGGTTTGTGGTTGTTCTTTGGCACAAATAGAGCATAGGTTTAATTGGATTTATTATCTAATCTCCCTCTTTCCATGGAATTCAGCAAATACTGGAAATTCATGAAGATCACAGTAAGAATCTCAGAGAATTATAATTTCCAGCAGTGGTGGGATTCAATTTTTTTTACTACCGGTTCTGTGGGCGTGGCTTGGTGGGCGTGGCAGGGGAAGGATACTGTAAAATCTCCAGTCAGAGGTGGCATTTGCCGGTTCTCCGAACTACTCAAAATTTCCGCTACCGGTTCTCCAGAACTGGTCAGAACCTGCTGAATGCCACCTCTGGTTTCCAGTGTTCCTCAACTGGAAAAGCTATTTGAGAGTTAAAATCTGGGTTGGTTTTGACTACTGTGAGATTTGGCTTTGAAATATCTACTCTAACGCTTAGCCAAAGCTGTTAAAGTGAATGTGAACAAAATGCACCTGAACAAAAGGTGTTCAAAATGAACAAAAGGGAAAACATTTGTTCAAAATGAACAAAAGGGAAAACTTTTCCAAGTTGAGGAACAAGTTGAGGAAAACCCCACCACCTTCAATAATGAAGATGGCAAAAACATCCATGGCTTTGCTTTCAGCAAAACCTGAAGACTGGCTGAAAAGAAAAGAACCCAACTACAGGAACGTCTACTCCAAAGTTCAGCCCTAAACTTCAGATTCTGAAATGAAAGCTTCCATTTGCAGAGCAAGAGCACAATGAAAAATGGGAGTGTTGGCCTCACATGAGTTTCATGAGACATTTTTCAACTACTTGATGAAGTCCAGTGAAAAAGAATAAAGAATTGGGTAGCTCCTATTCTGTCTGTCACTGATATCAATCTGAAACTTCAAGTCAGAATCACCATTCAAGGTGGCTATCAATTTAAATGTAAAAGGAAGAAGGGGAAAATCAGATCCTTCAGGATACAAGGAGTTAAAACAGGTTCCTGAATGGTATCACTCTGCTAAACAACTAATTCCCACAACACTGTCAACTTATTTACTAAGACTGTATTACTATTATTCCTCTCATCCTTTCTAGTATCTATCTCTTCCCATTTATGACTATAACCATGTTGCTTGTATCTTTACAATTTATATTGTTTTATTTGTTTTCTAGTATTTTTGATTGCTTATTAGTAACCTATGACTATCACCAAGTGTTGTATCTTATGATTCTTGATGAATGTATTTTTTTCCTTTATGTACACTGAGAGCATATGCACCAAAGACAAATTCCTTGCCTATCCAATCACCCTTGACCAATAAAGTATTCTATTACATTCTATAAGGGGATGGACTCCTTGACTGGAAATATCCATTTCTCCCTTTTTGAGGAGACCCAGGCTCCCAGGATGGGCACACACCTGGTTGGGGTCAATGACATAGTGGTACTTCTCAGCGTAGATCATGGCCAGGGACACCGAGATGGCGTAGGCCACGAAAGCGAGGGCCACCGTGTCACCCAACACTTGGGGCAGCAGATGCAGAGCTGGGAGCTGGGGCTGTGGGAACCTGCATGAAAGAATGGTGGAAGGGGAATCACTTTGTGCTGGGAAAGAGATCATTCATTGCCCCTCCCCGTCATCCATCTCCAGGGCAAATCTGACCATCATGTGGTCCAATCCAGAGCATCAGGTTAAGACAAGAAGTTGCATTTTTGATGCCATGCCAATAGAGTGGCAGTGCCCTTGCCTTTAGCCAATGTGCAAAATGTGGAAAACGGAGACAGAGAAGGAACTTACCCTGCTGGGAGGTGCCCAACAATCTGTACATTATAGTGGGTATTCAGAGAGGAAGCAAAGCAGATTCCTGTGGCCAGCAGTACCTATTGCAAGAAGTCAAATAAATAACATAATTAAAAGAAGTGCTATCTGCAACGTCTTTATTTTTTAAAAACCCAGCAACACCATCATCTTTGAAAAAAAAAATTGATTGCAGCTGTTAATATCTGGAGATCTGAAAAATCAAGTCTCTCCAAGCTTTATTGATCTCTCAAATACATTTTGCTGCAATAGGACAACCTGAATTTATTAAGTATGTTAGGGATGAATACTGAACTGAGTTAAGGATTTTTTTTCTATGTCAGCTAGAGCCGTCACAGATGTCTTTAAAAAGAAGATCAAGTATTATACAACTTGTGTTTCTGTTGGGCAAGTGCTGCAAAATATTGCAGCAGAATGGCGGCGCTGGCAGTATGTCAGTAGTCCAGAACAGACTAGGCGAAATGGCACCATTCCCTCTCATTGTGATAAAGCCAGTCAAAAGTGCAACGGTAGAAAACCGACAGTTGAAAGAAGCCGTGGAAAAATCTTTAATGTGCTCGGGGGCGACAGAACCCACAACACATAGCTGACAGAACCTAGATATCTCTCCTGGTTTTAATCAATTCTCCATGCAGCATACTCCTAGCACTATTTTTTGAAACAGTGCAAGTCCCGTTGTCTAAGCATAGGTTCAATACTTTTTTCAGAAATATGCTAAACTTTGTTTGCAAGGTGTCTATGGAGGACCTGACAAATGCTGCAGAAAACACAGGTCAGGCAAATAGTCTGCAGAAGCCAGCTGTTCAGTCTCTCTTGCAGCCTAAGACAAAATGGCAACGAGGGGCAGTTTCCAGTGACTGGAAGATCTGCCCACAACAGGAGAGGCTGGCTATTAAAAGCTGCCCATCCCTGCTTATGCTAGCAACTTGATCGTGATTGAAACACACTAGAGCAGTGGTCGCCAACTGGTGGTCCACGGACCACTGGTGGTCCACGATAAAATTTTGGTGGTCTGCAGAGAAACGTCACCCCCAAAGCCGCCCTGCAAAGCAATTAATCCAGGCTGTGAAACACAAGGCTGTGCTGCCCACATGGGCCATGGGAATACAAGGCTTGCGTTGCTTGCATTGTGCACAACACGAGTAATGAGGGGAGGGGAGAAAGGGCGGAGGGGGGAAACTTGCCCCACGCACTTTGCCTGGCCACTGGACTGTTTCTTTCCGCTTCTTTCTTCTTCTGCTTTTGGCTGCATGCAAGGAAAGCAGCAAAAGTCTTTCTTTCTCTCCCTCAAACTCATAAATGAGTCTTTGGGACCCTGCAAGGCCTTCTGCTCCAAGAGGCTGTGCCAGCACAAGAAGTCTCACAAAGACTCGTTTCTGGCAGAATTTGGGGGAAAGAAAGAAAGACTTCTGCTGCTTCAGCTGCTTTCATTGCATGAAGCCAAAAGTCTCTCCTCCTCCCCCCCCCTCCCCAAGAATGGAGCTGGAGACGGTATCCTGCAATCCCAAATAAAGAATGATTAATCAGTAGGAAAATGGGGTGGGGAATTTTCCTGCAGACTTTTTTGGGGATTTTCCCAGGGTTTCTGCAGAAAAGCAGCTGCTCCGGGATGACCAAAGGGCCAGTCTTGTGATCACTGCAGCTCTGGAATATGGGACCGACTTTCCCACCAACGTCAGCAAGCCACTATCAGTCAAAATTCAGATTAGTGGTCCACGGGATTTAAAGTTATGAGTTTGGTGATCCCTGAGGTCCAAAAGGTTGGCGACCCTTCACTAGAGTCTGTCAATGGCAATCTGGGTAAGAAGAAGAGGGAAAACACCCTTTTAAAAATGGAATAACTAACAACAACTTTAAGCTGCTTTAAGGCCACATTTGTGTCATCGTTAGGTGGTCATGAGGATGAGCCCAAAGATATTTCAACAGCTATTTGTTTGCTTCTCTGTTTTTTAAATGATGTGTTCAATACAAAGGAATGCTTAACATCATTTCTAGTTTTGTCCTAAGTAGAGCACTCAGCTTTTCTTGTCATAACCACTACTGGAACAATGATCTATTTACAAGCTGTTCTTTCAATCGCTTCTTTTGGCCTCCATTTTTGTGTCTGTGTGTGTGCCTGTAGGGGGTGTGATGTATGTTTATAACCTAGATATATTGATTACCTCAAGAAACAGACAAAGGAAACAATGAACTCTGTGTACATCAATTTGTTAAGTTAAGGAATGAGTTTCTCCAACTTAGGGCCATCTGTGGCTGTATTTCGATAGAGTGAAGGCTTAGTACTTGCCATGATGATCTCTCCTGGGATGGGGACCCACATCCGGCTACGGTAGCGGTGGTTGATTTCTTTGATCGGTACCAGCACAGCTAAGCAGAGCCCAGAGATAAGCAGTTCTGCCATGTTGGTTAAGGGCAATGCTTCCACAACAGATGCTAGTGTCTAGGGAATAACACAGAGATAGTTCCCATTGAACAAACAGGATTTAACATATGCTCATGGAGCAGCCTGGGAAGACAAGGCAGCGAATGCATTTGCTGAACCCTTCCAGCAGCAGTCACTAAGGGCCCTTGTAGGCTGGCTCAGCAGAGCTGAGGATCCATTGCGTTTGCCTAAAGTACCTGGGAAGGGAAAGAAAAACAAAGCATAGCTAAGCTGCAAGAAAACCTACTAACAAGAAATGCAATGCAAACCTTGAGGAAGATACAGGAGAGCTGTTTAGCAGAAGAGGAAATTACCCAGTCTTGAGATGGAGGAAAACATGAGAAAGAAACTCAAAATTCCCTATCTTGATTTTGTTTTGTATTAAGAAAGGACAGGTAGAAGCTTCGGCAGGCTTTCAATATTCTGTTATTCTTCATACTACAATAAAGAACATTCCTGCAAGTGCCAGTTTCTTAAGTGGCCTACTTAGAAGGGTAGACTCATAGTCGCTTAGAGAAGCAAACTGTGATGACCCGGGGCGTGACACAAAAATAACCAAGTCACAAAAATAGAAGAAAGTCCCTTTAATGCCTCCAACTTGGCCCCAATGTCCAATTATCCTCGGCAGGATATCAAACTCTTAAAGAAAACAGTTTACGGAGGGAGTAAATGCAGTCCGCACCCAAAGCAAAGTTAATTCGAAATAAAAAATCCAACACACCACACTGAAGGAATTACTACGGCAAGCAAGGATGATTAATTGCAGACTTCTACCAGATAACGCAACAACCACAGTTGGGAGGAAGCCAAAACACAGATAAACTCCAACAAGAATGCACGTTTTGCTTCCAGCAACTTTGCCATGTGCAGTTTGTCCTTTAAACCAGTCCTCCCAGCTGCAGCCCATGAAGGGGATCAGGGCCCCTTCCTCCCCCATAGACCATGCCACTCACGTTTCTCCCTTATCCGCTCCTCCCTGCATGCTCTAGGATGAAGAGGGGATAGGCCTAGGTCTTCCTCTGAATGCCCATCTGGTCTGTGCCCTTCCCCAGTTTCCTCCACAACCATCGGTCCCTCAGAGTCAGACTCCAACAGCGGCATGACACAAACATCTTCAGTATATTAGAACAAGGTTAGGTGGATTAGGGATGAGCAATAGCATTTAGACTTATATACCGCTTCACAGTGCTTCACAGTCCTCTCTAAGTGGTTTACAGAGTCGGCATTTTGCTCTCAATAATTTGGGTCCTCATTTTACCCACCTCGGAAGGATGGAAGGCTGAGTCAACCTTGAGCCTGGTGAAATTTGAACTGCCAAATTGCAGGCAGCCGGCAATCAGCAGAAATAGCCTGCAGTACTGCATTCTACCCACTGCACCACGACGGATTAGATGATGATTATATTGTAAATTATAAAGAGAGTTTTATCATTGTTTGGCTTATGTCTCAAGACATAATTTTTGATACATTTGAATAAACAACAGAATTCTGATTGTAATATAACTGCATTCAAACTATTGTGCCATCGAGGCACCTTCTCTCTTCATACATGGCCCCAGAATGTGTATTCCCCCATACCTTGAAAATGGCAAAGTAGCCATTGGGGCGTGGTAAGGATATGCCCAGGAGGCTCTGTAGCTGAGAAACCACCACGTGCAAGGCAGCGGCACTAGTAAAGGCCTTGACCACTGGTTCCGAGAGGTAGGTGGAAAGGAAACCCAAATGAAGCAGAAACATCATGACCTGGGGATTAAGGAAAGAGATGGCAGAGTTAGTTATATGAAATTCCCTGAAAAAAGGTGCAGTGTTTGGTTTTATCTCTTCCACATGTGGAGAAAGCCACGCAACATGGAACTGTTGTTAAGTTTGCTTTTTTCCAGGCAAAATTAGAAAATTTCTCTTCTGTTTTTATTTTCAGGTTTACAAATATGTTGTAAGAACCCTTAAAACTCCCTTTAAATATCTCAGCAATCTTTGTTTTAATGAAGCAATGCTCTAATTTTTATGCTTGTATGAACATAAGCTTGAAATATATGGATAACAATTTTTCCCCTAATCCTTTTTTTTTCCTTGTGTCATGTCTTTTTATAAACCAAAGGCCACTGTCCAGAAACAACTTTGGGACTAAACAAAGCATATATCTTTATATACACCAATATATATGTGCCACATTGTTGAACTGAAAGTTCTGGACAGTAACCTTAAGTAATCTTTAGGGATCACTTGGCCTCATTGTTATCACACTCACTAAATAAACGCTACAAAATTGATAACTAGGAAATGTAATTTTTTTTAAAAAAATTAAAATATTAATTAGTGCTGGTTTGCTTGCTAAACTCGAGAAAAATTAAAACAAAAGCAGTAAAATTGGAATTATTATAAAAGAAAAATTACAAAATTTACAACTTTAGCATTTTCAAATACCATCAAACGATACATGAAACATGTCAAATTACATTGATAACTGCTTCACAACAATTCCTTATTAATAACACATAATTATTTATCACTGAAAATCCTATATATGAAGAATCACATATAAAAAAATAATCAAATGAAAACAGCTATTCATTTAGTGAACAAAACTAAATCCTCAAGTTCAGAAGGAACACCCTTTTAATTTGTTAACCCAACATTCTCACAGCACAATAACACAATCGTTTGTGTTATGCAAGGCCTCCCCAATGGACTTAGCTGCACAGGCCTGCTAAAGTTACCATGGAACTTACCATGAGGAGCCCCATGAGAAAGGCCACGGAGGCAGCTACCTCAATGCGTTGTTTCTCCAACAAGGCGACTTCAGCAGAACCTGTGCCATTGGACTGCTGGGGGATGGGAACCAAACGTTCTACCACGGAGCCTGTCATCAGACTGACCACAGCAAATGTGCCTGAGGAGTGGGAAAAGGATGAAGTAGGGAAGCAAGGTTTTAACCTCCATGGATATATATTGTTTTTGTTTTTAGTTGGCTGTACACCGCCCCGAGTCCCTTTTTTGGGAGCGGGGGCGGTATAGAAATTTAATAAATAAATAAATAAATGGCTAAATACCCACCAATTTCAACTACCAGGGCAAGGAGTTAGGGACTTATGAGAACTGGAATCCAAAACAGGTAAAAGATGACAATTTTCCTCTCCCTACTCTATTATGTAACACTCTTTGACACAGTGCAGAACCAAGAGCAATAGAAGTTACCCTTGGTTTGAACAATACACTTGGCCTTGCAGAAAAGTTGATAAAGGTAAAGGTTCCCCCGCACAGGCGTGCTAGTCGTTTCTGGCTCTAGGGGTGGTGCTCATCTCTGTTTCTAAGCCAAAGAGCCAGCGCTATCTGCAGATGTTTCTGTGGTCATGTGGCCGGCATAACTAAATGCCAAAGTCGCACGGAGCGCTGTTACCTTCCCACCAAAGTGGTCCCTATTTTTCTACTTGCATTTTTTATGTGCTTTCAAACTGCTAGGTTGGCAGAAGCTGAGACAAGTAACAGGAGCTTACTCCGTTATGCGGCGCTAGGGATTCGAACTGCTGAACTGTCGAATTTCTGATCGACAAGCTCAGCGTCTTAGCCTCTGAGCCACCGTGTCCCAGAAAAGCCGATACACATGAATAATAAAGGAGTTCCAAATAATTCCCAGAATTAATTAAAAGAAACTCCTGTTTTCCCCCTCCTTCTTTCTGAGATAAGAAAGAAAAGTATGAGAAGCAATTGGATTTCTCATAATATTCTTTGAACAAATCAAGAAAATGGACAATAAAGATTCAATACTTTTACAGTAAGCAATGCAGGACTTGACCTGTGAATCCACCGTAAATCAACACCCGATCCAATGCTTCAGAAGATTCTCACATTTTAAGTTCACGTAAAGCATGAGATTATACTTAGCATGAGCATAATATGCTTCATATTATGTTATGAATGTAGGTCTGCAAAAAAGATTACATCAAGAAGCACCCCAAAGAGTATTCTGACAGACAGGTCTTCTAGAAGAATGTGCATCCCTAAGACTCATGCAATACTTATCAGAATGCTGTTAGCCAGAAGCATGCATGTGCAAGCAATTTGATATATTGTGGTATCCATGAGTTATCTGTGGAAATACCATATCATAGCAGTAAGTGTAGCTTCAGAAGCAGCATCTCCTCTACACAATTAGTTTGATGCCAGTCCTTCCTTCCTTCCCTCTTTCTCTCTCTCTTTCCCTCTCTCACTCTCTCTCCCCTTCCCTCCCTCCCTCTCTCCCACACACAGAAACTTTCTGGACTCTTACTTTCTGGAACACAGTAAAGGAACCTATGTGCAGATCCCAGGAGACAGGAGTAGGCACAGTTATTGGCTAGCAAGTGAAGTTGTTTCTCTTGCCTATTTCAACTCTAGTAAGTCTATGGATGTCCAGAAATGTTAATACCACTGCTTGTTATATCTGGATACCTGAATAAATTTGTAAACAATCAAAGCATTCCAGATGAATTTGGGAACGCACTTTAAACAGGATTCCATAGAGTTAGGAGACAGAAAGTTGGTTATCTGGATGTGACCTGGTTTTGCCTACCTGTAGACACATGACGCCCTGTCCCAAAAAGCATATACAGCAAGGCTGGGAAGAATGAAGTGTAGAGCCCATAGATTGGAGCCACTGAAGTGAGCAGAGCAAAGGCCATTCCTGCAGGAAGAACAAACAAAAAGAGTCATAGAATTCCCTCTGGTTCTAAACCCAAAGAATAAACTATTAGATGGGGCAGGAATTTTGATTTTCAAGAATTACAAACTCCAAGTTGTAGGTCTGGTTACCTTGCCAAAACACTGCTGACGTTGTCAGTTCCTTTGAGGTAATGGTAGGGACAGAATCCCTTAGCTCTGTCTTCTGCCCTTCCTATTGTAACTTGGTAGAGTAGAGAGGATAATAGCCAACTCTGAATGGAAATACATTATTTCACTTTTCCAATGATATAGGACTTAACCTTGGATAAAGAGTTGACAGAACAATAACCTAATCTGGGAGCATGCAACCTGCAGCCACACAGGGATATAGAATTACAATTTCTATTATTCCTCGTCATTGGTTATCCTGTTTGATGAGAGGAATTGATGTCCACAGAATCCAGGGGTATCTCCTGATACTTCAGTCGAATTCTAAGTTTGCCTACCTTCTTCCACATGCAGAGCATTTCTCTCACTCTTGTATGAGTATCTATAACCCACAAATATTTAGATTCAGTAGTGTGGCTTCTGTTAATAGACAAACATTGCTAGGCTTTCCATTCCTGACATTCAGATAACAAATATTGTCACCCCATTGCACTTCTTGAAAAAAAATTACTTAGGGGAAAAGTAAACTTTTGAGGCAATAAGTTATCCAAGGATACTTTCCAAGTTTCATAGATATAAATGAAAATATTCTATAACCACATCAAATGCTTCCCACCAACTCATCTCAATGCAGGGAGTGTGAACATAATTTCCTGTAATGATCTGTTCAAAACTTGGATGGGAACTGTATTCTCTTATTTTCTGGAAAGACACTCATTATTCTGCTTTAATTATGATATAGCTTCCATTCTGGTCCCAGACCAGAAGAATTGGATTCTAGTCTCTGGAAGTTTAAATGCTAATAAATCTTTATTACCTCTTTAATGTGTTGAAAGCTTTGCATTGCTTTTCATGTAAACAACCACCAGCCTCTGGAAACAGAAATCCACAGGATTTTGACTGTGGCATCTTAACAGGAAAAGAGCTTCTCTCATGCTGTTCAGGGTTTGATCAAAGCACCTGCAATCTATGGGATCTATGAATGACTGGCAAAGCCCCCTTTTTTCTCTCTGTCAACAGTTTAGAGGACGACACGCAACAGCAGTCTTGGCTGGGGACTTGGCAGGATGCATGGCTTTAATGCCAGCTCAGCTGCCTTGCAAAAGGCTGGGCTGGCAAGGAACAAATGGGAGGGCAAGCAAGGCATGAGTCCAGTCTAAAGCAAAAAAAAAAAAAAAACCATCTAGGCACTGTGTCTCCTTGTTCTACTTTGCTTTTATCTCTTGCACCGGATAGCTGTAATCTCTCAACTCTCACCAGAGACAGAAAGATAACCTAGAGAACAATCTTTGGAGCAAGGCTGACTACCCACCCTGTGTGCAATTTCTTAGACAACTGGGACTCATAAGGCTTCCTCCCTGGTAAGTGTGCAGAAAAAGGCAGCCATCCAAAACCAGACATGATTATAAGGTGTGCAAAGAGAAGCTACCTATCAAAAACCCTAAAAGAGGAAGAAGCAAAGAGAGGTGAAAGGAGAGAGATGGTTAGAAGAACAGCAGAGATCTGAATTACAAGGATGACAGCTGGATTTTGGGATTCTGTGCATGGAACCAGGGAACACTTTTGGGGATAAGGAAAGGCAGGCAGACACAGCAATCAAAATCCAAGTAGAAAGGAGAATAAAGACCAGACCTTAAGAAGAACATAGGAGTAGTTTGGAAGCACAAGAAAGTAAAAATCCTCCTGTCCCAGATAAATGAGGCAGCTCTCAGAATCTACAGGTGGGGGAGAGGGAGAATGAAATAAAGATTTATTTTCCCTTCAAAAATGGAGGTAAGACATAGGGCATGCCTGTCAGGCTTGTGAGGAAAACAGAAATAAAATATTTGAGACTGATTTTGGAACTACAAAAATCTATGGAAGAAGAGAGAGAAAGAGAGATCGATGGAGGGACAAGTATGGAACAGAAATGAGTCAAAGTCAAGGATATTGTTTGCCTATCCCTAAATTTGCCTTTTTTGTTATGCAGTTCAATAGATCTTTCCAAAAAGAAAGAATTTCTGGTCCTGTTCAGGCGGCAAAATTCTTGGGAACATGACTACAAACTCCCAAGTCTTTTGTTCACCTTCTGTTGCATGACCCTGCAACAAATTGCACCCCTGCACACCCGCAGACACCCACATACAAACTCACCTTGAGGGATGTGTACAACGCCCACGGTTAACCCTGCCACCAGGTCCCCCAAGAGCCATTTCTTCGGCTGGTACTTGGGCAGCCAACTTGCAATAGGCAGCCTGCTTCTGAACAAGTGCAAAGCTGCCGCTTTGGAGCAGTGGCAGCAACGGCTCAGCCTGCCCTTCACCATCCCTGCTAGGCTGCTGCTCTCCGGCTCCAGGGGCACCCCATAGACTTGTTGGAAGCCCTCTTGGGTGTAGATGCCACGGTACAAGGCCAAGGTGCTCATGCTGAGGGTGGCAGGCCAGCTGACAGAATGCTCCCTCTTACTTTTTATTTTGGACTAAACTTGATTTACTGAACCAATCAAAGACTTGAGGAGCTGAGATTCTCCTCCCTCTGGAAAGCCAAAGAGGTTTTGGGCAGGAAAGAGGAGGAAGCAAAGGGGCCAAAGGTCAGTCGCCGGCCACCAGGCGCTCTCTGAGTCAGCACTCCAGGCACTTTCACCAGCATCCCTGCAGCCAGAGACTTCCCTCGCTGGAACAATACCTTTCGTTCTCCCTTCTTGTTCTTGCATTTTCAATTCTTTCAAAGCAGCTGGATTGCTCTGTTCCTCTGCTGGGGAATTCTAATTGAATGCCCCTCATGACTACTTAACTTTCAGCAAATTTTCAGAAAGTTTAATATCCACATGGGGGGTATCCCAGAGAACTGGCTTCAAGCTTTTCTTGATTTAAAAAAAAATGAAGCAACTTGCCTGCTCAGTGGTGCATAATTCAGAGAACATGTTTTTCCCATGTTGCTTGTCAGCTGTTTTCTGAACACAATGTAAGGTGTTGGTTTAATTTCTGAACACAATGTAAGGTGTTGGTTTAAAGCCCTGAACGACGTAGGACCTAATTCTCCGAGAGACTCCGTTTCTTGATGTGAATTTGCCTGTGCATTAGGGCCACCTAAGATATATATATTCTTTTTGTTTGAGATCCATTTGGGGGGTGCACAGGTGAGGGTCTTCTCCTGTGCAGCTCCTAAAGAAGAAAATATGCTCCCTTGGAATCCAGACTCGTTCCACTTTTGGGATCTTTTTCATTTCAGCCAGCTCTTTTCAGCTTGGGATAGCTTTAACAGTGATTGCAATTGTTTTAATCTCTTTATACTGCATAATTAGCCCCCTGAAAGTCAGCATATAAACTGATATAAGAACTTGCTGCATATGTCACAGTTGCCATTTAATCATAAGACAGTGGCTTGGTCATCTCATTCATCAAGGCATCTATATAATGGCTCACTGTCCAATATTATGGCTCTTGATATAGAATCCCTTCCTCACAAAAAGGTAGGCAGCCTTCATGTGGATAAAATAATATTTTAACAGGATCTGAAACGTAAACTAGATCAAAAATCTGTGTTCTGGTCTTCTTGGCTTGTTTTAAAGGCAGTGCCAAAGAGGTCCAATTTGAATCCAAGCTTTGCTATAAAGAGAAAGAGAAAAACACTTAATCCTCATATATGAATTATTCCAAATCTCTGCTCAAGGATGCTCTTAGCTGTCAAGAGGACAAGCCAAGAACTGTGTTGAATCTAATTCCTCTCCCCTGTCCCATGATGTGTGGGGAGAGAAATCTAGATAAATATCACATGGAAAAAAGAGAATGCCTCCTTTCTCAGTATCAAGACCCTGACCTAAATCAGAGGTCCACAGATATACCTAAGCATAATTAAAAAGAAAAGCAGGGCAGGATCTCTCATGTTAGTTTAAATTAGGTCCAGAGGGGAAAACTTGTGGAAGATGAATGGAGATGGTTTGTTCTGAAAAGAGTAGAACTCAGGCATCTTGATTACAATATTTTAATTGTGGCTCTGATTTGTGTCTTGGCCTCCATTTAAAAGAACATCTATCTCTCTTGTTCTATCTTCACTATCACTGTGCAGGCACCGATTTTCCCAAAGACAACCAACAAGCTGCATGACCAAGGAAGATTTCAACCGAAGTTCCTTCCTGTCCGAGTTCATGCCTACTTCATGAATGTACTACAATAACTCAGCAGTTTGGAGTAGTGGTTAAGGCATCAAGCTAAAAACAAGAAGACTGTACATTCTAGCTCTGTCTTAAACACAAGGTTAGCTGGGTGATTTTAGGCCAGTCACTCTCTCTCTCTTAGCCCAGAAAGGAGACAATGGCAAACCACTTCTGAAAAATCTTGCCAAAATTAATCCAAGAGTTGTAAGAAGTCAAGAGCAGATCAAAGGAGGCATGCTTTCAGACTATGTGTAATTTACTTATGGAATTCATTGCTCTTTTTAAAAAGTAAGAAAAAATTGGAGGACGACAAATGACAATGAGTGACATTTGGTTAGGATGAAAAAAAAAAGTTGGTTCTGCTACCACTGACTGTCTCTCCCTTTCTCCAATAAACAGCACCAAAGTTGGCCCTATGCAAGTAAATGGTTGTTGATCTGCAATCTTATCTAAGTCTTCAGTCCTACAGTCCAAATCTGCAGTCTTGTACTTAGAAATGACATATCTATTTAGATGATGAAATCAATTGTGATCCATAACATGTGGCATAACAAATGTTTTAATCATGAAGGCACCACAAGGCTCCTCACTACATTTACTTGGCAATCAGGTGCTTGCTTGGAGATGCCCAGTATAATTCCTCCTGCCTTTCATTGCCTTATGTCAGCTTTCTGATCAGAAAAGAATTCCAGAGTAATGGGAGCACTTTCTTGTAGTTGGCAAGTTGGTCTTATATTCTCTAAATTTGCCTGAAACCATGAAACTGTGATACCTTGCAAATCCTTTAAGATGCTTATCTCATTTCATCTTTCTTGAGAATTCATATAAAAATTAGGAAATGTATTTCCTACAGAAGTCCCACCAAAAAAATGGGAAAATATCCTATCTCCTATGATCTTTATTTCTCTTAAAAATTCTCTTACACAAAGTTATAGAACACTCCTAAGGTCTTCCTAAGTTGAGGTTTTAATTGACTGCTTATTAATTGTGCCTTCTTTTCAAAGCAGCATGTCTTGACTTTCATTTAAAAGTGTAAAGGTTTCAGAAATGTTAAAGATGTAAGGCAGAAGTTTCTCAGTCTCTTGATTGATTCATATGTTATTATCAATTCTGTAAGCTGCTGAGCTTCTAAATTATTTATTTATACCTGAAATTATTGTGTATTGATGTTTCTTGCATAGGCTCAAACAGGCAAAATCCTGTCTCTAAGGAGCTTACAATTTGCTAAGATTACACAATTACATTTGGGTATCTATCATGGCAAATATTGCCAAGAAAAAAAAAAAACTCGCTCATTTGAATAGTTGGATGAGACTGTTCCGGGGATGTAAACTAAATTGAAAAGTTGAAAAATCACCCCAGAAGAAGATAATGGGGAACTATGTCTGAATTACTGCTAAGCCAACTACAGTTTTGTAGTAAAAAAAACTAAAGTTTCCTTGGCTTGAAGACTTTATTTCAATTATAACATACTTGGCTAAGTGTTAAGTGGCTATTAGAGTCTGATCACCAGCAGGGAGATTATCTCAAATTATGGTTCACCTAACCAATTTGTGTGAAGATAAAGTAGAGGGACAGATGTTACATATCTTGGACTACTTGGTTGGAAGGCAGAAAACAGATGCAATGGGATAAAGCAGTCACTGGAAGCAGGAAAGCTATCAGAATATGCCCACCAATCACTGGTTCCTACCATACTTACATATGATTACATAGATCTTCTCAAAATCAGCATGTCTTTTGATTATTCTGGTAACCAAACTTGATGACCAGGTGCAATTGTAGCTTCTCTACTCAAATGCAAGTTATTGACTGAAATTGCAATTATTAGCTATAAACAATGAATTATCATTCTGAAATCACAACATATAAGAGTTTTGTTGTGATTTCACTTGACTCCTGGTGATCACATGTCCGTGTCCATATAATTTACTTCACAACAGTGTGGAAGTGGTTTGCCAGTGCTGTCTTCTGGATAACTAGTTTATTATGAAAATAGAATAATTGGTACTGAAAAGGAGGGGTATCCTATAATCTCACAAAACTATTTTTCCTTGGAAAAGAGCAAACAAAAATGAAAAAGGGAATATTTTGTCACAATGGCAATGGAAAAGAAAAAGGGTCATCATACAAATGTACTGGGATTGAAACATCTCAAATTTCCAGCCAATATTTTTAGTAATGTCATTAACCAGAAAAGATACACATTTTGTCTCAGTCAGTATCACTGCTTGAAAAAAATCTTATCCTTGACTATTGTTGAATCATTGATACATAGTGGTGTTAAATGAATAGAAAACATTAAATTATTCAAGATGCCATTTTAAATGTGCTCTATAAATAATGTCTTTTCCGGCCTTGCTGATATCCAGATCTTGTAGCCAAATTCAGAAATTATGAAAAACCTTTAACCCGGCTTTCTTGGCAGTATATTTAACCTAAGCTCTCCCCGCAAATTGGTTTTGTTTCCAGTTGCCTGGCCTTTGCATAACCTGTTCTAGAGAAGATCCATTTTTTATAAACAGTTTAAAAAATAAAAATAAAACAGCAACTCAGGCCAAGAGCTGCTATCAAAACAAATGCTTCTTTGCGTAGCCTGAAGCCCCAGTTCAGCACAGATTTTCTGTGCCCTTTCTCTCCCAGCTCCATTACACTGAATGTGAAAAGAAAGCCATTGTTTGCAAGAAGGACCAGGCGCTGCTCAATACTCCATCATAGTCTTCCCACAAAGACTTTCAAGGGAATAATGGAAGCAGGAAAGGGGTTAGCTGGAGACAGAACTTCCAGCTTTGAGAGGCATCTATTTATTGCATCCCACGCTGCTATAACATTTTCATGCTTACAAGCAAATATTTAAGCAATTTGAATGGGATGGCAATCATGACAAAATAAATTAGGGAAATGGAAATATAATTTTAAGATTCTTAAAGTAAATTACTCTCTCACACTCAGCTCTATCAACATGCAGGCTTGTTGTTATGAGGAAAAATGAAGAATGGATAACTACTTATGCAGCTTTCAGCTCCTGGTGAAAAGATGGAAATGTTAATTCAACAGATAAATAAATGTAGGCTTTTTAGCCATTAATTAAAAGTAGGACCACCATATGTAACACAGTATTTATGTTGTTTGTGCATGCACTTAAATACACTTCGCCACTTTGGGAGAACTGTAGACTCAGCACATCAAGAATGCACCCAGTTGGAAAACCCAGCAGTACAAGAATAGTCATCTTTTAAGATTTATGTGGCACAAGTGAAATATATTATTGTACAGATTTTTAACAGTTTTAGCTAGACAAACCAGTAGTCCATTGAGTCTTCATTTCAGATATTATTTCCTTATTGAAACAAAACTTAAGGTCCACTGGTAGGCAAAAAAACAGTAGGGGAGCAGGAACAACTTCCAACTTCCTGCCAGCTTCCCCACTGACTTTCCTTGTAGGAAGCAGGAAGAGAACAACGGAAATGATGATCAAGTGACCATGGCTAACTGCAGCTGGCTTTGGCAGCATTGAGGCAGTAGCAACTTTGCCACATTCAATTCCATAGGGACCTCAGATTTTGGATACTTTCTGTTAAATTAGCCCATTTGAGGTACCTTGGTTCAAAAATTATTACCCTTTGATGCACCATTTTGCTCAGGTTTCAATCCTGACGAGAGTTTTAGCAGTATACAGTTTGGTCTACAACCCCACACTATGCTTCAAGCAGCATTTATTTTTCAAAAATAAAAATAAAAATCATGGGAATCAATAGGTTTGGGTTAGAACTGGGAAGCTGGGAAGACAAACACTTTTGATCCCGATGACTGACCCTAATTGGATCCTGCAACATTATCCTGGGACAGGTATATTCATCTTCATTCTTCTATTAATTCCCATCACCCCAATAAACCTATCCTGTAATTTAAGAGCAGTAACTTGAAGCTGTGCAATTGAATGTATGTGCACTTACATTTATTTATTTGATTTGTCAATTGCTTACAAGATAATAGGTATAAATATAAACATGAGTAAGAATACAGAAAAAATGTACAATTAAATGGAGACATTAGGGCAGGGATGGGAGGCAGGATGGTGCACTTATGCACACCCCTTACAGACCTCTTAGGAATGGGGTGAGGTCAATAGTGGATTGTTTGAGGTTAAAGGAGTGGGAGGTTTGAGGATGTAACAACAGAGTCAGGTAGTGCATTCCAGGCATTGACCACTCTGTTGCTGAAATCGTACTTTCTGCAATCAAGTTTGAAGCGGTTAACATTGAGTTTGTATCTGTTGTGTGCTCTTGTATTGTTGCAGTTGAAGCTGAAGTTTATATGTAATTATATATATAAACTTCATTATAATATAGCACCATTTTTCATTCTGCCTCTGATCCATCTTGCCTCTTTTCAGAATCTAAGCAGAACCAGATCCGCTTAATACTTGGGTAAGAGGGGAATAGCGGGATTGTAGATGAAATAAAGATACCAAAAAGGTGGCAAGGGTTATTTTGGTCTTGTTGCCAAAAAAAAAAACCAACAACAAAAAAAACAAACCGTGCACGGATGTGTCCAAGAGGGAAAGTGCAACACAAAGGAATGCTACTTTTTTTAGTTGACCATCTACCTACCTAAGAATCCCTACCATAAATGGCAATGGTTAGAGTCTACGCTAAACCGTTAAGACGGCATTAGACGATACGAAGGAGCCAGACGGGTTGCGCGTATGAGCGAACCCTGTTGGGGTCGAGGAAGTCCGGGTGGCCCCCAAAGAGCCGCTCCGCCGCCTCAGCCCCAGCAGCGCCGCCGGCGGGCGCTGCTCCCCGCCCGCCTCGGCCTCGAGGAAACGCCGGCTTGAGTGCGGCTGCCGCGGCGTGTCCCAAGGCCCGAAAAAGCCATTCTTCTTCAAGGCCTGGGCGGTGCTGCGTTTGGAAGGGCAGCTCTGCAATTCCTTCTATTGTTCCCAGTGGCGTCTTATCTCGGCGGCTGGCCGCCCGGCCTGCTGGCTCGGCACGTCCTGTCAGCAGCCTTAATTCCACCGCAGGGAGCTTCCCCCTCGGACTCGCATTGTTCGCGCGGAGGATCGCTCCCGGATGGGTTCCTGTGTTTTGGAGAGGCCTCCGAGGATTAGCCCTGGCCGCTGGCCAGCTGGCAGCTCGTAGGCTGCCAGGGTGATGGGGTGGTCGGGACCCCGCTGGAGGGTGTCCTCTCCGTCGTCGTCGTCCTCCCCCTCCCCTCCCTCCCGGCGCTATTGTCTTGATGGCAGGAAGCTGGCCCAACACGCGACGGGGCCAAAATAGACGGCGGTGGCCCCGGCGGAGGCAGGTCGCGCTCCCCCTGAGCCTCGTGGGCTCGAACCGCAGCCACCCCGGGCGCCTCGGGAAGCGGGGCGAGAGGTGGCGCGGGGGGAATTGAGACACGCGGTGCCGCCGTGCTGAGGTGGAGGAAGGGCGGGCGGACGGGGGAGGCAGGGAGGACTGCTGGCCTGACACGTGCATAGACCTTACTTGTCCGGCAGATGTTTCCCATCTGATCGATGTGCGCTCAACACGTGGAGAGATGCTATCTCCTGGCCAGCAGTCCCGAGTCGTTTTCTGCCAACCCCTCCGATGCAGAATAACTCCCGTGGACAGTTTGCAGATGCGCTGGGCTGCCCCTAAAATGGAGGAATCCCAACCAGAAACTTTAGTGTTTATCTCTCTGCCCTCTAGTGTTTATTGTAACACTGATCCCTATCGCTGAACCAAGGAATGGTCAACAGCCTTGGGGTCTTCAAACGTGACAGCTTTAAGACTTGTGGACTTCAACTCTCAGAATTCCTCCTCCAAGTTTGAAGACCCTTGTTTTAAAGCAGGGGACTTCAAACTTGATAACTTTGATAGCGGTTAACATTGCTTGTGGATTTCAACTCTCAGAATTCCTCCTCCAATCATGTTAGCTTAGGAATTCTGGGAGTTGAAGTCCACAAGTCTTAAACTTGCCAAGTTTGAAGACCCTTGGTTTCGGTGAAAGTGCAATCTGGTGTGAATCAATCATTTAGGATAGAGTTGGAAGGGACCTTAGAGGTCTTCTAGTGCAATCCTGCTCAAGCAGAAGACCCTATACCAATTCAGACAGGTTGGCTGTCCAGCCTGTTAAAAACCTCAAGTGATGAAGCACCCACAACTTCTGAAGGCAAGCTGTTTCTCACTAGCTAATTGTCCTTGCCGTTAGGAGGTTTCTCCTTAATTCCAGATTGCTTTCCCTCCTTGATTAGTTTCCATCCATTGTTTCTTGTTCTGTCCTCTGGTGCTTTGGAAAATAAGTGAAAACTATAAAGAGCCACAAATGTACTTGTCTTGTTTATCTGTATTTATTTATTTTAGTATTTATTTACCATGCTGGTTACATTTTTTCCATTCAGGTTACATTCTTCAGAATTCTGGAAGTTGGAGTTCACACTTCTTAAAGTTGCTGGGGTTGAGAAACACTGGGTTAGAAGACAATTAAAAAAACAGATTGTCAATGAGCACAGTGAAGGGATTTGTTTTCTGTTCCAGACAAGTTTTTACCATTCTTCCTCACAAAAAATCAGTCTTGATTTTCTTTCCAGTTTATTTTTCATTTAGAAAGTCTCTCAAAACCTGGCTTTCGACAAGCTTGAGGATCCTATTGATGTTGGGAGCCAGCAAAATAACCACACTTAGGTGTAGGATATTGGTCCATTCTACTGCAGTTTTATTTATGTCTGTGTTTTAAATTTTGAAAAATTGTTGTCCCATGTTTGTTTACTTGATTTTATTATGATATACTACCCAATCACACATGTGAAATAGGCAGCTGTATAAATGTAGAAAATAAATAAATAGCTCTCTACAAAAGCTGTAATGCTGGAAAGGGAGGAAGGAAGGAGATGGAGGATGACCAAGAGCAAGGTAGACAGACTCGGTTACAATGGTGGGGGGTGCATTTTTGGGAGACCCGAAAGAACAGGTTAATATAGACCATCATGGAGAAAATCTACCTCTGTGGTCCCAAAGAGTCAAAAACAACATGATGCCACATAATCAATTGTAGGATGAGAAAAAGGGACTTCTTAGTTGTTGCTGGTGTTAAGCAATAGGGAATCATATAAAGTCCTACAGCTTTCTAGTAGAACTTGATCTCTTTTCTACTTACTGCTGCTGTGCAACACCAAACATATTGATGGGGGGTGATAAATATTGATGTAAGTACAGTTACTTTGCTGGGCCAGATCAATGAAACTTAGCATTCTGTATCCAATGGTGACTAGCTAAATGCCTCTCGAATGTTGATGAGTAGCAAAGCTCCACAGCAATGGTGGTGAAATTAAAGACTGTATATTTCTTCAAAGCTTTCCTCCAAGAACCATTTCAATATGAGATGCTAACAACTCTTATTGCAACCTTCTATGTTAATGAGTTCCATAGTTGTGGAGGCATTTGGGAGGGGGAAAATATCCTGTTTTGCTTTTCCTTAAAATCTGCATTTTGAGGAAAGGATGGAGGTGATTTCAGTTTTCCATACCACTCATGTAAAAAAAAAAAAATCAGGAAGAAAAATGGTTTAAAAGATCCACCAGCTTGGTATTTATGAAAATTAATATGGCAAATGCTTGCACTATTGGCAAAAATCTCATCTTACACAGAACTGTACTAAGATACAGCTACAATGGCTGGTGTTTTTTTTTTTTTAATAAAAACCAAGCAGTTATCTCTAATCTGTTTCAGATATCCATTTTAATTCAAAGCTCCCTTCTCATTCAAAAAATAACTCTAGCAATAATATGGCAGCTTTTTTACTTATTAAAATATTGTATCCCTGTCTTCAGTTTACTCACGTCTCCCAGACAGATGTTTGAGACTTAATTTTACTACTATTATTATGGACTAATCTGCTTTCTGTGAAATGTATCCACTTGTTCCTGCAATTTTCCAGGGGGGGTGTCTGCAAAATTGGAAACAAAATTGGAAAGAGTTTACCCATTAAGAATGATGGCAGGAACTGCCAGACTTACTTTAATGTGTTTCACATAATGTCATCAAATGGCCAAGCCTGATTGGTTAACGTGTAGCTGCTGCTTGATGCCATGATTTATGATGCCAATTCAAGGTGATCTATATAGAGAATAAATGAACAAGAATGAAGCTACATAAAAATGTGGTGATATGCCTTTTCAGGATTTCTACAAGTGCCAGTTTTTATGGCCAAAGTCTTTAATGATGGAAATCTAATTACTGATTAATTTTTAGTTATTTTGCTGAGTCTTACATATTGCTCCTGTCAAAAGCAACCCTGCATAGTTTATTCAGTAAAAACACATTAAAATAAGTTACAGTAATAAATAATTGACACATACACAATCAATGCAGGCAATGCACAACTCTTCTAAAAAGGAATAAACACTCAAAACCATCCCAACAAGCACCTTTTGAAAGAGGATCTATGGAAATCCCAGATCATGAGTTAGGTCTATACAGGAACATGCAACTCTAGATAGAATTTAGATGGAAATTACAGGGATCAATTGGTTTCTAGAACTGGACCTATTCCATCTCTTTGGAATTAAATCTGAGCCTATTTCTCTCTACTCAGACCCTAACAGCCACCAAACACTGGGAAAGAACTTCAGCTACACCTTTTGTTTGATTACAGGTCAAGAGATACTATGCAATGCAAATGATGTACTATGGTGGCATCACTACCTAATCCTAGAAATAGGAAAAAAATAAGCAAACAAACAAATAAATCCTGTGACCTCACGTTCCAAAGACATTTTTTTCAAGAGGCAACTGGACTTCCTTGTTTTTCTTTGAAGATATTTCGCTTCTCATCCAAGATGAGAAGCAAAATACCTTCAAAAGAAAAAACAAGAAAATCCCGTTGCCTCTTGAAAAAGCACTTTGGGGACAACCGTGACCTGGATGACTGAGAATCTCCTGTAACCTCGTCAACATCTTTTATATTTATTTTAAAAGTGCATGTGTGTGTGTGTAAGAGTCAAGCTTTGTGGGACCACATAACAGAGGCTCGTAGGGCTGGCCTCTTTCCCTCACCTCCATTGACTGGAGCCACCCATACAGGAAGAAAGGAATTCCCAGTAAAATAGTGTCTCTCTCTCTCAATGCTTGCAGACAGTGCAGAAAGATGCCATGGTTGATGATGTCAAAAGTTACCAAGAGATCCAGAGTAGACCTATAGATTCAACTCCCCTATCTCTGTTGAGTCATCTGCAAAAGGTAGCTGGTAATTTGCATCTTTGTAGAGGGTCGTTGAAGCACTTGGAGGTTTATCTGTGTCCTCAGGATCACCTGAGTAGTGCTCCTGGTTCCTATAATCTGCATTTCTTTCCCTCTGGAAATCCATTCCTACTCCCATGACACCATTCAAAGGATGTCCATCCCAAATTGTGTAGCTAAAAGTCTGTAGAGATTCTCAGTCATCCAGGCCATGATTGTCCCAAAGGTACTTTTTCAGGAGGCAGCTGGCTTTCTTGTTTTTTCTTTTGAAGATGCTTCACTTCTCATCCCAAAAGCTTCTTCAACTCTGACTGGATGATGGGGAATGGAAAGATTTGTATTCCTTGCAGACAGCTGGTCATTTGCATCCTTTTAGGCAGTCCTTGCAGCACTTGGAGGTTTATTTGTGCCCTCAGGGTCACCTGGATTTAGATCCAGAAATGGATTTCCAGAGGAAAAATTGCAGACTACAGGAACCAGGAGAACTACTCACTTGACTCTGAGGACACAGATAAACCGCCAAGTGCTGCAACTACCATCTAAAAGGATGCAAATGACCAGCTATCTGCAAGGAGTATAAATCCTTCCATTCCCTGCTGTCCTGTCAGAACTGAAGAAGCTTCTTGGATGAGAAGCAAAGCAACTTCAAAAGAAATAACAAGAAAGTCCAGTTGCCTCCTGAAAAAGCACCTTTCGGATTAGTAATAGCTGAATAGCTAAAACCATCTCTATCTATTGGACTTGATGGAATATGTGCCTACTTCTTAAAAAAGCTATCCACTGCCATAGCAGAACCTCTAAGCATAATCTTTGAAAAATCTTTCAGGACCAGCTCCTTGCCTAACCTATGGTCACAAGCCACGGCCATCCCCATCTTCAAAAAGGGAGACCCCAGCCTAGTTGAAAATTACAGACCAACCTCCTTGTGCTGCGTCACCTGTAAAGTCATGGAATCAATTATTAACCAATCCATTATCCTCCACTTAGAGACAAACAACCTACTCTCTGATAAACAATTCGGTTTCAGAAAAAAAATCTATCCTGCAATCTGCAACTCTTACACTGCAAAAACATATGGACTATACAATTCGATCATGGCAAAACAATAGACACAATATATACAGACTTCTGTAAAACCTTTGATTCAGTGGTACACGACAAACTACTACTAAAACTAAAATCTTATGGTATCTCTGGAAAACTGCATAACTGGATAGAAGCATTCCTGTCAAACAGACAACAAATGGTCAAAATTGGGAGTGTCCTATCAAATTCTGTACCTGTCAATAGTGGTGTCCCCCAAGGCAGCGTTCTAGGACAACTCTCTTCATACTCTACATAAATGACCTCTATGATCATATCAAGAGCAACTGCGTTCTATTCGCTGATGATGTAAAGCTGTTCAATACCACAGACAATACTGTTACCCTTCAAAAAGATCTTGACTATGTATCAGAATAGTCAAACAAATGGCAACTTCAAATCTCAACAAATAAATGCTCTGTCTTACATATTGGCAAAAAAAATCAGAAAATAAAATACAAGCTGAATAGTCAAGACCTTGTTGATGATCCAAGCTCTGTAAAGGACCTTGGAATATTCATCTCTAATGATCTAAGTGCTAGAGCCCACTGTAACTACATAGCCAAAAAGGCATTAAGAGTTGTTAACCTAATCCTACATGGCTTTTTCTCTGATAATATCACACTACTAACTAAAGCATACAAAACATTTGCTAGACCAGTACTCGAATACAGCTCATCAGTCTGGAACCCACATTACGTATCTGATATTAGCACAGTTGAGAAAGTCCAGAAATATTTCACAAGAAGAGTTCTCCACTCCTCTACTTGTTGTAGAATACCTTCTGCCACCAGACTTGAAATTCTAGACCTAGAAAACCTTGAATTATGCCATCTTCGGTCCGATCTAAGTAAGGTATATAAAATCATACATTGCAATGACTTACCTGTCAATGAATACTTCAGCTTCAACCATAAAACACAAGAGCAAACAATAGATACACCAAACTTGATTGCAGGAAATACGACTTCAGCAACAGAGTGGTCAATGTCTGGAATACTCTACCTGACTCTGTGGTTTCTTCCCCAAACCCCAAAAACTTTAACCTTAGATTGTGTACTATTGACCTCACCCCTTTCCTAAGAGGTCTGTAGGGGGCATGCATAAGCGTACCAACGTGCCTACCGTCCCTGTCCTATTGTTTCTTTTATTTTTCTTATATGTATCCATTACATGTATTCGTAACTATGTATATACTTATACCTATTATCTTGTAAGTGATTGACCAATCAAATAAATAAAAAATAAAGTTTAGATGCTATTACTTTTTCCTCTTGATTTTTCTGAAAATCACCACCTTCATCTTTAAAAACCAGCCAACCAACTTCCAGCATTCTTCTTGAAGAAGCTTTCTTCAATGGATGTGTGGGATCTTAAGAAGTTTACTTTCAGAACTATAAAAACCATTTCAAATACACAAGAGCACATCTACTGACTTAAAACATCAGGCATAATTTTGTTGTGGAGATGGATACAAATTTTGGATCAGTTCACATCAAAAGTTAAAATAGATGGTCATTAATTCAGTGATGAGGAAAACAGATCTTCCCCCACTTGCAAACTTCACCAGAATCAGAAGCAGTGAGGCCCATCACTAAAGGAGAATATTTCTGGCTCAGTGTTGAAGTGAGGGGGATCCTGGTGCCCTCTGAGCTTGGCCATTGTCTTGCAGAGATTTCATTATACCCAAACTAGCTAGCATCATCAGTGCTAGTCCAGTGCTAGCAACATCACTAGCAATGACACTAGCACTACAATAGTTTGCGTAGTGAAACATCTGCAAGAAAGCAATCAAGCTGAGAGAGCGCCAAGGACCCCTTGGATTCATCTCTATTTCCCTTTTTCGTCCTCTTTTGCTCAATCCTCCTCTTCTTTTTTCTTTGTATCTTCCTATCATTTTCCACTTGGCTTTTTTTTTTTTTTTAAGGAAGAAGTTCAACTTCCATTGGAAGAAACATGACCTCAGTGAAGACCCTCGTTGATCTCGTTGTTTTCAGTTCAAAGGAGTTCCTCTGTGGCAGCAGTTGGAGCCTTTGGCCAAGGAAAATTTGCCAGTTACGGGAATGGAGAGCAGCAAGGTGGGAAGGAAGTGGCAGATCTTCATCCTGAACCCTTTCTGTGGAGGGTACTCCGGGGACTTTCATACTCTGCCCTCGGGCCCAGTTTCAGCACGTAGCCCTTTCTCTTTTCTGGAGCCCCTCCCTGACCTCCTGGCCTTCATTGTCACACGCCCCCCTTTCCACCACCACCACTTCGCTACAAGCAAGCAGCCTGAATCACTTTGCTTACAATAGGCTGAGGGTTATAAGAGAAAGTAATTTATCAACATGTCCAGGGGGACACCCACCACAGATATAAATAGTAATGGAACTGGGGCAAAGCCAGGTCTCTGGCAGTAGCCTATAGCAAGAGGGGGAAAACAACAGGATTCAGTGGGAAAAGGAAGGAGGAGAGAACCTAAATTCTGAAGATTAGGGTTCTTCTCAGCAGCCTTTGGCAAGATCAGAAGAAAACTATTACAAGAAATTTATTAGCAAAACAGGAAGCCTGACATACAAATAATAAGAACAGCCTTTCTTATTAAGGGTATTATATATGTGTGTGTGTGTGTGCATGTGTGTGTGTGTGTGTGAACTATCTCTAATCTAAATGGGTTTCTTGAAAGATGGCAAGCCATTGCTCAGCTGCTTCTGCACGTACCAGTACCAGAATACCAAGCAGATGATTGATTTTGATTCATTTCTCAAATTGGTATTTTATTGTTGCTTTTTCTGTGTACACACTGGCACACATTAAAAATGAAATTCTGATTCCCACTCTCAAAAGAATATATGTGTGAGTATATGTGTGTGTGTGTACGTATATACAGAGAGAGAGAAAGAGAGAGATAGCAATAGCACTTAGACTTATATACCGCTTTCCAGTGCTTTCCAGCCCTCTCTAAGCAGTTTTCAGAGTCAACATGTTGCCCTCAACAATCTGGGTCCTCATTTTTGGAAGGATGGAAGGCTGAGTGTAACCTTGAACCACTGAGACTCGAATAATTTTGAATATATAGTGAAAAAGGAGTCTTGAGACTTTACGAGGTTGATAATACTGTATATGGTACCAAGGAAGGGAGATCCATTATCATTCAAATCCACAGGCCTGCAGATATCCAAATCTGTTGCCAGGAACTTTCTTCCAATTTGGCAGAATTTAGGGGCCTGGCAAAAGTTTTACCGCTGCTTGAGCAGTAGATAAGAAGAGACCAAGTTTTACTATTTTTTCCTGTCACTTTGGCTGGAAAGGACAAGTAACAGAATTCTTGTCAATTTGGCCCATGTTTTTTGAAAACCAAACCTTGCAATAAGTTTGTAAAAAAGTGGGGGCTTTTTTTTTTTTTTTTAAAGTCCAACTTTTAATTGGTGAACATAGAGTGGTACCTCGCTACTCATCATTAATCGTTTCCAGGAAATGCCATGAATACCAAAAACAAAGAGTACCAAACTAATGTTTCCCATACAGAATAATGTAGTGAATCACAAGGCAGCTGACACTGATAGATTCTAGCTTATACATTGAGTACCAAACAAATGATGAACACTGAGACAAAATTTTCACATCAAAATGCGTTGTGTAGATGGCGATTAGAGAACAAGAAGAAAAAGACTACTATAAAATTTGGAATCTATTTTAAGAATGGTTGGATAGAATAGTAAAGAATTGAATTAACAGATAACAGATAATCAGAGTTGGAAGGGACCTTGTAGGTCATCTAGTCCAACCCCCCTCGCCCAAGAGACCCTACACCATTTCTGACAAATGGCAGTCCAATCTCTTCTTGAAAGTCTCAAGTGATGGCGCTCCCACAGCTTCCGAGGGCAAGCTGTTCCATTGGTTGATTGTTCTCACTGAATTATATAAATATAGTATAACATATTGTTACTGATAAATAGATGAGTTAGATAGAGTAAGAAAATGAACTTGAAATATATTATTGAAAATTAAGGACTTAAAAGTTAAGGATAACAGAATGAGTGACATATGTGATATAAAATATTGATAAGAACAATTATAAAGATATACAAGTTAAATATGTATGATATTATTTTGTGCACGAAGAAATATGTACTCAACTGACACACTGTGGAACAGAAAGAAGGTTTTATGTTTGTTTTTGTTGTTGTGATAAAAAAAAAACTTTTATAAAAAATGCATTGAGTACTAAATTCGATGAATTTCAAAGTTGAGTACCAAGGTACAAGTGTATATAAAAAGTAGCCATACACTATATAGCCTGTCAGATCAGAAGTGTTTTGTCTACAAAGAAATAATACAAAGCAGCAATTTGGACAGCAAAAGTCAGAAAACATCACAATCAGAAAACACCCCGACAGGCAACCATTCATTTAGTGACTGTCTGAAGTTACAACACTGGAAAAAGTGACTTATGACCATTTTTCATGCTCACAACCATTGCAGCATCCCCATGGTCACATGACCAAAATTTGGACATTTGGCGACTGGCATGTATTTGTGACAGTTGCAGTGTCCCACGGTCATGTGGACGTCTTTTGTGATCCAGGGTCACGTGGACATCGTCTGGCAAGCAAAGTCAACGGGGAAGCCAGATTCACCGAATAACCACATTATCAGCTTAACAACTGCAATGATTCACTTAACAACTCTAGCAAGAAAGGTTGTAAAATGGAACAAAACTCACTTAACAACTGTCTTGCTTAGCAACATAAATTTTGGGCTCTATTATGGTCTTAAGTCGAGGACTACCTGTAAGATAATTTTGATGGGCAGCAGAAAAAGACTAGTGGAAGTTGCTTCCTGATGGACAGAGGGAAGGTAAAGGATGTTGAGTGTTCTGATCCTTGAGCTACATCCAGTGACCCATACTGATGAGATACTGTGTGGATACTCATTCTGAAGAGAGCCAGTTGGATCTAGCGGTTAAGACATCAGGTTAGTGGGAGATCATGAATTCTAGTTCCACCTTAGGTACGAAAGCTGGCTGGCTGAGTTTGGGCCAGTCACTCTCTCAGCACATTCTAACTTATAGGGTGGTTGTTGGGGTGAAAATAGGAGGAGGAAGATGTAGTAGTTGACAATCTTGAGTTAGTTATAAAAATAATAAAGGTAGTAAATGGTGGGGGAGAGAGAGAGAGACAGAGACAGAGAAACAGAGATAGGCTAGGACTGGCATCAAGCTAATTGTGTGGAGCAGTTGTAAGATATCTGATACTGAGGAACAGACAACATCTTGTTGTTGAGGATTTCAAAGCTTTTTTTGATGCCCTCAAGTGTCACCAGGTGTAGTAGATGCAAAAAAAAAAAAAAAAAAATCCCATCCCAGATACTAAAACAGTTAAAACTGTGCATCAAACATGGGAATATGAAACTGAGGCACTGAAACAATTCCAGAAAATTCTCTTCCCCAGTGGTCCTTTAAATAGATGATGGAGCAGCTCCATTTTGTATTCATTCTGTCCTTTTCTCTCACAGGAATAGGAAAGAAGATTGTTCCTCTCAGGACAGAGTGTATGTTGAGTTAAAAAGGAAAAAAAAGAAAGAAAGAATCCCAGAAACCTGGGTTGGAGATTTAGGAAAAATACAGCCATCTAGGGATTAGTGGAAGCTAGATGCGAAATTTGCATTTTGGTTTTTCAAATGATTTGAATGGTGTTTTTGCTAATCTATTTTGCCTTTGATTTTGCTATCCTGTGCCCTAGTTTCTTCAGCCTTTGTGTCTATTTGTGGCTAGAGGGGGAATTTGTTGAGTGAAATCACTTTGAATTAGTTCTTTTTGTTTTCTTTCTTCCTTTGTCTTTCACTCCCATTAATCCCCTAACTTTGATATACATAATAAGGAGGCTCAGATGTCCTTATTGGAATCAGCATATTCATTTTGGAAGGACTTTAATGCACTGTCTGCCAGATTAAGCTACTGAGAAAAATCAAAGAACTTTTTTCACACTCTTTCTTGTAAATTAAACTTGTGCAGAGAGGGGCCTCCTCTGGAGTAGAGTGGATAGAAGCAGTATTGATTGATTGATTGGTTATGTTCCACCGGTATCTACTCTTAGTGACTGTCTAAATAGATTTCTTTCATAACGATGTCCCCTAAACCTGGTGGTGTCCTCATCATATTGTAACTGAGTCCATCTACTATATTTTTGCTGGTCATCCCCTTCTCTGTCCTTCTATCTTTCTCAGTATCAGACCAGAGAACAACCTCTTTGCATAATGTGTCTGAAGTCGGATAATTTGAGCCTGGTTACTTTTGCCTAAATCTGGGCTGATTTGTTTCATATCTATTGGCTTCGCTTTTTGTTTTGGCTCTCCATGATATTTTCATGGGTCTACAATGTTACACCGAACAGGCTTTGCCCAACAGCAAGAGAGAATACAGTAAGAGGTTTGTGGATGGAAAAGACTACAGCCTTTTTTTTTTTTTTTGTAGATGCCAAATATGCCAGGCCATCATATTCTGTTGTACTTGTTATAGTTGTGTAAATACCTACCCCGTTATACCAGGTATCACCAGTGTTATAGAAAGAGATTACCAAGTAGTTCACTCATTTTTGGCTAAGTGAAGCAACAGATTATTCTTTGCCTCAGGCAGGGCAGTATTATACTTTGGTCCTGTGCATAAATGACTTCTGCTAGGAGATGCCATCCACTGACGGGTTCTTCCACCCTCACTGCCCAAAGCAACAATTACAAGTACTTATTATCCAGAAGGTAGTTTAGAGCAGGTGTCTCCAACCTTGGCAACTTTACGACTTGTGGACTTCAATTCCCAGAATTCCTCAGCCAACAAAGCAAAGGAATTCTGGGATTTGAAGTCCACAAGTCTTAAAGTTGCTAAGGTTCGAGACCCCTGGTATAAAGAGTCAGTGTCCAATTCTGTAATTCTTTGCATGGGTGGAATGGGGGAGATTTGCAAGGAATGGCCACCCTCCATTCATGGCCATGTGGCAAAAGTGAGCATGTGCCAGTTACAAAAGGAAGAATAATAGAATATCACAGTTGAAAGGGACCTTGGAGGTCATCTAGTGCAACCCCCAGCTCAGGCAGGAGACTCTATACCATTTCTGACAAGTGGTTGTCCATTCTCTTGTTGAAAGCCTCCAGTAATGGGGCACCCACAACCTCCGAAGGCAAGCTGTTCCTTCGGTTGATTGTTCTCACCGCCAGAACATTTATCTTTATTTCTAGCTTGAATCTCTCCTTGATCTGTTTTCATCCATTATTCCTCGTCTGGCCTTCGGGTGCTTTGGAAAATTGATAGTCCCCCTCCTCTCTGCGACAACCTCCAGACTGAAACAGGATCCCAGGTGAAAGAGTAACGAAAATCCAACCAGGGGAGAAGATGTACTCTTCAACATGAGTTATTCTAGGTGCTTTCCTCACCTTTTCAGATTTAATTTTTGAAAAGCATCCAATTTCCAAATAATTGGCCAGCCATTATTAATAGTTAGCCTCTCTCTTTGTAGCAGATTAGTACAGGAAGACTCTTGGCCTGCCTTTTCATTCTAGCCATGTATTGCATTTATCCTTCTCATCTCCATGCAAAACATAGGCCCCCATGCAGCAACATTTGAGGCCCTGGAGGGAAGGATTCAGCAATCACCTCTACAAGAGAGACCTGCATTGGTCCTTTGACCATTCACCTCTCAATTGGCACAAACTGCAACTATTTTATTTATTTATTTATTTATTATTTATTTATTTATTTATTTATTTATTTATTTATTTATTTATTTATTATTTATTATTTATTTATTTATTTATTTATTTATTTGTCAATTGCTTACAAGATAATAGGTATAAGTAAAACATAGTTATGAATACATGGATACATATAAGAAAAATAAAATATAAAAGAAACAATAGGACAGGGATGGTAGGCGCGTTGGTGCTCTTATGCACGCCCCCTATAGAATTCTTAGGAAAGGGGTGGGGTCAATAGTAGACAGTCTAATGTTGAAGATTTTGGGGTTTGGGGAAGAAACCACAGAGTCAGGTAGAGTATTCCAGACATTGACCACTCTGTTGCTGAAGTCGTATTTCCTGCAATCAAGTTTGGTGCGATTAACCTTGAGTTTTTATCTATTGTTTGCTCTTGTTGTAGCTTGCTGCAGTATTAGCAATGCTACCATCAATATTCCCGTGAATCTGGGAAGCTGTCTAATAAGGTGACCCATTATTCCCCCATGGAGAAAATGCTTACTTGCTGTACTCGGAGATCTACTTCAAGAATTAGAAATGGCGAGTACTGACTTCAAGAGGGCTGCAACTGTCCCTCCCATTTCCTGACATGTCAAAGCAGGCAAAGGAGAGATGCGAATCAGGATGAGACTTTTGTCACCCCCTCCTGAGGGAACAAAGCCTGCGTACAATGATTTCCATTTAATTATTTCCTTGTAACAACTTCCCCTTTGCTACCATGGAATATCTTTATGTAAGTAAGTACATGACATACAAGCTCCTCAAAGGAAAAAAAGAAAGAAAAGAATCAATCCACTCCTTAGCACAATAGCACAATATGCCCTCAAGTATAACTGGTACAGAGATATAACAAAGTAAAATACAACCTTCGTTATGGCTGTCGCTTCCTCACATTTGATTATGTCCTTTTATCGCTTCCTTACATTTGATTGATTATGTGCCATGAAATCACTGTCAGCTCTTAACAACCATGTAGATAGACTTTCTCCAGGACAATCTGTCCCTAACTTGGTCTTGTAGCTTCTCCTTCCTCATATAATGTGATATTTTTGGATGCTTCACTACTGTAAATTGAGGCAGAAACCATTTCCATTTGCAATATTTTATTTTACAACCATCAGGCTGGAATGCTAGGTTGGAAAGCAGAGTTAGTCTTGCTTGCAGCTCCTGATACCCCAAAGATTACATTGCCAAAACTAACTGAATTACTGTAATTACTGAAGATGGTCTTTGATTTCGTTGTACAAGGTGCAATGACAATAAAGTAAACTAACTTTGTCCTCTTCTGCATGTGAAAGAAAGCAGCTAAAAGAGGCATTATGCCTTCATCTTAATGCTCCTCTTTTACTTACAACAGAAAACTCTTAAAGAGCAAAAAGGGTAGAAAATTCTACCCTTGTCTTCACTGGGAGCGCCGTTATCATATCCATATGCTCTTCGGTGGCTAAAAGTCCCCACAATGGGGGGAGAAGAGCAACCCTGTTAAAAAAATTAGCAATGTAACACCATGTGCAAGTAACCATGTCAGCAGCTGTTGGTCTCCCAATTGGCCTTACATGCACAAAGAAAGCCACTCAGGCAAACTATACTTCATGTATTTGCAAACTTGTTCTGCTTTCGATAATGGCAACCTTGCATTTCCATCTAAAGGACCTCGGCCAAGTTTGCTTTCACGGATGCTGCTTGTACGATTGTTCTGTCCTGCTCAGTTGGATAAAGGTTGCAAGTAGTGAAAGAGAGAAAGAGGGAGTGTGTTGCCTCAAAATTCTATTCAGAAAAATGACTGCTAGGTGCTAGAACCAGAAAAGCTGAAAACCAGGAGAATCAATCCCTCTGGTTTTTTTTTTATAAATAGGGATAATCAAAGGTGAATGAAAAAACATGTTCTTTTAAGACTGCTGCATAGTTATGAGTGAGAGGCAGTTAAAGTCATCCCCAATGTTGTCTGATCATTCCCTAAGGGAGTTTCTGCCCTAAAGTGCACCAAACCCTTAGTGATGCTTGAAAGTCTTGTTGGCATTGGTTCCTGCGTCACCAGAACTCTTCAGTTAGAGAGCAGTGAGGGACAGAGAAGAGAGGAAAGGAAGCATAAGGACAAAAGGAGACAAAAGAGTATCTGCTGTCTTGAAAATACACATAATCCTCATTTAGTGACTACAATTGGGACCGGCAAGTTGGTCGTTAAGCAAAGCATCACTAAGCGAAACCTCAACTGTGCTTATCATCTTCCTTCAGCTTTCCTTTGCTTTACAAACCTGCAAAAGTCGTAAAGGTGAGGATTGGTTGGAAGGTTACTTTTTCATCATGGTCATAACTGCAAACGGTAGATGTGTGAGGCAATCATTAAAAGAGGACTATCTTTAGAAATTGCAAGGCCTTGATTTACTCTTGTGCATTATATTGCTGACAGAAAGCAATGGCCAGCAGACTTCTATGAGCATCACAATTCAATGCATTGAGGATGAGGAAAAAGATCAATTCCATGCAAGAATTGTTGAGGAAAGGTTGAAAATTACACAAACAATGTCATACCTTCATGTGGCCAACCCATTTGGAATAATGCATGAAGTTTGGGTTTCCCAATCTCTAAATACATCAATCCATAGGTCTAGATAGATGATAGATAGATAGATAGATAGATAGATAGATAGATAGATAGATAGATAGAGATACGTACATACATACATACATACATACATACATACATACATACATACATACATACATACATACAAATAATACTCTCTGTAGAAAGACTTGGGAAAGGACAATCAAAGGACTAAAGCAATTGCCCTATGAAGAAAGATTAATTTGAGGGTTTATATGTTTGGTACAGAAATAAATTGATTGCTATAGTGATCTGGAGTATTGTCAAATTATAAAATGAGTGGAGAAAGGAGACCAAGGTCATCCTGCTATAGAATGAGAACGGAGAATAAAAAATATTTCTTCATACAATATAAAAACATTTGGAATTTGCTGCTACATGTCTCAGAGGGGTTTCCTTTGATCTTAGATGGCTTTACAGATAAAGAATTGGTAAACGGAGCGCCCACGTTCAGAAGAAGTATGACATGAAAATAATTTCAGACTGAACCCTGGAAACACAACTCCATCTCTCTGTTTTTCTTTTTTAAGTTCTCACTCATGGTTACTAGTTCGTTTAACTCCAGGAGTAATTTTTAAAATGCTTTAGCTTTGGGATTTAGCAGACTCTTCTGAAAGACAAGAGAACTGTTAGGAAAGAACCATGGAATTGAGAGGATCTGTGAAAGTGCTTAATTGAGGAAATGAGAAGGGAAGGGAAGGGAGATTCATGAAAGTGAAAGGAAGACAATGGCTGCTGAAACATGAAGATGTGAGTGAAAAGGATTTGGACAAAGAGTAGATAGCAAAAGAAAGAAACTTTTTCATTATCCACACTGTGTCTGATCACCACTGGCACTGTGATTATTATCTGGAGATAATTATTTTCTGCGCATGCAGTGGTTCTTCTACTGCAGACCTGGGGCAGTTTTAGGGTTGCAAGACCTGCTATGCCTCATACTTTTATTTATTTACTTACTTACTTATTTACTTACTTCAACTTTGCCATTGTCCTATTCCAGGCCAAACTAATTCTGGATCACACAGGCACATGGACATACACACATACACACAGGGAAGGAAGGAGGGAGGGAGAGACACACACAGAGAGAGAGAGAACATTGACAAGGAGAATTCAAGAAATTCTAGTCCAGGAGTAGGAAAACTGAATGGAATTTGTAATTTGTAGTCCTCTGAAAAAACTCCTGGTTACTCCAATCTTTCTTCATTTCAAAACTACTATTTAGAAGGACAAAGACCATTTTATTGCTGTGATAGTTAAAAAAAAAATCAAGATCCCTACATACAGAAATCTACTTGTGATCTAAGCCAACCTTCTGCTCACTCTTGCTCTAAGAAAACCATCGTCAGTCCCAGTGTGAACCATGGCAATTCTGATCTGTTCTCCCCAACTACATCAAAAGCTCTCCAGCTGCAGTGCTGGGTGTCTGTTCCCTGCCTCCATGAATATTTAAACATATTTTTTGCCAGCAGGAGAGTCAAGATGTATCATCAGTTAGGAGGGATTCTTTTGTATCTTATGACAAGATTTGGATATTGGAAGGAATGCTAAGCATGGGTGTTTAAAAGGGAGAAAGAGCGAGAGCCCAAAGTTCAGTGATGCCATAAGATGTGAATATCCATGTATTTTCTTCCTTTTCAGAGAGAAAGGAGCAAAGAGCAGAACATCTGGCCAGGATAGGATTTGACAGTGCTTTGATGGTCATAAGTTTGACTTAGGATGATGTAAAGTGGAAGCAAAGGGACGTGGTGGCTCAGTGGCTAAGATGCTGAGCTTGTCGATCAGAAAGGTCGGCAGTTTGGCGGTTCGAATCCCTAGCGTTGCGTAACGGAGTGAGCTCCTGTAACTTGTCCCAGCTTCTGTCAACCTAGCAGTTCAAAAGCATGTAAAAAATGCAAGTAGAAAAATAGGGACCACTTTGGTGGGAAGGTAAGCGCGTTCTGTGCACCTTCAGTATTCAGTCGTGCCAGCCACATGACCATGGACACGTCTTTGGACAGCGCTGGCTCTTTGGCTTTGTAACAGAGATGAGCACCGCCCCTAGAGCCAGAAACGACTAGCATGTATGTGCAAGGGAAACCTTTACCTTTACCTAAAGTGGAAGCAGGTAGAATGAAGATTCTTGGGAACTAAGCAGTTCATTGGCAGATTGATTACAGGTTGGTAGTGCAAACCAAAGCTGTCTTCTAAGGGTCTAGACTTATATTGCCTATCTCTCCTGTTGTGGCGAATTGGGGCGGGACTATGCCTGCATGGACCACTAGTATTTAGTCAATGGGTTCACTAAGGGTTGTGGAGGCTTACTGGACCTGCAGGGTCTGGTGCAAGTTCTAATTGAAGATCCTCCCAGTGTGACCTGCTGCCTCAAACCATCTTATTTCAGGAAACTATCTTAGCTAGGTGATTCTCAGTCATCCAGGTCATGGTTCTCCCAAAGGTGCTTTTTTTCAAGAGGCAACTGGACTTCCTGGTTTTTCTTTGAAGACGTTTTGCTTCTCATCCAAGAAGCTTTTTCAGCTCTGACTGGATGGTGGGGAATGGCTTATGACCCTGGAACACTGCAAATGTCATAAATGTGAGTCAGTTGTCAAGGACCCGAATATAAATCACATGACCATGGGGATTCTGTAATGGTGATAAGTGTGAAAAACAGTCATAAGTTACTTTTTTCAATGCCGTTGTAACTTGGAACAATCACTAAACAAACTATTGTAAGTCAAGAACTACCTGTATTCCAATCTCAATCTAAAGACACACTTTTGTGGACCGAAGAACTCAATGTTGAACTTTCTGCAGAAGAGAATATCTGTAGGTCAGGACTACACTGGGAAGTACTTGGTCCTTTTTGACCTTGGTGTCTTACTTGCAAACATTTCATTACCCAACTAGTTAAGACCCTCAATATTTGCAAGCAAACACAAACCAACCTAATAGAGCACCAAGAACTCTACAATGCATTGTCTATGGAGATTCCCAGTCGTCCAGATCATGGTTGTCCAAAAAATGTGTTTTTTTTTTTTTTCAAAAGGCAACTGGACATTGTTGTTGTTTTTTTCCCTCAGAGACATTTTGCTTCTCATCCAAAAGGAGCTTCTTCAGTTCTGAGTCAAAACTGAAGAAGCTTCTTGGATGAGAAGTGAAACGTCTTCAAGGGAAAAAAACAAAGTCCAGTTGCCTTTAGAAAAAAGCATCCTTGGGTCTACAGTGCATTGAATTACAAAGCAACTTTCTGTCTCTGGAACCGGCTTGGTGGCCAAAATAGGAGAAACATCCAATCATTCCAAAGGACGGAGGGGATCGTATTGCAGCAAGCTCTATCAAAAATCATTCAAGGACCCAGCCTTTTCTACTCTGATGTATTTGGGCTTCTCGGCATACCCAGGCAGAAAAGAGAAGTAGATCAGTGCACCACTCAGGCTGAAATGAATCAAAAATCTTGTTATTCTTTATATATTTGGCAAGTGGCATGTCTTTATGATGGTTGCTTACGTGGAAGCGTGATTGGACACATTTTCTCAACTATTGGTACATTATAGATTGAGTTCTAATATAATCTTTCACTTATATTTCCTTACCTTCAAACCAGAGGTGGTATTCAGCAGGTTCTGACCAGTTCTGAAGAACCAGTAGTGGAAATTTTGAATAGTTCGAAGAACCAGCAAATACCACCTCTGACTGGAGATTTTACAGTATCCTTCCCCTGCCACGCCCACCAAGCCACACCCACAGAACCGGTAGTAAAAAAAATATGAACCCCACCACTGGATCACATAACCCTGAGATAGTACAATTGTCATAAATACAGGCCGGTTGCCAAGCACTTGAATTTTGATCATCCACAGGGGATGCTGCAGTGGTTGTAAGCGTGAGGACCAGGGGTGATATTCAGCAGGTTCTGACCAGTTCTGGAGAACTGATAGCGGAAATTTTGAATAGTTCAGAGAACCGGCCAATCCCACCTCTGACTGGAGATTTTACAGTATCCTTCCCCTGCTATGCCCACCAAGCCACGCCCACAGAACCAGTAGTAAAATTTTTTGAATCTTACCACTGTTTCAAACCCCAGTCATCTGTTTCTTCTTTTCTTCTTTACTCCTTCACAGTTTATATTATGTGAGAGTTCTTTCTCTCTCTCCCTATCCCTCCATCCCTCCCTCCCTCTCTCTCTCTCCCTCTCCCTCTCTCCCCCATCTCTCTCTTTCCTGTACCCTATGGCTTGTTGCACAAATAGGGCATTTCAATAGCTGCAAATGCAATCTGTTAA
This sequence comes from Bungarus multicinctus, assembly GCA_023653725.1. Taxonomy (NCBI): domain Eukaryota; kingdom Metazoa; phylum Chordata; class Lepidosauria; order Squamata; family Elapidae; genus Bungarus; species Bungarus multicinctus. The sequence continues at coordinate 149,103,312 of CM042834.1, forward strand.
AATCTCTCTATCCTTACGAAAGATGAAAATCCGCTGTCCTAGCCTCCTTAAGCACCAGAGTTAATAGCTTAAGTGTCCATGTCCATAGCTTGTGAGTTCAGATATAAAGCGGTGGCAAACCACAGTTGGTGGAAACTAAAACCATATTCCCCCATCCCATTTTTTTTATTTTATTTTAAACAAGGCTCAAACTCTGTTTTGATCTTTTGATTTCTTGGTATTGACAAAACAAAATTAGAAAGCTGTCAAGTTCATTTTTAGTATCACATCCGCTGGCCTTGTTTTAAATAATAGAAAGAGCTTTTCTTCTCTACTTTGACCATGGGCAGAAGGATACCTTGGCTCTGATATTCGTTCTGTAAGGGAGGTATCAGGTAGTGCTAGAGATCCATTTTCCCAATGAGATCTTCATTGTTCCATTGGGTTGGCCACAAGATCTAAAGAGATTTAAAGATTGGAATTAAAAAGTAGGCTTTGCAAACCATGGTTTGTCATGGTATCCGAAAGCTGAAATGTGATTCTCACTGACCAGGGTGGAGCTGCTGGATTCTGGTGTAGAAGCTTATTCTACTTGGCCATCTGGTCTCACTTCAATAAAAGCACTTGCTTGAAAGAGAATTTCCGGCATCCTCCCTTTGGGTGTTTCAATGTACTGCAAAGTTCCCATCTGTTGATGTTGGGCAAGGGGGAAACCAATTGTAACGTGGCCTCAGGAGAGATTTCTGGCAAGCTCTTCAGCTTTACATGCTGAGGAGCTATTGTTATGAACGATAACATCAGCCTGGGTCTGGATGGCAAAGGTACAAATTAGCTTTGCTTAAAATAAAACAGAATGAAGGAGAGGGAGAGAGGCAGGGGGGTAGGTTTGCCCTGCATCAAGATATAATGCTTTAAGAATATATATTCTAAAAACATTCCGCACAAACACTCCAAATGCATGGCAGTGGAATCTTGATGGTATCCCAAAGCAGGCTTTGAAGTCCTGCTATGACTTTCTCTTCCCTTCACACAGGCATACTGTTTCTCTCATGTACATATATGTGGGGATATGTGGGGGTGTGTTGATATATCTTCATCACCATCTACCTCCTCCTCCTCATCTATCTACTGCAGGACAAAGGCTCCTTCTGCATGTTTCCAACCCATGCAACCCTGAACTTTCGCAATACTTGCTGATGTCATCAATCCGTCTTGTTTTAAGTCTCTTTCCTGGATGCTTTTGGTCAAGTGGGATCCATCCTATGACTAACTTGGTCCACCTGCCATCCACTCCTTCTTGCTGTTGTGAGCAGCCCATTTCCATGTCAATTCTTTTACTCTTTTGATGGCGTCGTATACTTTCACTTGTTCTCTAATCTACGTGCCGGTCTCTTTATCTTGTCTTGTAAAGCCAAGCATGTATCCTTGAGCCACTCGTAGCTTATGTATATGCATGCGTATTTATTTATTTGTTGAGTTTCTAGGCTGCTGCTGTCTGCTGTGTATATAATTGGGAGCAAAAACCAATTCAATTAGATTCAAATGAAAAAAGGAAGAATTAGAAATCATTCCTCAGGAATTCATGGGTAAAAACATTACTAATATTTTTTTAAAAAATCTAATTTCACAACCAAGAGGCCATGACAATTGTCTAGCCTCCTTGGCTTGATGGAAGCTTTTGCCCAATTTCTATAAAATAGAAGGGAAGGGGCTCCTTACACACCAAGGGAGACAGAAGAGGCAAGGTTTTTAAAAAATCAATCCTATAGATAACAAGCTCTATACAAGGAGATGTGCAATAAGCAATAAACACATCTCCTTGGATTTTATCAGATATTACAGGAAGGACTTGGTCCCACAGATATCTTAACCCCAGACCATGAAGGTTTTGAAAGATGGCAACCAACACCTACTGCTTGGTAGGGTTTAAGATGGCTTAGGATGAAAAACAAGGAAGATTCAGAACAAAGGGGAAGAGGGTCATAGGAGGAAGACTAGGAATGATTGTAAAACTCTGTCATCCATTCCTGCACTCAAAAAAATGGTGGGTGGCCCATACTGGCAATGGGGCAAACAAAATGTGTAGACCTGGCCTAATCTTAAAAACCAATCCTGAAATGTCACAATTGGTTCAAAGTCGGAGTTTTGCATTGATGGATAAGATGCAGATCTGGAGAGCTGCAATGTTGGCTGACTCCTTACAGAATAATTTCAGGAGCAAGCAATATTCTTTATGGCCGGAAAATGTACTTTTTACAAAAAGCAAATATTTCTTTTCAACCTTTGAAACATGATGGTGATGTGGTGACATCACCAAGGAAGCAGGCTGAGGGCTTGGGTTTTTTTTTTTTGCTTTACTTCATTAAAACAAACTAGATTTGTGAAAGTTTGGAGGGCACAAGGTTGCTATTTTAATGCATTTTTTAAAAAAACTAAGGAAAACCGTTATAAGGCTAATAGCTGTTTGCCATCTAATTTTGGCAACACGATATTAGGAAACTGTGCTCCCGCAGTAAATACATATCAGTAGTGGGATTCAAATTTTTTTACTACCGGTTCTATGGGCGTGGCTTGGTGGGTGTGGCAGAGGAAGGATACTGTAAGATCTCCAGTCATAGGTGGTAGTTTCCGGTTCTCTGAACTACTCAAAATTTCTGCTACCAATTCTCCAGAATTGGTCATAACCTGTTGAATATCATCTCTGATATGTGCTTCCAGTAGAAGAAAAGCATTCAGGAGCAGCAGCACATCTAAGTTTGAAAATCTTGCTTAAGGGGCTATGGCACTTCTATTTCTAAAGTAGTAGCGCCATTACCATTAAAACGGGGCTGTGATGCCAACCTGCATTCACAAGAATGACAGCTTGTTTCCCTGATTGGGAATTCCCCTTCCTTCATCTTGAGCAGAATCAACACTGGGGGAGGCATCAGGTAAAACAATGGCAGGTGCTCTAGCCCCTTCCTTTCCTGGATAGGAAAAAGCTTCAAAACTCAGGGAAATAAGAGGGAAAGTACTTACACCCTTACTTACGTACTTACACAGGGGTGGGATTCTACCAGTTCGGACCAGTTCTATAGAACTGATTGTTACAATTCTGCACAGTTTGGAGAACCGGCAAATCGCACCACTGGCTGGCTCCTCCCCTCTCCACCTGCCCCTCCCAGGAGGCTTCCCTGAGGCCCAATCAGGGGTGGTATTCAGGGGGTTGGGGGAGGGAGAGTGGCCTGAGAACAGAGCTGAACCTTCCTTAGGATTGAAGCTTCTATTTTTCAGTGCAGACTCAGGCAGCCGATTGCAGAAAGGTAGATCTGGGAGTGAAGCGGTGATTCTGCAAGCAGCTCGATCTGCCTACCTGCTTTGCCTGATTTTGGGTAAAAGTTGTTCTTTTTTAAAAATAAAAAAATTCAATCTTTACATATGTATTTACAATATTTACATACAAGCCACGCCCAGTCAGTCACATGACCACCAAGCCACACCCACAAATTAGGCCACATCTACAGAACCAGTTGTTAAGAAATTTGAATCCCACCCCTGCTTACACCTGAGTGAGTGGGTGAGGGAACCAGACCATATCCTCAATAGCTCAGATAAACTGCTGGGATTACTCCCAAGGGATTAGGGAAGTCCAGGACAGAGAAAGGAGGAGGCTTTGCTTTGGGCTTCAGGTTATATTTAGGAAAGAGATAAATGTTTTAAGCAGAAGCTGCATTCAATTTTAATTTATTTTTCCTGTGTGTGCTTATGGTCCAGTATTTTTAATACCTCAGAGTAAGCTTAGCAACTATATATAGTTCAGTCTTTTATGCATATCTCAGGTTATATGAGGATGCCTGCTTCCTTTCGTTCAACTCGCTTGAGATCATAATTTTTCCCCATGAAACTCAGAGTTTGGGTAATGGGAGGCCTTTTTGTTTCACAGTCCGGATCCGGTTGCCCCGTTGCCTGCACGACCATTGCCGGGGCCTTGTCCGGGGCTGCCCTCATGGCTCCCACCGCCCCCACCTCCGCGGCGATTGCCCTTCGATCGGCGGCGGGGCATGGCGACGGGGCCGAGACTTCCGATCGACCATCGACTGCCCTCATGGCCATGGCCGCCGCCGCCGCCGCTGCCATCCCAACAAACATCTTGCGGCCGGCGGCGAGGTCTGGGGGTGGAGCCGAGACCGGATCCGGTTGCCCCGTTGCCTGCACGACCATTGCCGGGGCCTTGTCCGGGGCTGCCCTCATGGCTCCCACCGCCCCCGCCTCCGCGGCGATTGCCCTTCGATCGGCGGCGGGGCATGGTGACGGGGCCGAGACTTCCGATCGACCATCGACTGCCCTCATGGCCACGGCCGCCGCCGCCGCCGCCGCCACTGCTGACATCTTGCGGATGGCGGCGAGGCCTGAGGGCGGAACCGGGACCGCCGCACGGCCATATTCTTTCCTCGTGGCCTCCACCACCGCCGTTACGGCAAAGAATTTACAGACAGCGTCGTGGCCTGGGGACGGAGCCGGGATCTCTGCACGGCTATATTCTATCCTCGTGGCCGCCGCCTCCACCACAGCAGAGGCCTTACAGACGGGAGCCGGGACCGCCGTATGACCATTCCCTGCCCTCTTGGCTGCCGCCACCGTCATCACATCGGATGCCGCTCGGATGGCGACGAGGCCTGGTGACGGAACCAACTCCACCAGCCAGCCATCGACCATCTCCCCTACTGCAGCAGAGTTCTTTGGGATGGCTGGGGAGCCCGGGGACGGGGCCGAGATTATCCCCTTCCTCAACTTCTCTATGGAGGCCAATCCCAGAGGCGGGGACGAGATCTCCGCCTTTCTTGTCAACTACCTGGAGGCCTGACCATGAACTCTGCCTACTTTCTGAACATCCTCCAAACCCTCCCGCACAATATTATTTGGACTATACAGACCCACTAACTCTGACTCTAAGTCCATTACTATACAGCCCAACATCATCACCAGACTCCCCACCTCAATTACCACTTCCAATTCCACCATCACAACTTGCTCTCTCTCGCCCATTTCATTCTTTATCTGACTATTGGCAACTTGGGAGGCCACAACCTGAAATACTTAAATATTCCTCAACAGAACTGCGGGCCTTGAGATATGTCCCCCTATCTCAAAATTGGCCCCCTTATCTCTCCAAATCCCATCTCAAGGACGGATCTTGGGATCCGGAGAGATGGTGGGGTCGTCGGAAGCGTGGGAGGGAGGGTTACTTAAAATTTTTAATCAATTTTTTACACAAATTAGGGTTAACCATGTGGGAACTGGGGGACAACCCACCTGGGGCTCCGACCTGGTCACAGTTTGAACATAGCCGGAGTGGTTGGGACTCTGACATGGCTCGACTGAAGATGGGGGGTTGTTCAAATGAGGGTGTCATTAATTCTATTAAAACGGTGAGCGGGAGAGGCAGATTTGGCGTTCATAAGGGGCCACATTCTGTTTCGGGAGCGCGCCCCCGCTATCTATCTGCTGTGGCGCGCTCCGACCCCATTATCACTTCCCGTTCTCCAGGTGGTCTGAGTGATCGGGCCCTGGGCCTTCGGCTGATGTTGTGTAACGCCAGGTCCGTCATGAACAAGGCCCCTCTCATTCATGATTTGATCCTTGAGGGGGGGGCGGACCTGGTGGGTATTACCGAAACTTGGCTGGGCCCAGAGGGGGGTGTCCCTCTGGTTGATATGTGCCCGGCCGGGTTTCGGGTTTTTCATCGGCCGAGGACCCAGGGAAGGGGTGGAGGTGTTGCGTTAGTTATCAAGGAAGATCTATGTCCGAGGGAGTCCACTGTTTCTCAGACATCCGGATGTGAATCTCTTTTCGTGAAGTTTGGTCCCAAGGTTCAGATGGGCTTATTGATTGCTTACCTGGCTCCCTGCTATGCATCATCTGCCCTGCTTGAGCTTCTTGAGGTTATTGCTGGCATGATGGTTGAAACGCCTAGGCTTATAGTCATGGGGGATTTCAACCTTCCCTCCGCCGGCGGTACCTCGGGAGTTGCTCAGGAGTTCATGGCTTCCATGACAGCCAAGGGCCTAACCCAGTTAATCCGGGACCCCACTCACATTGGAGGTCATACCTTGGATTTAGTTTTTGTCTCTGATCAGTGGCAAAGTGATCTGGGTATAGGGAATATAGTCATAGAACCCCTGTCATGGTCAGATCACTCACTCCTAAAGCTTGACTTCCGTTCCACACCTCTTAAGCAGGGAGGCGGGGCCATTAAAATGGTACCGCCCCAGGCGCCTGATGGATCCAGATCGGTTCCTGATGGAGCTTGGGCCATTTCCCGAAACTCACACACACAACTCGGTTGAAAACCTAGTTGCCGCCTGGAATACGGCGGCTGCTGGAGTGCTTGACCGGGTTGTGCCCTTGCGGCCTCTGACCCGGCGCCGCTGCCAAGTAGCTCCCTGGTTCTCCGAGGAGCTTAGGGAGATGAAACGCCGGAAAAGACGCCTAGAGAGTAGTTGGAGGACCAGCCGTTCTGAGTCTGACCGAACACTACTACGTTCTTATATTAAGACGTATTTAGTGGCGATAAGGATGGCGAGGAGAACTTACCTCTCCACCCTTATTGCGTCCGCAGAAAACCGCCCAGCCGCCCTGTTTAAGGTGACCCGCTCCCTCTTGAATGTGGAGTCGCGGGAGGACCCTTTGCAGGGTCGAGCTGAGGAATTTTCTATTTTTCTCCAGGACAAAATCGCTCAGATTCGGAACGAACTGGACTCCGACTGGTCATCTCCGGGCGAGAGGGCGATGTCAGATATCGGTGAGGTCATCTGGGCTGAGTTCGACTCTGTTACAAAAGAACACGTTGACAGAATACTGGGGGGACTGAACGCTACCACTTGTTTATTAGATCCGTGTCCCTCCTGGCTGGTCTTAGCCACTCGGGAGGTAACACGAGGCTGGTTCCAAGGCATTATTAACGCTTCCTTGAGAGAGGGGTTTCTACCCGCCACTTTGAAAGAAGCAGTGGTTCGACCCCTCCTCAAGAAACCGTCCTTGGATCCAACATTGCTATCCAATTATCGTCCTGTCTCCAACCTTCGCTTTGTAGCGAAGGTCATAGAGACTGTGGTGGCACGTCAGTTCCCGCAGTACCTGGATGAAGCGGATTATCTCGACCACCTCCAATCGGGCTTCAGGCCCGGGCACAGCACTGAGACGGCGTTGGTCGCGTTGATGGATGATCTCTGGAGGGCACGGGACAGAGGCTATTCATCTGTTCTGGTCCTTTTGGATCTATCAGCGGCTTTTGATACTGTCGACCACAGTATCCTATTGCATCGGTTGGAGGGGTTAGGGATTGGAGGCGCCGTTCTTCGATGGTTCTCCTCCTTCCTCTCCGACCGTTCGCAATTTGTGTTGATGGGGGGACAGAGATCGACCCCAAGGCCCCTACTTTGTGGGGTACCTCAGGGATCGGTGCTCTCTCCCCTACTCTTCAACATTTATATGAAGCCGCTAGGTGAGATCATCCGTGGCTTTGGGGTGGAATTTCACCAGTACGCTGATGATACTCAGCTGTACATCTCCACCCCTGACCACCCCAACGAAGCCGTCTTGGTGCTGTCCCGGTGCCTGGAGGCCGTACGGAGTTGGATGGGTCATAACAGACTTCGTCTCAACCCGACCAAAACCGAGTGGCTGTGGTTTCCTGCCCCCAGATTCAGTCAGCTTATTCCATCGCTGACCATAGGAGGAGAGACATTATCCCCTGTGGAAAGGGCACGCAACTTGGGTGTACTCCTGGACGTGCGGCTATCCTTGGATGATCATATTGCGGCCGCCACCAGGAGTGCTTTTTATCAAATTCGTCTTATCTACCAATTGCGACCCTTTCTGGATCTGGACGCACTTCGCACAGTCACCTCTGCCCTCGTCATCTCCCGCTTGGACTACTGTAATGCTCTCTACATGGGGCTCCCCTTGAAAAGTCTCCGAAGGTTACAGTTAGTTCAGAATGCAGCCGCACGGATGATCTTGGGCGCCCCTCGGGACGCCCACATAACACCTCTTCTCCGCTGCCTGCACTGGCTTCCTGTGGCCTTCCGGATTCGTTTCAAGGTGGTACTTACAGTTTTCAAAGTGCTCCATGGCTCGGGACCTGGATACTTACGGAATCGCCTGCTGCCACCAACAACCTCCCGCCACCCAGTACGCTCCCACAGAGTTGCCTTGCTCGGGGTACCACCACTGGATCGCTGTCGTCTAGCAGCCCCGAGACTACGCGCTTTCTCTGTGGGAGCCCCATCCCTCTGGAATTGTCTCCCCCCGGATATACGAGCCATGTCAGACATCCTAACCTTCCGGCGCGCAGTTAAGACCTTGCTGTTCAAGCAAGCCGGTCTAGCCAAATAAGATCATTGGGGTTTATATTTTGTAATTTTATAGGGGTGATTCTTGGCCATCTTGATTATTTACCTGTTTTCGCTTCTGTTTTCTGTATTACCTTGTTTGTTGAGTGTACACCGCCTTGAGTCTCTTTTTGGGAGAGGGAGCGGTATAGAAGTACGAATAAATAAATAAATAAATCAGATTCTAGAAGAATGACTAAAACTGGACTTTATTCCCATAGGCTCCAGTAACCGAATCTTGAAAGCCTAACAGCATTTTTCCTCCCTCCCTCTCACAGTCAAGAGAGTTAAGGCAGAGCTAGTCAGAGTTTTGTCCTAATGTTTTCTCCCTGTCCTAGAGTTAAAACATGTTTTTCCAAAGGCTATTGCACAATTTCTCTAAGGTCATTTGTGTGGTTCTGTATAAGGTGAAGTGCCATTGTGTGGAGTTTTGGATTGTTGAATTATCAGTTGTTGTCTGTTGTAAATTGGGCGGCTCTGTACCACATTGTACAACACAGCATGTTAACGAGTGCATAATGTTAAAGTTTAACAGTTATAAAAGTTTTATTTTCAAACAAAAAAAAATTTTCTGGATAGGATTGTAAGAGAATTATACACTGCAACTATATATTCTATATAACATGCATAATAGCATTTTTTTTTAAATTTTATTACCTTTTTCCCCCACAAAAGGATATGATAAGTCTAGCTTTGGTTAGGAGAAAGATATCAGATGTGGCACCTCCTTGGAAGGTAAGTAGTGACAGTGGAAGTTATCAAGCCTCTATCCCAGGACAGGAGGTGGGATTGAATTAAACAGACACAGAAGACTCTTGTGAGAAAAAAATTGAAACTTCCAACTTAGGGACTCAGTCTTGCTTGCTCAGTCTGATGCTAGCAATGGGGTGGGAACAACCCAGGGTAAAGTATCTCATTAAAGCTTCCCTTTCTTCAAAAAAGATATTACTGTTTGTGCCAGAGACATAAAGAGACTTTTTCAAAGTGAAGGCCCCAATAAACCATGTTGAGTCCAAAAGCAATGAGACAAGGAAACTTGCAATAAAGCGTTCCCCATGGCTCATTGTGGATGTTGTTTCACCCATGAGACGAGGGGGTGCAACACTGGAAGGACATTTATAGTGGCTTAAAGAGTTAATAGAGGCACAACTGTCCTTGTGTCTTATTCATAAAGCCAACACCTGATCAGCAAACAGCCATTAAAAAAACCTTTTCAGTACCGAGCCAGAAAGGGAGGTGGGAGCATCTAAAGCACAGGTGTCCAACTTGCAACATCACATTGCTATCATGTGATGTATTGTGATGTTTTTCCACTTCGTGGAGCTGGGTTGGGCATGGCCTACGCATGACACATCTGGCCCACAGGCTGCCAGTTTGACACCCCTGATCAAGAGAAGGCTTATGTAAATAGCAATAAGCATAGGAAAGAGGGCAGTATATTTTTGTGCATTTTATACCGAGTTCTGTGCATCTCTCAATCAGGAGCAAATCTGGACAACTTTAGTCAGAGGCATTCCCAGGATTTAGCACTTTCATTATTTTGAAAGTAGATTTACATCCTCAGGCGTGCACCCTGTGTTCCTTTCGTAGCCACCTGGGAGATCATGACTGATACACAAAAGAGGCAGCTAATCCAGACAAGAAGCTCCCTCACAAGTAGTAGCTATAATTTTATTGAAGGTTACATTAACAGAACTTTGAAAATCTGAAAGCGCATTTCTCCTGCCCTCCCTCCCCCCAGTGGTGGGATTACTACTGGTACTGTGGGTGTGGCTTTGTGGGCATGGCTTGGCTTTGTGGGTGTGGCTTTGTGGGTGTGGCAGGGGAAGGATACTGCGAAATCCCCATTCCCTCCCCACCCCACTAACCTGCTTTCCAGCTCCATTCTCCTGTGCAGGGCAACCAAAGAAGACCCAGCCAATCAGCTGGGACTCAGGAGGCAGGGAATAGATGGGGGCGGGGCCAGTCAGAGGTGGGATTTGCTGGTTCTCCGAACTGCTCAAAATGTCCGCTACCAGTTCTCTGCTGAATACCATCTCTCCCCCACCCTCCAATTTACAGTTGAAGAAACTAGGGAGGATTCCTTCTGACATGTTTGCCATATCCCCTTCCTTCAATGGACTCAGCTGGATCTTACCTGACCATTGCCTAGTCTACAGCTCTTCTGCTTGTTTCCCAAGGTCATTCCCACATACCGTTACAGAGTCATTCTGTGAGGGAGATGGGTTTCTTAATATGGTATATAAATAAATATAAATATGTTACACTTTGCATCAGGTGTGTATGATGTTCCTTTCATCCTTTCTTCCCTTTGGATTCCCTTCAGATGTCAGTCATTCTTTCAACAGTTTCTCCAAGGCAGCATTCCTTTTCCTAAGAAATCCAATAGCAATATTTTCCAATGTGAGAGACAGTAAAGGGGCAATCAGTGAAGAAAATAACTCTCAGCTAAGAACCATTCATTCATTCATTCAATTTCTACAGCCACCCCACCATGACTGTGGGCAGCTTACAATTCTAAAATTATAAAAGCAATAGCAATAGCACTTCTATACCACTTCACAGCTCTTTACAGCCCTCTCTAAGAGTCAGCATATTGCCCTCAACAATCTGGGTCCTAATTTTTACAGAACTCAGAAGGATGGAAGGCTGAATCAACCTTGAGTCAGTCAGAGTCGAACTGCTGGCAGTCGGCAGGGTTAGCCTGCAATACTGCATTCTAACCACTGCACCACTCCGGCTCTTATAAAACAATTTTAAAAAATGGAAAAATCATGCTACTTGACTCTAGCAACTTTGGTCATGAATAGCATCTCAGTGTTTCACCTTAACTCCACCCCATTTTTTTTTTTTTGTTTTCATTGACCTGATCCAATGTCAAAAGCTGTCCGCTATCCCCTCTTTAGTAAAACCGTATGCGGCATTGTGTCCAGAATATGATTGATGTGGCTCATATGATAACCTTTTACATCCAGATTATACTCTGAAATCTAAAGGTATGAAGTAAGAGTGCAGTGAGCAAAGAACCAAGACTCACTGTTGTTTAACTTGTTTGATTCATATCCTGCCTTTTTGTCCAGGAGTTCAAGGCAACTTACACACCCCTCCTCTTTTGCTCATCTCAATAATCCTGTCAGATAAGTTGGGTTGAGACAGAATGACTATCCAAAGTTGTCTGGGGAACTTCCCTGATTAAGGCCAACATTTCAGATTCTTCCTTCAGTGTTGTGAAAGAACAAAGACCAAAAACCTAGTCAACTTCCCTCTGCAAGAGCACATTCCCTTAGAGATAATTTATTGCAGAACCCATGTTGATTAGATCATGCAACCAATCTTAACTCTCTTTTTTTGACTTTGTTCTCTCTTTCTAACATTCTTTATTTTTCCCTTCCTCTTTCTGATTCCTGTTTTTAGAGCACATGATCTGTTTTTATGTATTACATGTGCATTTCCAAACAAGTTACCAGCTAAACACTTGTCAATACTTCCTTAACTTTTATCCCAATAATGAGAGAGCTACAGTTAGATTTTTTTTTGCAAAAAATTTATTTGACTCAATATCAGAAGTTAGCCACTATCTTCCTTCCTACATCTATTTTTTGAGAAATAGGAAACTGCCAAGAGGAATACTACTTTTCTCACTTTTTGCTCTAAGTGTGATAATATCCAAGACCAAACAATGGTGGGAAGAGAAATAAACATCTCATTCCTTTTTGTACTACAAAAGATCCGTGTTTAGAATAAGCCCTGCTTTTAAAATGCCAGGGATATTAAAAGAATCCCACACAGGGAGCAGAGTACCCCTACAAAGAAAACATTAGATAATTATATTCAGGTGGCAACTGATTCTGAATTAGCAGAGATTACATTATGTACACATGATAATCTAGCATGCAAAAAGGACATTTTTCTATTTTTTTCCTTCTTTCTTTTCATCCTGTATTGTATATTCAGTTTTTCAAATATTGTATCTACTACTTCTTCAATATCCCAACATGCTGAGAGAGAAAAATGAGGATTCTATAGAGGCTGGACAATTTTCAAATTATTTCAGTACCAGTAATTAAGAACCAAAGGGCTCAAACACCCCTTTAACAAATTATTTTTGTATAAGTAACTTGTCTGAATTGAAAAGCCACATATATTGTTGTAAATTAGTGCTGCTGCTGATAAACAATCATTGTTCATATTTTTATACTGAATACACAATAAAACCTATTACTCAAGACAGTTGTGTAAGTATAAGAACTTTATGACAGTCTCCAAGGAAAGGAAAACACCTAGTATTGTATCATAGAATCTTTCCCTGATATTAAGTCAAGGCACATTCACCCCACCTTTAATTGGCACAAAACTCTGATGGCACAAAACATGTTGTCCTCATTGCCAAACCCTTTCCTGCCTCTGCCTGCCTGTTGCAGTTTTTTCCAAGTCCTGGTTTCCATTTGAATATTCCATTTGTTACAGGCAAGGTGTTCAGTTTCCCCTTCTGACTATTGTGATTGCTCTCAGCCAGCAGGAAAAACATCTTCAGCTGAGCACAAATACCCATTTCCCAAACTATAATAATGTAAAAGGAAAAAAGTATTAAAGACACTAAAGCAGAAACAGTTCCAAAGAGGGAAAGGAAAGAAAGAAAGAAAGAAAGAAAGAAAGAAAGAAAGAAAGAAAGAAAGAAAGAAAGAAAGAAAGAAAGAAAGAAAGAAAGAAAGAAAGAAAGAAAGAAAGAAAGAAAGAAAGAAAGAAAGCTCTTTTGTGAGCTATGCGATTAGATTTGTTCTATAAAGCAGGTACTGAACAACTGACCAATGAAGAGACACTGGCAAATAAGCAGCTCTATTTTCAAGGCACTGCAGTGAGCAACAACTGGTCAGATAGATCTAAATGTGAAAGTCCCCACTTACAGCTCAATAATGCAAATATGCCCACTCCATTCCCTGAACAAAATAGTAGAGATGTGGTCATTTCATCAAGCAATTTCTCTTGTTTCTCTTCAGATTGTATAAATATTCCAATGTAATCTAGAGAGTCATGGCTATGGAATCCTGGACGTATGTGGCCTCTTCATGAAACTATGAAGACCATCACAGGTCATGTGAACTTGCTTCCATATTGAGAACTGAAATTATAGTAAGAACATGTAGAGAGAGAATATCGATAGAGGGACAAGAGTCAGGCAGGCCCCATGCAACCAAGGATTGTCAGGACATAATGGTGTTAGAGTAAACTTTAGGTGGGGACCAGGAATGTAGTCAGAGAGTTATGGTAGAGTCTTCAGTTCAAAGTTTTAGTTACTGTCCTCAGATTGGGTAACTCTAATCCATTTTTTCCCCCAAACTTGGCATTTTTATGATGTGCAGACCAACTCCCAGAATTCCCCAACCAGGATCCTGGCTGGGGGATTCTGGGAGTTGAAATCCATACATTTTAAACTGCCACGTTTGAAAACATTGCTCTAAACAGAGGAACAATGCTTCGGTCTCCACACATGCTTACATTTTATAGTCATTGAAGAATAACAGCCTGGTTTGCACATCACCTCAGGCAAGCATGAATTCACCTATTATGACTAATGTGCAGACCAGGCCACCAACACTATTTCAATAAACCGTCATTTTAAAAAAGTTATGGATTAACATTATTAGTACCAGAGTACAAATGTCTTTACAGTATTAATGTATTGTTTTTACAAATGAACGAATTTTAATTTGGTCCTATTTCCTTTGTGGTTCATGGCACGACTAGACAAAGGCGAACTCAATTACCTTCTTTTTAGACATCAAAGAGTCTGCAGAGAACTTGACTATATCTCCCTCTGGAGGAGAAAACATATTATTGACAAAAATTACTGTACTTAATGGTTGTGATTAACGGTTGTGATTTAGTTATGATTTGGTTGTACCTTTCCTCATACATTCAACTATCACAGTATAAGTCTGCACTAGCTTTTCAGGATACAAGTACCGTAATTTTTGACTAAGAAAAAGTAATTTTCTGATACAGAGAAAGCAAATTTGTATGATTTTCAGAAAGGGCCTTCTGAAATATTGAACTTTGTTTCTTATGCAAGTAAGATAAAATAGTTTAATAATATTTAGTATTGCTTTTTCTGATTCAGCCTGAATCTACTATAACTGTAACTGTGCTTTGCAACCATTGATTTTTTTTTTCTAATCTTTATCTGCCTTGGATGGCATTCACAGCTGAAAGGTGGAGTGTCAATTGTTAGAATATGGAGGCATTTGCCAAAGCTCCTTCTTCTTCAGAGGAGTACATCAGGATCTGGGTTCTTTATCTTGCTCCACCATAGCCCTCTACAGCAGGGGTCTCCAACCTTGGCAACTTTAAGACTTGTGGACTTCAACTCCCAGCAAACCTGGCTGAAGAATTCTGGGAGTTGAAGTCCACAAGTCTTAAAGTTGCCAAGGTTGGAGACCCCTACTCTACAGTACACAATTCAGCTTGCAGAGGATTACAGTCTTCTCTGTCCTGTTTTGACCTCTGCAACAGCTATAGCCCTTGGAAGTCCAAAACTTCTCCTTTCTATTTGTGGTATGTTGTGCTTGGTGGAAAAAAAGTTTCTTCCTTCCCCCAACATCAAGTTCCACACTGTTTTTATTATTCAGCAGCAGCATCTCTGGAGTTATATTAAAACTTTACTCTAAAATAAACAGCAAGCAATATAGTGAAGTTTAGAGTTTACTGCTTTTAAAGTAAATTTCTTTTTAACATATAAATTTCTCTTGCACCTAGTAAAACATTGGGTTTCTGAATTTTTGCTGACATCTTCTGTTCTCTGACTGCTTCATCTCTGCCATTCTGGGAGTTTCCAGAGGAGACTCTTTTGATTATGTTGACTTCACTGAATTGTTTGAGGGAGGGAACTCCTGCTTTTAAATGCCATGTTTTCCCATTACAACATCGTCCTTTTCCTTTCTTCCAACAGGAGAGAAAGAAAAGAAGTGCTGTAGAGTGGTCTACACACCCACACCCCTTAGCACCGTAATGGCACGCGAGCCATAGCCCCAACTGATTCCATCATGCATGCACCAGTGGTGGGATTAATTTTTTTTTTTACTACCGGTTCTGTGGGCGTGGCTTGGTGGGCGTGGCAGGGGAAGAATACTGTAAAATCTCCAGTCAGAGGTGTTATTTGCCGGTTCTCTGATCTACTCAAAATTTCTGCTACCGGGTCTGCAGAACTGGTCAGAACCTGCTGAATACCACTTCAGCCACGCACCCCCCCTTCCATCATCCAGCTGGTCTTCATATACATGGGAGTCATGCATGTATGCGCAGGGGGACTGGGTGTACATGCAGAAGTTCCATGTGCACACACGGAGATGGGACGAATGTGTGGGAGTCACGTGTCCATGCGTGGGGGGTCACACATGCATGCACAGGAGCACGTGGGTGCAGGGCATCACCCGCGTCACAGGGTTGCACCTGCGGGGGGAGTGCATGATGCATTTTGGGGATGCGTTTAGGGGTGGGATTCTACCAGTTCGCACCTATTCACTAGAACCGGTTGTTAACATTCTAAGCAGTTTGGAGAACCGGTTGTTAGTAGAAATTACTGGCCTAATCCTGTAAGGAAGGCAGGAAGGAAACATTCTGGTGTTGTTTACAGAAACTGCCTCTCCATTAACCCTTTCTTACATTCTTGGCAGGACTAGACTTCCTGTCTCTGGAACATCTCTGGAGTTTTTTTCCCCTCCTTTGCTGGTACTTTGCTTGTGTGGCGAGACCATTCAAAGTTACAATGGTACTGAAAAAAGTGACTTATGACCATTTTTCACACTTACAACTGTTGCAGCATCCCCACAGTCATGAGAGGCCAGGCAAGGAGATGCGTGCCTTGATGTGAGTGATGTTAAGTTGGCCATGTCCAGCCAGTCACATGACCACCAAGCCATGCCCACCAACTAGGCCACACCCACAAAACTGGTTGTTAAAAAATTTGAATCCCACTCCTGGATGCAAGTGCACACTTTGGGCGCTTGGTGCCGAAAAGATTAGCCATCACTGCCTTAGCAGGTCTCTCAGTAAGCTCCCTCAGACTATGAGAAAATGTGGTAAAATTTCAGACTAGTATCTCCTTTAACTGAGGCAGACTGAGAAAGGCAGAGAGTTAACTTTCAAACCAGCGTTCCCTCATGCAAACCAGCATTCCCTAATTGAAACGCTCCATTTCCCCTGGGAGTTATGGATATAGAACACACAATACCTGGTAAAGAGGGGCTGGGCAGACATTTGAAAACAAGCAATATTTTCCTGGCCTGAGCGTCTGTCTGGAATATTTGATGAGGGAGCAATGGACTTTGGGTATGCATTGAAATGCTAAACATGCCTCTGGCTATGCTCAATCGGCTCACTAGTAAATAAAAGCAAAAATTAGAAAATACCAGTTGAATCTCCATTGATCTCCTTTTAAGCATAAACAAAAAAAACCCCACACAAATGGACTGTATTCCTGGAAGTTGCTCTTTAATGACACATTGATGCCCAAAGTCACTGCACTGAGGCCAAATTCTGGGGTTGTACATTTTTTTCCAGTGTGACTCTATGGCAGATCTTGAGCCTTTGTCTGATGCACTTATTCTCTCTTTCTTTTAGCGTTACACACACATGCTCCTGTACACAAATGCACATGATGATTCACAGCAAGCATCACCAACTGTTAAGGGCCAGCAGATGAAGAGGAAACAGACCAACTTCTGAAATACCCCTACTGTATTTATAAAGCAAATGTACAGTGAAATATATTTTTTTGCCTTTACCCTCAACTTCTCCTCTCAACTCCCACCCCTCCCAACCCCCCCATCCCATTTCCCAGCATGAGCTCTGTGTTGCTGGCTCCCCTTGGGCAGCTTTGATTCAGGCTGAGTTTGAAGATCAAGTGAAGCAAAAGGTGAATTCAGCTTCTTTGATCTGCAAACTCAGGCGTCTTCATTTCCATGTTTGATTTTTCATCACTTTCTGAACTGAAAAGGAGCCAGAACTATCAATGCTCACCTTACCAAGAAACACGCTGTGGGAAGCTACAGGGAGTAAGGATAGGGAGAAAATCATAAGGGCAGATGGAGTGAAATAGGAAAGGACAAGTCAGAGTACTCTAACATACGTGTGATCACGCAGTTTGCACTTTCTTAACACATCGTTCCAACTGTAACTAAAAGGTAATACCCCAAAATCATTTGCTTGTCCATTGCAATTATTTGTTGATGGAGATTTCTCTTTCTAACTAAAACACACTGACCAACTCATGATATGGAGCATATATTTTCAGAATGTCATAGCTTTGGGACAGTGATGGCAGCTTCAAGATGGGCAGACTTTGGGTTTATGGATAGTCAATTAGAAAAGACTTGCAGAAGAATGTTTTTGTATATTGTCACCACAGGGAGATTATGCATAAAGATGAAAAAAATACTGAAAAACACACAGTGGAGGAATGGCTTGTGAAGGTGACAGTATTTGCAGAAATGGCAAAATATTTGATATGTTAGATCAGGAATAAAACAATAAGTACATTTATAAAAGACTGGAAACCTTTTATGGATTTTATTATTGCTGAAAATGGAAAAAATGAACTTGTGATTTCTTGATTTGCTGGTTAAAAAAAGGCTGAAGGCAACTTTGTAATTTCAAAGAGGGAGGAGGGATAATAAATTTGTTTGTAACTGCCCTAAAGATGACTGGAAATTACTTAATTATCTTTCACTTTTTTTTTCTATTTATATTGTTTTCTGACGTTTTTATTTTAGGTTTCTTCCAGTTTTTTATGTGTTTTCATATTTAGCTTTTATTTTTTAATTAAAAAATAAATAAAATTAGATGGGTGCGTGGTTGGATGGATAGATGGATGGATGGACGGATGTCAGCTCCCAGAATTGCCCTGGCAACATGCTTTCATAAAACTATTCTTTAACAGTCAACCATTTAGAATAGGATAGGACAATAGGCAATGTGCAACCATCCAGATGTTTAATTCCAAATCCCAGGAGCCCACCAACATATCCAATGGGAAAGAATTACAGTATAACAATATTTAGGGAACCAGACCTGGGTTTGCTTTGGATAGAAGATAGCTTTATACAGTTAAAAGCACACACACTGAGAGAAAACCATTGAAGTTAGGAGTATAATCTTTTGTGAGAAAGCATTTATGAGGCTGGCATTTGCATGACAGAAGATAGCCTAAGTGGCTTGAGGTAAGAAACTGTGATGTGTTCTTCTCCACTATGTCCTTAATCACACAGGTCAGAGGCAGAAAAAAAGAAAAGTGAAGTGAGACAAGAAGAAATTGATGGAACAAAGACCTGAGATTATCCATCTAATCATCAAGGCATGGAAAATGCAGTAAGTCTTTTAGATAAGAAGAAAAGGGGATACAATCTATCTGTTAATTATACATATTGCCTCTAGTGATCAATAGGTTATTGGTGCAGAAAGCCTTTGCGTGCAAAATTTAATTCTAAAGATTCAAAGATTGAAGGCTGTTACATTTCATTCCTGTTCTTTCACTGAACTTCCACATTCTTGTCTTTGCCATCTGGTGTGCTGCTGTACCAAAATTTTATTCCACATTTTTTTCAGCTCTTTGGAAAAAAATTAATGGAAAAAGAAAAAGACGTTGAATTGGCATGGAGCTTTTGTAGCTTAATTGTGAAGTGACTCTTTTTTCTTTTGTTCATTATGCAAGAAGTAATTAGGTGTAGTAATTAGGGTGCTGGCGTAGAAACCAGGAGACCTGTGAGTTCTAGTCCTGCCTTAGGCATGAAAGTTAACTGGGTGGCCTAGTCATTTTTTTCTTGGCCCAACCCACCTCACATGGTTGTTGTGGGAAAAATAGGAGGAGGAAGGGGGTGTTTATCTATGTTTGCCACCTTGAGTTATGTGTAAAATTAATAAAGCTGAGATTTTAAAAAATCTAATAAATTGTCTTTCATAACAAAAATACAATATATATTTGTGGATAAGGCCATCCATGGATAAGCCAAATCCAATTTTGCAGGTGTGTTTTAACGTCTAGTGGTTAAGGTGCTGGAATAGAATCTAGGGAACTCCAAGTTCTAGTCTTCTGTTAGGCAAAAAGCCAATTCAGTGACCTTGGACCAGTCATTCTCTCTCACAGGAAGGAAGGAAGGAAGGAAGGAAGGAAGGAAGGAAGGAAGGAAGGAAGGAAGGAAGGAAGGAAGGAAGGAAGGAAGGAAGGAAGGAAGGGGGGAAGGAAGGAAGGAAGGAAGGAAGGAAGGAAGGAAGGAAGGAAGGAAGGAAGGAAGGAAGGAAGGAAGGTCAGTCAAGCCACTTCTGAAAAATCTTCCTAAGAAAATTTGGGAGGAAAGTCAGTAGTGACTTCAGGCACATACCCACATAAACAAGCAGGGGTGTTAGCTTACATCCGTTGGAAGGAAAATCCATCTGGTTCAGTTCCAATCTGGGAGAAAGGCACTAGAAATAAAATGAAGGCTGGAGGCTGATTGGAAAGAAAGGTTCCCTTTACTGATGAAGCAGAACCACCAACCACATGCGGTTCTGGGCAGCTGACAAAATAGAGTTGAGAGTGGGTGGGTTTTTATATCTTCTTTGGGCTTTGTATTTGAGCTTCCTGTTCCTGTACAAGAACATGTCCTTTAATATTCTATTGGCTGTTGTCAGATTCCTATGGGAGTCATGTAGGGCAGCGCTGTCAAACTCATGTAGGGCAGGGCTGTCAAAATGGCCTGAGGGCCGGATGCATCACCCATTGGCCATGCTCATTCCCAGTTTAGGGAGGGAAAGTCACAATGCATCACGTGACATCGCCATGATGACACGAGTTTGACACCCCTGATGTAGGTGTTATGTAGGGGCAGTGGTGGGATTCTACTAGTCTGCACCTATTCAAGAGAACCTGTTGTTAACTTTCTAAGCAGTTCAGAGAACCAGTTGTTGGAATAAATCTCCTTTTGTTCTTTTTCCACTTTACAGGGCTACTCCTGTAAGGAAGGCAGGAAGGAAACATTCTGGTGTTGTTTCTAGCCTAA
This sequence comes from Bungarus multicinctus, assembly GCA_023653725.1. Taxonomy (NCBI): domain Eukaryota; kingdom Metazoa; phylum Chordata; class Lepidosauria; order Squamata; family Elapidae; genus Bungarus; species Bungarus multicinctus. The sequence goes on from CM042834.1 coordinate 149,123,692, forward strand.
TCTTTATTGCCCTATTTATAGAAACTGCCTCTCTGTTAACCCTTATTACATTCTTCGCAGTACACCTAGACTTACTGTTGCCTCCGGAATTTCTCTGGTGTTTTTTCCCCCCTTCCTTTGCTGGTACTTTGCTAGGGCTTGACTTTCTTAAAGGGGAGGGGTTGTTTTTAGCTTTTTACACTGCTGTTGGGAGGAAATACTCCCCTATTGGAGTTCTTCCAACCAGGATGCAACTATCAGCACTTTGAAGAAATAATTGAATAATGAAACAGCTGCTGGAAAGAAGCTTTTAATGACAAGGAACCAAGATGAGTGACATTGGCAAGGCTTCTTGGCTAGCTAGAAAGATAGACATTCAAACATGAGTTTACATACCCTTTCTGAGCTTTGGTCTAAAACTGGTTTTTGGTGAAGTTTAATTCTGTGCTTGGTGATGTTTAATCCTGTCTTTATTGATGGGATAATTTTCCCTATTCAATTTTGTTTGGAAGAAAAAAGGTTAATCTCTGTTCTTGAAAAGAAACTGGGTTGAGAAATCTGGCTAGTTCCTGTGTCTATTTGTTCTGGTAATTGGTTTAACAAGCAACAGCGATTGTGTTTGCTCTTTTGCTACATTCCAGCGCAAATTTCTTTCTTTGTAGTTAGGCTTATCTCAAGTGTTTAGACTTGAGCTTATCTGGGGTGTGAACTCTGGCAATGACCCAGATAAGGCTTGTGTTTTAAAAGGATTTAAACTGTTGTGATTAAATTATTGGTATTGTGTTTGAATTTTTTTCCTGCCTCATGGTTTCTTTTTCTATTTGGGGAGGGGGTCTTCCTTCACTGCTTTAGTGATTCCTGGCACCTGTCCTTTTGGGGTGTACTTCTAAGAGGCAGGATGCAAGCTTGGTACTGATTTTTACTGCCTTTCTTTCTTAAGGCATGTGACTCTACTATTGAAATATTTGAGAGGGGGATCTTGCCCTTTCAACCAGAAGAATTGGGAGATCATGTTCACTTTGTTCCTTGAGGATACCATTTTTCAGATCAGTCAACTCTGGTTTAATGACTTTGTTCAGACTCTGATTCTCCAGTTACCAAACTGCTCACCATATGAGAAGAATTTCCTTTATGAATATTGGCAAACAGCAATGAAAGCATCTTCTGGCAACTTAATTCTGCCAAACTCTACTATTGAAATAGATTAGAAGAGGATCTGGCCCTTTCAAGCAGAAGGACTGGGAGAACATGTTTCTTCTGTTCCTTAAGGCTGCCATCTTTCAGATGTCAACTCTGGTTTAATGACTTTGTTCAGAGTCTCATTCCCCAGAATGAGAATTTCCTTTATGAATGTTGGGGAACAGCAATGAAAATCTCTTATGGCTATTTAATTCCTCCAAGCCTATGCAGAACGATGGAAATCTGGTTTGATGAGAGTCAAGAAAGGGAGCTAATTCCCACCTCTCTGTTTTCATTAATCTCTTTTCCACATTAATTAAAATGTCGACCTTCTATAAATGAGGATTTACCTCCAGCCATCATTAAAATATACCAATTAAAGTTATTTTTTTAAGAAAAAAGTACAGTAAGAGGAAATGGGGAGAAGAGGTACAAATTTGTGCCCATCAAAAGTGGAGGCAATCGGAGAATGCAGTTCATTTCTCTGCATGCCAGCGAGTATGAAGTAATCCAAGAGAGGCCAGAGTTTCAACAGGTGGATCTATCCCACTCCAGAAGTATCACTTTTTCTCTGGTTCCCCTGCCCAAAGCTGAGAAACTTAATACAGAAAGAGAAGGTTGCCCGCCTCCTAGCCTTGTTTCTTTTCTCTTTAATTGAATGGTATGGGACTGGCAGCAGATGCTGCTCAGATGCTGAGTACCATCTTATGCTAAGCAGCTATCTTCAAAGCTAGGCCGACGTGGCACAAGCAAATTGGACAAGTCACCGGTTATCCGCACAGGGCTCCTGGGCCTTTGTACAACTGCATCGAAACCACTTAGCTGCTTTCTTCTATTTCCATCATGGAAGGTGGTAGGAGGGAGATGAAACAGAAGCTAGTTGAGGGAAACAGATTATCCTCCTGAGTCAAGGCTGCTTGTTGTTTTTCCTTCAGAGGAGAGCTATGTGCAAATTGCCGGAGTTTAAAGACAGCTGTGGGCAGCTGGTATGAGACTTGGTGAAATTTCACTTTGGCAAAGAACTTTGGGGAGTGAAAAGGGATCTGGGTCCTTTTCAATTAGGTACGGTGCAGGCAATGGGCCTCGGGACAGGCTTAAAACTGTGAGGCCTGGAGCAAGCACATAGTTCATAACTATTCAAGCCAAGGTTTGCATTCTTTTCTTATCTGATAGATAAGAATTCTTATTTCATTGTATCCATAGCTTATCTCATTTTCAGCCTAACCTATTTGCATAGACATACATATGCATGTTTTTTTTTTTGGGGGGGGGGGGGGGGCTCTTGGTTTTACTTAATCAGGATTAACAAATAGATAAGGCCAATATTTTGTTATATACACAACTATGTCATTAGAAAAGTCAAACAACCAACAATTTGTATGTTCCTTCAAAACCTAGAACACAATGACTGCATCTAATTTTAAGTCACTTCCTTATGTCATACAAAGGACACAACTAGGTCTCTCTCTCCCTCCCTCCCTCCTTCTCTCTCTCTCTCTCTCTCACACACACACACACACACACACACATTCCAAGAGCCAGAAAAGTCAATGTAAAATGGATGGAATGAAGCAAGAGGGTCTCTCCCTCCCTTGCCAAAGACCTCAGAGAAAAGTCAGTTCTTCCATAATTTGGAGGGGTGGGGATGGACTCATTCCAAGATCTCAATAGACGCTATTGCTTAATTTAAGGAACCCAGAGTGCATCAAGTCTGCAAGATCAAATTGGCAGGGCGGATGTAATAAAACACAGATGGACCCTCAATTAACCAGGCCTTTTTAGGTAACAACTAGCGTCTTGAATTGCAGCTGGAAGCAAACTGGTAGCGAGTGCAGCTCACAAAGTACAGGTGTTACATGGCCCTACTGAGGCATGCCCATCACTGTCCATGCCATTGCATTCTAGACCAGCTTAAGCTTTTCAGTAATCTTCAAAGGTAGCCCCATACACAGCACATTGGTGTTGCATGCTGCCAAAATGACTATATCATAAGCAACTGTCATAGTACAACTGGCACAGCAGACAAAGTTGTGCAAAGGCCTTTCTGGCCACAGTTGCCAGCTGCCCTTCGAGTAGGAGCTGTGAATCTAGGAAAGCCACCAGATTGCGCAGTAACCTTGAAAGAGAAAACACAATCCCATCCAAGATAAAAGATGAAATATCCACAGATCTGAGTGCAAAAAAAATCAGGACTGGAAAGCAATATTAGTCTTGCAGTTTGCTCTCGCTGATTTACAGCTTCCCAGTATGTGTATGTCAAGGCTGTGCAAAGTTTCAGAAATAATTCAGAAAAGATGCTTCTGTGAACATAGCATCCTTTTGACGCAGCTGAATTTCTTCCCTAGTCATACATCTTTTGCAACCTTGAATGCAACAACATTCACACTCCTGCATTTTTCAAAGGTATTTTTAAACTGAATCTGAGCCTTGGTGTGTGTGTGTGTGTTGGATATATATTGGATTATATATATATAATCTCCAATATACATATCAGCCAAACTGGGTCTATAGTTTTATGAAAGAATATCCCAATTGTTAATGAAGTGCTCTTTTAAAATGGCAGCTATTGACCAAAATTACAAAAGAGATATTTCATGGAGGCACTGAAGTGTGAAATAAGTTACAATTGAAAAGTAAAAGTCATCCTTCACGGTTAAAACAATAGGTCAACTTTTATTCCATATTAATAAATCATATCAGGATAAGGTAGGTATGGTATATCCTTTATGTCCTAATTAAATTACCAAGATCACGAATTAAAACATTTTTTAACAAGTCAAAATGGATCCATAGCGATTCCTTGTTAAAGAAACAAGTAAGAAAGAATATGAAAGGTCATGCTTTTCTTCTTGCTTCTCTTGGTAAGGTTGCAACAGTTACCCACCAAGTCCTTCCACTCACCTTGCCTGACTTCTCTACTCTCCCTCCACAATGTGCCACCTGGATATCAATTCATTTTTGTCTCAGCCCAGCAATTACAATCTGGCATCATGTTGAGCTAAGACAGCCTGACCTTCTGGTAGGCAAATTTCTTGCACTGGCTTTTAAGTTTGGTACCCTATTAGAAGGATTCACACTACATCTCCATCTGCAAAAAGGACTAAAACTTAGCACATTTTATGATTTTCACTTTGAGAGAGACAGCTTGACAATATTCTGGAGGGTAATAAACTGAAGAGATTTGCCTATTTATGTATTAAAGAAATTTATTTGGTCACCCGATTCGTGCACAGGTGAGTCTGGATGAGTTATAACATTAAAAATCCACAACACAAAAACCCCATCCATAAACTATGCAGCAACTATTATTTATCAAATCATCATCATCATCACCATCATCTTGTTTGCTGGGTATACTGTCATTTTTGTGTATAATAATAAATAATAATAATAGTAATAATAATAATAAAATCATGTGTTATCCCAATTATAATTGGAGCCCTTGGAGCAATACTTAAAGGGCTGCCTCGCTATTTGGAAATCCTGAATTTATTAGACTTGAATACTCTGATTCTACAAAAAATCACCTTATTTGGAACAGCTTATATCTTCCGATGCTATCTGAACAGTTCCTAGGTCCTTGGTTAGGACTCGAGCTGTTGAGTTACCAACCAGCCCCAAAGTCTGTGAATCTCACTAAAGATTAAATGATGATGATGATGATGATGATGATGATAATAGGTGAATTATGCGAGCAGATGGTAAGATGGCCATCTGCAGCTGACCAATGGTGATCTTGTCAGCACCAATTGTTTTTAACTGCTTGCCTAGGTCTTTAGGCACAGCAGCCAGTGTGCCGATTACCACTGGAACCACCTGCACTGGTTTATGCCAGAGTCTCTGAAATTCGATTCTCAAGTCCTGATATCTGGTATTCGCCGATACATCACACAGTCCTCAACACTTGGGAAGTGTTCGACTAGTGATTTGTGATACGAAACCCAGCATGGTTATCTCGTTTGCTGTGTATACTGTCATTTTTGTGTATAATAATAATAATGATGATAATGATAATAATATCAACATTTTTATTTATTAAACAATTTTATATGGCCACCTGATTCTCACATAGGTGTCTCCCTGCGGATGCGTGTTCCTCCAAATTCTCAAATGAAGGTCCCTTATGAGAAGTTTAACTCAAAAACAAAGGGTCAAGACCAGGAAGTACATTTCCAAGGTGTCTAAGGAGAAAGATCACATAATATAGTGGCATGGGATACTTGTTGAGGGACTCCCCCCCCAAAAAAAATTAACTAGAACAGTAAGGAAAAATATACTGTGTTTCCAAATATCTCAGCAGGTATCAGAATCTGGTTGGCCTTGTTTGAATTTTAGGGCTAAACTTGATTGGGAAACTACCAAAGGTTACAGTATATACCAATTTGGGAAGTCAAAAAATATCCTAGCAGAAATGAAGAACAAACCCTTTTGTGCTGTTGCCAGAAGGACTGGACAAATATTTGTGTATCAATATTGACTTGAAGGAGATTTATTACCTTATTAAACTATCTTAACTATACTCACACAGAGACATATCCGAGTACTGCTATGCTACCTCAATATGGTAGGGGAAGAATAAAGAATTAGGGAGTGTACATCAAGATTATATATTGGAATTCCAAAATTGGAAACAGTAATGAGGAAAATGTAGGTGAACTGTACAAAATAAAATGAAAATGAAGCAGAATAATATCAGTTTCTGCAAATCCAATTATTTCTTTTTTAAATGCTAGCATAGTCCTTCAGAAATCCATAATAGAATTTCTGGGAAAGGTGGAAAGTAATTGAAGAAGAGGACATCCAGCAGCATGGTGAATAGATCAATTAGAACAGAGATAGATACAATATTGGAGGAGCTGTATATTCTGGTTGAGTACAGATAATGTTGGAGAAATTCTATCTATATGGCAGCTGGAAGTTGAGATCAACATCCCTGTTTATTTCTAGTGTCTGTCATGTTCATCCAAAAATGATGTAAATTTCACTTTTGAAAAAAGCTAATTGAGTAAGACAGTATATATTATATAAGAAATGAGATTGATGACGCCTTTATCTCAAGTAACTTAATCTCTTGCATTGGTTGTAGGTACTACAGGAGTCATAAACACCTAAATGCTTTGCCATGATCTCTTCCACCAAGGTACATGAAAATAGCGCATATGTTCCCAGATTTGGCTTCTGCCATGTTTGCACCTTTTCAAGGACAGAATATGACAATGTCCCCGTTAACTTTGCTTTTCTATCAATGTACGGGCATTGGTTTCATCTCAGGGTAATGGGATTATAAAACTTTGAACTCAAAAGTATAGCCACAAATAATGTGCATACAGTGATGTTATTGCTGCTCTGGATGAATTCTCCAAAGCACCTTTTTCTTCATATCTTGTTGCCTAAAGCAGTTGAGACCATCCTTGGATTTTCAAGTATATTGTATCTGCATCGTTACTGACAGAAAATATTATATAACATTATGCAAACCAAGTTGATACAATTTAATGTTAAATTTCCCAGAGGGATTTTTTTTTTGAGGTTTTTTTCGATAGTGGAACCACATTCAACTGTTTGTTTTGAACTATCCCTAAACAGATTGATTTTTTTTTTAAAAAAAGAGACCTTAGAGAGTTGGCCAAACTCTAGGTGGCACATATCAAACTGTTATTAAATGTAACAGCTGAGATCCTTTTTTTTCCCAAATAAGAACTCTGTTTTTTAATAAGGGCAAAGTTGATTACATAAGAGACATTCTTTCTGCCACTCTGAAATCCTCTCTCCCTTACTTTCACTCATCCTGGATGTTATACGCTATACAAGGAACAAATGCAAAATATTTTCTCCAACTCCATAACGTTAGCTTAAAATAGGAATAGCTTAATAAATATAACAGGAACATAATTGCTGAAATGAGCGCATTAGCTATATTTTCTCTCCACATAAAGATCTATGATTTACTTCATAACTTTTGCCAACAAAGGATCAGCTTCTTAAAGTCATCAAAAAATGAATTTATATTTTGTCTTTTTAGCCCCATCCCAACAGTCCTTCCCAACTCTTCATCTGAGTCTAACAGATTCCCATTAAGTTATTCCATAAATTTTGGGAAAAGGTAGAAGTTGCATGGTAGCAAATCTAGACTAAATGGAGTAAGGTGGTGAGATCCAAATTGCAACTCCTCTTGGGTTAGCTTGAAACGTGAAGTCTAGTGTTGTAGCAAAATTTCCTTCTTGTGTTTCTGAACTCAGTTTAATTTTTTTATAATTCTTGCAATGTAACACTTTGAGTTGATATTGGTGCCGGTTTCAGGAAAATCAAAATGAATAATATAATTAGCATCCCCAGAAATATTGAACCCTGGATGTCGATTTTTTTTGTTTCCAGTAAAACTTCATGAACCCATTCCATGGATTAACAATTTTTTTTCTGGGTCATAACGATAAGCCTGTATTTTGTTAGCTATCACTATGCTGTGATGAAATGTGTCACCTTCATTCTTGCGCATGAAAATAATGGCTGACAAATTTCAGATCTTGAGGTTTTCATCTCTGCCATCAGCATATGAGGAACCCACTTCGAGCAAACATTGTGATAACTGAAGAATGTCTATAATGTGATCCAAATGTTCTGTGAATGCCAAGCTTGACAGCAATCTCCCTTTGAGTGATCCTCTGATTGTCCTAACAATTCAGCCTTTCTTGATCACATAAATCAGCACTTCCCAGTTCACCAGCTATATATACATATACATATACATATACATATACATACATATACATACATACATACATACATACATACATACATACATACATACATACATACATACATATATATATATATATATATATATATATATATATTTGTTTTCGGAGATTTTCACGGGTATTTGTATGTGGATCTTTGGTTCTTCGGGTTTTCTCCCGCGTAGAATTGGAAATATCTAGGCGACGTTTCGATGAAGTCTCATTCATCATCTTCAGGCTTGTGTCTTTGGCCTTGTGCTTCTCAGAGTGCTTCAAGGCCGAAGCACAAGGCCGAAGACACAAGCCTGAAGATGATGAATGAGACTTCATCGAAACGTTGCCTAGATATTTCCAATTCTACGCGGGAGAAAACCCGGAGAACCAAAGATCTATCTATCTATCTATCTATCTATCTATCTATCTATCTATCTATCTATCTATCTATCTATCTATCTATCTATATATATATATATATATTGAGTAAGAGAATAAGCTGTTGCTCTTTTATACATTGAAACAATTATGCTGGCAGCAGGAAAGAGTGAGGCAAAGGAGAGAGTGCCTACAGAATTTTTTTTTTTCTGACACACTCCTAGAGCAGAGAGGTTGGAAAGACAGAAATTTCAAGAGTGTAAGCTGTTTGTGCAACATGCCCAGAGTTCTCAGCCCTGGACTACTGGCATGATCACATTGTTTTTGATGCATATAAACACAAAGGGCAACAGAGTGGTTAGGTGGCAAAACTAAAGCTGAATCTGTGAAATTGAGCCGTCTTATCTCTTTCCAGCTAAAAAGTACAGTCAAAGTCACATCATTTCCTACTTAGCAACCACCACTTTGCTTAGGAGTTGTAGGCCTCATTTAAGATTGTTAAGTGAGGACTATTGTGCTCACATCAACATAGGCATCACCATTATAACAATCTGCGTTAGGCAATGAATTTCAATTGGAGATACTTCTTTGACAGTCAAAAATTCAATTACATTGCTCAGAGTACATTAATATTCATTAAAAGCTTCCATTGCACAATAGCAACATGATCTTTTTCAGAGCAACTTCCCACTGAAGTGGGAGAACAGAAGCTAAAGAACACATCAGAGCACTTAATGCATCAATACTGCCACCTATTGGCAATTTATGATATTGGTGGCATTAATTTTCATTCATCCCTGGTAGGATGCTTGTGTTCAACAGTGTGAATATCAACAGACATTGAGAAATGAACTGGGGTTATAGCTGCCTGTTAGAGCTACTATACGTGGGTTGTACAACTCTAGACGATCACTAAGTTGGCAAAGAGATATAGCAACTCTCTCTCTTATATCTAGCAGTGATCTGCATGTTTGGAGGTTGGATAAGGCAATCCTATGCTTAGGCAGGTTCCATTCATTCAGTCTCTTGTCTATCCCAATATTTTCCTTATAGATAGAAATTGTATACAGAGCCAGTTGGGCCTAGTGGTTCAGATGCTGGCCTAGAAACCAGGAGAAGGTGAGTTTTAAACCTCCCTTAGAAGACATGAAAGCTAACTAGGTAACTTTGGGCTAGTTGCTCTCTTTGCTAGTTGCTTAGCCAGCCCACCTCATAGGGTTGTTGTTATGGGGAAAACAGGAAGCAGGAATATTCAATATGTTCATTAGCTTGAGTTGACTAAAATATTTGAAAAAGCAGAATAAAAATTTAATAATAAAAATGCCAAATCCAATCTAAAAATCTGGCTTTTGTCTCTTGTTCATAAAAAGACATTAAAAAAGTCTGAATAGTTAATGTGGCAGTACCTGGACACAGGAGAAGAGAAAAAACTGGAGAAAAATCACAAAACACAAAGACCTACCAATAGATATGGAATGACAGGGGCAGAAGAAAACACAGCTAGTACCAATAGTAATAGGCACTTTGGGTACAATCCCAACACATCTGGAGCAACCAATTGAACACCATTAGCCTTGGCAAAATCACCACCAGTCAATTGCAAAAGGCAGTTTTATTTGGAACAGCTTACATCCTGTGACCATGCCTTTAACATCATCAAACAACATCTGCATATTCCAAGTCCTTGGGAAGGACTCAATGGGTGGATAAAAATGCCAAATTCAGCCCAAACATCTGGCTGATGGTGCCATGAATGATTATCATCATCATACAGAACTTAAGTATTTCCAAATCAGGTTTATTTACGACTCTACACTAGAGATTGATAAAAGCATGGGTGAAGTGACCACTGACTCACACATTAAAGTCACTGATTTATAAATCAAATAGGTAGCTTAATAAACTAAGCTCATGATGGCTTGTCCGTGGATTCTGCATAAATGAAGGTCGGGAACACTCAATCCGGATCTCTCTACTTTCCCATCTATTACTCAAAAGACAATCACTTGGAGATCCCAAAGGTGCTTATTCTGGAGGCAACTGGACTTTGTTTTTCCTTTGAAGACATTTCCCTTCTCATTCAAGGAGCTTCTTCAGCTCTTGACAGGACAGTGGGGAAGAAGTTTCGGTGTCAGAGCTTCTTGGACGAGAAGCAAAACGTCTTCAAAGAAAAAACAAACAAACAAACAAGAAAATTCCAGTTGCTTCCAGAATAAGCCCCTTTAGAATGAACCATGACCCGGATGACTGACAATCTCTCTCACCTGGAGAGGCTGGCCACGTGTTGGGGGCCTACGCAGGCCTCGGAGAGGAATGGGAGCGATTGCACCGAGGCATGGGACCTGTCTACTCCCACTCTCGGCCTCGCACAGCCCTTTTCTTAAAGAGATAAAAGGAACAGCCCGGGTCTCTTGATCCGCACGCCAGCCCAATCAAGGCCTTTTGCATCCGTAACCAGCGGCCCAGCGGGGGAGCCCGGCCCTTAAAGGCGATCTAGCCAGGCCCCCTCTTTGAAATCATTCAATCTATTTTAATGATTGGTTCGCTCGGGCGACATCAAAGGCGCCTCCAATCGCCACTCCTGATAGGCTGACGGGGAGCCAAAAATCAAAGTGCTGGGAGGGTGAGTGGGGGGGGGGGGGAGGCTGAGCGCAGGAGGAGAAAGATGCAGGTTGGGGAGGAAGGGAGGGGGCTTTTCGCATAGAGAGGGGGAGCAGAGCAGGTTGCCACTTCGGATCTTCCGGGCTCTCGGCTGAGTTTATGAGGCCTATCCGTGGGTAGAGCTGGATGACCCCGGTCCCAATGGCAACTTTGGCGGTGCCAAACTCTGCCAACCACTTCACCTCCTTTCTGCAGGTAGGAAGATTTGTTGATTTATTTCGCGTGTGGCAAATTACATGGGCTTAAGAGTAGTTCAAATGTTCAAAGAGGTAGGAAGAAACTCCCTGGGTTAGAAGTAGAGCGGCCCCCATCTGGGGTTCGCCTCGAGGGCGAGCTTCCTTCGGGGTCTTTAATCGAAGGGTGGTAGGGGGGATGCAATTCGGTAAATGAGGATTTTCCTAATGCGGAGATTCTGCAGTTGGGGAAACTTCACCTGTTGATTTTCCAGCCTGTCCTTTTGGCTGCTTAAAATACCCGACTGGCGCGCTTTTGCTGTGGAAGGAATGGGGAAAGCGCGATCCAACATTTTCCGGGAAAGCCTGTAATGTTTCTGTTGAGATGTAAGATCCCATTCAGTCAAAGGAGGCTTCCTCTTGGATTCGCATATAACTGTGATAATCCCAGAGGAACTCTGGACTCTGGAGCAAGCAAGCCTTGCCTTGAAGGGATCAGGATGCAGACGTATCATTATTATTATTTTATTAACGTGAAACGAAACATTAAAAAGAAACTACCAAGTCACAATTAGCAACCCACAACCAACTGATTATAGCACTTTGATGTGTACCACCCTGTCTAATTTGACATTCTGTAATAGATTGTGGAGTTACCGTTGTGTAAATTCTGAGGCTATGCAGTGTTTTTGATTATAAGGAATGGTAGGGCAAGTTATCTTTTAGATTTACTTAAAAGGGCTGTTAGCCTCTGAATTGTGCGTATTTTAACCACATCTGCTTTCCTTCTCCCGATCTCCCACTAAAAGGTTCGGTATGGAAACCTGCATTCTCATTTTAAGGAATAGCTAAGCAAGGACTCTGAAGGAGAGAAGTGGATTTCACCTGCTGTGTTCAAGCTAGGTTAAATTGCTCCTGAACTATAAGGACCAAATGGGGGCAAATGAATAGGAAGTGTACTAGAAAGATGCTAACTTTGGACTCTAGTGAGTCTGCTGAGATGCTGGAGAAAAGGGAAGAATAACCAATTCTAACTGCAGGCGATTTTTTTTTAGCAGGTGAGCTTAGCTGAGATTTAGATAGCAAGAACATTGTAAAAAATGGGGAAGGTGGTTTGTGACTAAAGAAACAAATGTTGACATATGTGATATTAATTTGGGGTACAGACATTTTTAAGGGATTAAGTTGGGGCAGAATTGTATTTATTTTGAATAAAAACATTACTTTTCAACTATATATTTGTTGTATGATTCCTGGAATATACATTTACAATGTGCTATTTTTTGTTTATGAGTACTATACATATTTTAAATGTCTAATGAAAGTATTGCATTTTTTATTTTGCAAAATGAGTATTATATGAGTATATTATATACATTGCAGAAGGGGGGGAAGTGGATCCTACTGTGCTTTGTTCAGTGCCAAGAAGACTATTTAGAAATAGACTACAGCTCAGTAGTATAGCTTTACTTGGAAATGGTTGCAAATTCAGTTCCCACACATCTCCTGATTAAAAGCTAGATATTGAGTTATTGGAAAGAATCTGCCTAAGACCTGATAAGCCATTGCAATTGAGCTTAGACAATATTAGCTGGGCATCTAATTCTAGCTAGAAGAAGGCGACACTCTGAGTTGGAAAATGTGACATTTTAATGCCTATTGAGGCAAATTTAAAAAGTCACAACCACCATTTAAGCCATTCCTTAGGGAAAAAAAATAGTAATTTCCTGTATCCTAACCACAGGCCTAAAAGATACGGTAGATCATTACTGTCATCAATGCTTAGTTGCAGACTCACCCCATGTATCCATTTGCACAATTTCCTGATTGACTCTGGATTTGCCTTTACCAATAATACTGGCTTATTTGGGGAGGGAGTGTAAGCCATCATTTATTCTGGCTCCTCACTGACTTATTTAAAATCAAAACAAAGCCCGGGCTATGGAATGCTCCATTCTTCTGTTGATTTGACTCTTGCTTCACCAACCTTCCAGTTCTTAGGTGTAAGCTAGCTGTTATTTGCTGCAATCTATTGTAAGGAAGGGAACTTGAGCAAAGAACCACCTTAATCCTTAGGTTTCTAGTTAGTTTTACACTCTTTTGGTTACAAAACCAACTCCCCCCCTCCTAAAACTGCTTGAGATTATTTTCCATGCTGATCGAAGTAGCAGGCACAGAATTCCTGCCTCAGACTGCCTTAGACATTCACTTTTATTCCTTATCATTTCATGTGTATGGAGGGAGGGAGAGAGTTAGAGAGTTTTATACAGCAATTTCCCATCCTAATTTGATCTGTTGTAAAAAGTGGGCAGGCTGTAAGAATGTTGCTATAAAGTGAATTTTTCTGGGATCAGAGCTAATAAAGGTTTTTAAAGTAAGGAACTGCATGGCTCCTTCACAGCAGGGAATTCTCCCAGAAACGACAAATGACCAGCTTAAAACATATTCTCAAAAAAATCCTAGTCATTCTCCTACTGTTTCTGCTATAGGATATTCATTGGTTCAAGAGCTGTGGCAATTCAGGTGATGGGCACGGCTTAAGTTCCATTCCCAAAATTCTCCTGTTGATCAGATGGATAAAACCTTTATTAGTTGGAGCATTTCCTGCCTGATTGCAACTTTTCGAGAGCGGCTTGTGGAACAGGTTCCACTGAATTCAATATGACCTCCTTGCTTGGAGGAATGTATAGCAATGATGCTTTAATACAGGTTTGAAAAAGTTACAAAAGGATTTGGGAGCTATTTCCCACTTCTCACACACATAATCCTCCATTAAAAGGTGGCACATAACTGAAGCATATTCTGCTTTTAAATTCCTATCACCGATTCATATTCTCCTTCTTTGGTTCTCTCTCATAATCTATGGTTTTATTACACGTTTTCGGTAGGAAATAGTTCAGTGACTTTGGTTTTCTTAAAGAGAATTAGCAAGCTTTTTTTTCTGGCCATGTTCAGAGTTTTGCATGGGGTTTGAACTGGCAACTAAAGAAACGTTTAAATGACTTTCAAATTATTTTTCAATAAATACAGAGAAAATTGTCATGACATGAAACCAAGTGACCAATAAAGTTCATAGTAAAGTAGCATCACGATTTTGGGGAATGACAAAATGAAAAATATAGTAACCAATCCTGGGCGTACACAATTATCTTTGCAATTGCTTGAAAGTTCCAGTCACTTTGAAATGTTTCACTCTTCATAATTCCAAATACAATACAATTAAAACTATTCCAGGAAGGCCAATATAACAGGACTAGAAGCCAGTAGATTCTGGATGAATTGTATAACTGCCATCATCACTGGTCATGCTGCCTAATACTAGTGGGAGCTTGAATCCTTCATTCTATTGTTACTACTTAATGGTGATCAACTCTAAAGTTTCACCACTATTTTCCCAAATATTGTTGAAGTTTGATCCTAGGATCGCTTTGTTTTTAAACCTAAAGTGATGCAGCTACATATATTTCATCATTTCCTGAAATAATAAACAGGATTTCTGTTTTTTATTCTAAAATAGCCGCCGTTAACATTCTCGTCTGGATGTCCATCTTTTTATTTTATTGAATTTATATTGCCGCCTCTTTGCCCATTTTCCAATGCAGATAGTCCTTGACTTACAACTGGTTGCTTAAGGGCCATTTGAAATTATAATCTACCTGGGAAAGGGACCATATCACCCAGATCCAAAATTTTGTCAATCACTCCTTGCTGTGGTGAAGTGACCTTATTTTGGGTGTTCAGCAACATAGCTGCATTTACAGCTGTTTGTAGCATTACAACCATATTTTACAATAGTTGCCAAAAATCAGCACTTCTAGTTTCTATTAAAACTGCACAATAGTGAACAATGGGTTCATTTTATGACTGCACTCTTCACTTAACAATTGCTGAAAAAAAGACCCAATCATGTGTCCATTTCCGTTTTATGACTGTTGTGATGTACAACTGACCTGATGTACAACTAACCTGAGGATTATCTGTATACATTTATGAGTAGAGACTTCCTGCTTAATTGAAATGCTTCTAGGATTCTACCTCCTCTGCTTTTTTCTCTTAAAATATATTTCAACACTGAAAGATCAAAGCAGCATAATGGGAAGAGGTTTTTTTTTTAAAAAGGGGAACATAGAAACAAAAAAAACAGCAAAAACCATGCCAAAGAGAAACTATCGGTACCTACTAGGCCTGAAGCCTTGACAGGTCCTTGCAGTATGATAAAATGTGCCTTCTACACTTCTGGGGAGTAGCATCTCTTTCACCACATCAAATCAGCTGCTTTGCATTCGGATCTCTTCCCCCCCCCCCCCCCCCCCCCCCCCCCCCCCCCTACACACACACACACACACACACATAACCTCAGGCAGTGAAAAATGGCTTGTAGATCTTTTGACGGGCTTTTAACTGGAGGCATGAAAGTATTGCTCTGAGGTGGATCTTTTTCCAGTGATTGGAACCAAAGCAACTTCATCAATTGGCACTGCTTTACCCAGCCCTCCTTATTATATTTGTCTTTTTTAAAAAAGAAAAGATAGAAAAGCTTGAACATCCATAGATAACATTATTGTCCATGAACAATATATATATAATGGTGTGGCTTAGGTTATAACTACAGCAAGTATTTATTGAAACATCTTTAAATGTCAATATTTGTCAACATTCTAAAATTTCCAGTGTCCATAATGACTCTGGGTAGCATATAATATTAATAACAGTTTTAAAAATACCATAACCCTCCAAAAAAAGTTAATCTGTAGAGCTAAAATTCTAAGAAGAATGGGATGGAATGATATCTATCTATATTTTAGTGTTGTTCAAAAAGTTTAAAGGATGGGGATCAGTTTGAATCTTATCTCAGTAGGAGCCTAACAGAATTTGGCAACATCCAGAAGATTGAGCCCCTTTGATCAGAAAGCAAAAATTGTGTGTAGAAAGTATCAGATACCAAATTAGAGCTTAGTGTAAACCAGACCTGGTCTTCCAACTCAAGTGGCTCTTGTTCTTCCTCTAAAGAGGATAAAGTGATCTGCTCTAGCTGCTGACCAACATGCATTGTCCAGGCATTTTGAGAAAACTGCTTCTGTGCTTACAGACTATGACAGATGTTTGGTTCAATTCCCATTGCAGATAATGGCAATTTAAGACAGATGAAACATCACTCATGGAGCCAAATTAAAGAGCTATGCATGACAGGGTAGGAGGACAAAATGGCCATACATTTATGGCATGCTTATGGCAGGCAAAATTAGTCAGAGGATGTATGCAAAGTGCAAGACATGTAGCAATGTGCTACAGAAGATGATTTGCTTGGATAGAGTTTGAGTAGATGTTGGTTAAGGATTTGGGATGATTAACATCTACAGCCTCACTCAGTCTTTTTGCTCTGCTTTCAGGACCGCTCTCCCAACTCTTCTCCAGAGGACATCCCTGCCAACTACCCCACCTTGGCCTTCCGAGCAGCACCTCCACTTCCCTGTTCTTCAGCCAGCTCACCAGGGTCTTATGAATCTGTGGGAATGTTTCAACTCTGGAGCAATGAGGTTCCATCACGCTCTCACACAACCATGGCGTTTGGACGACCCAAGATGCCATATCATGAGCAGATGGTGACCAGCAATTGTGGTGCCTCAGCCCATGAACTGCCACTGACACCGCCAGCTGAGGCCATCTACTCCTTGGAGTGGTCACCTGTCAAGATGTTGGCACCCACAGTGCACCCCTCATATGCTTTCCCAGAAGCCCAGGACTCCTCCAATTTTCTGCAAGGCCCATGGCCTTTGGGTCCAGCTATCCCTCCAGGCCCCTCCTCAACCGACGATACCCCTTGGTGGACCCTGCAGCAGCCAAACAATTTCTCTCTGGGACACCCACTAGTTCTCAGTCCCCAGCCTCCCCTTGCGCCCTTCCTTCAGAGCCCTCCCAAAGGGCTGTTGAGTACAGCTCGCCGCTGTCGTCGCTGCAAATGCCCCAATTGCCAAGGAGCCAGCAGGTCCCATGAGGAGCCAGGGAGGAAGAAGCAACATGTCTGCCATCTGCCAGGGTGCGGCAAGGTCTATGGCAAAACCTCTCACTTGAAGGCCCACCTCCGCTGGCATGCAGGCGAGCGCCCCTTCATTTGCTCTTGGCTGTACTGTGGGAAGAGCTTCACTCGCTCAGATGAGCTGCAAAGGCACCTTCGGACACACACGGGGGAGAAGCGTTTTGGCTGCCAGCTGTGCCCCAAGAGATTTATGCGGAGTGACCACCTAGCAAAGCATATCAAGACCCACCAGGGAAAGCGGGTGCGGAATGTGGCCGTTGTGACAGCGACCGCAGTAGGCATCAAGCAAGAGTGATGTTAAACAAAGAGGCCTAAAAGAGCAGAGATGAGGTCAAGGAAGCAAGGAGAAGGCTACAGCAGGGTTATGGTGCCTGGGCTGCAAAAATCTGGCCAGACACCGGATGACAGCAAAGAAATGGGTTGTTTTACATTCTTTTGCTACCATCTACTGATTTGGAGCCCTTGCTAAATTCATTTTACACCCAACACTAATATTGACCTATCATATTGTTTTCCCCCAAACCTGGCAACTATAGATCAGGGGGATGCTATGAAGTCTCAATCAGAAAATCCTGCTAATGTTCACTCGCAACAATGAATGATTGGCTAGGACCTCAGGGTTCTTCAAACGTCAAGCTTTAAGACTTGTGGACTTCAACTCCCAGAATTTCTCCTCCAGTCATGTTATTTCGGGAATTCTGGGAGTTGAAGTCCACAAGTCTTAAACTTGCCAAGGTTGAAGACCTTTGGGCTAAGTCCATTAAAACCAATAGTGATGCCTGAGCCCCTTCAATTCCATTGGTACAAAAACAAGCAGGCAGATAATTCTTTTGTGTCAAGATAGTACATGCTGGCCTCTATGGGACTAAATGGCTGCCAGGTCACAAAACTTCCAAATTGGTGAGTTGCTCCCCACTACTCCCGACAACTACTTCAAACCTCCCCTCCCTCACCCTATGTTCCTTATAGTCCTAGATAGATTGCTTTTGGGAGGAGTGATGTTGTTCCTTTATCTAGGCTCAAGAGTACATTTCTAACAGAAAACTGGGTTGCAATGTAAAGTATTTTTATTTTCTAAATATGGTTATTAGACCTGAAGGCAGTCTTGGGAAATAATGAGACTAGTGCTTTGCTTTGTGGCATATCAATTTCCAACTAGCTTTTTTTATTTTAAAACATCTTCAAAATATTAGTGTCATGTTGGATAAGGAGCCTAATGGTGATCAGGGAAGTGTCCACAGAAATAATCAAATGTGTGCACTGAAAGGAAGTTAATAGGAAATGAATGTCTTGGGTTACCTTGAGAATTCATAGCAAGCACAAAACAGAGTTGATCCAGATAGTTGAATCTATATACTGTACTTCTAAAACTCTGATTGTTTGTAACTTTCAACTGGATTAAATAGTGCATCAAAGGGCAACCGTTTTTGAATCAATGTACAGTATTTCAAATGAGAGAATGCACCCAAAATCTGGGATCCATGACTCCTTCTGATTGAAATGTGGTAAAGTTGTGGCTGCTTCAGTGCTACTGCACTGCCAAAGTTAGCTTCAAATGGTCATGTGATCATCATTTCCAGTGTTCCTTCTGACTTTCTACAAGAAAAGTCAATGGAAAGCTGTCAGGAAGTCGGAAATTGCTCTTGCTCCTATTGCTTTTTTGCCTGCTAATCATTCGGTTTCTCTGTTAGGTAAGGAAGTACTGTATCTCTGAAACAATGAGCCAAAATGCGGCATGGGTTGTCTAGTACATTTTTCAATAAAATCTCAGATAAAATAAATCCCCTTTTGAGATGAGTGTGATTTCTGGGGACTTGACAAACACATTAATACATCAATTTGCAAGCAGGTCAACTAACTGCCTTCTAGGATGTTTTTTTGACTTTCCCATTTCACTTACAATCGTGAGGTTTCAAGTGATCTCCCATCCAAATATTCACAGGAGTCGGTCCCACTTCTGAATCTAGATAAGGTTTGCTAGGAGGCAGTTTCCACTCATTTCCAGAAAGAAATGAGAATGTAGGCAATATCAAATACTCTGTGAGAGTATATCCAGTCAAAACTGGTATGGGGAAGCACAAGTATACTTGACCAATCGCAAGTCACATAGTAATAATATGTTGTTATATCATCGCCTTGCCCCCTGGTCTCCATAGCACTGAAAGCATCTAAGCCAGTTTTTTTTTTTTTCATATTCTCTATCCTACTGCTTCTCAAGCTTGGCAATTTGTGTAGACTTCAATTTCCAAAATTCCTCAGATTTAGAGAATTCTGGGACTTTTTAAGTCCGCAGGTCTTAAAAGTTGCCCATATTGAGAAATATTGGTCTGTCCTATAACTCTGATGTTGGCATCACAGGTTTTGAATTATTTTTGCAGCTCATCAAACAACATAGTTTGGATTTTTTTAATCATCTGTTTTGCACTAAAAGCTTAAGAGCATTAACAAATTAGAGGGTGCAGCCCTCCGTGGATATACAGGCTCTTTTGCTTTTTTTTTCTTGGGTCATTTCATAAATTTTTTAAAAAGAATTTAGAGATAAGAATATCCTGATAAGTTGATACTAACCCAGCCTTCCCCATTTTGCTGTGCTTTAAGGTAACAAGCCAGTATGCAATGAAAAGGACTCCATAAGCTAGTGTGAAGCTGTGAGTGTTGAAACTCATGCTTGTGAACATGAATATACACATCCTCATGATAATGACTGAAAATTCAGGCATGGCCTTCTGGTTGACATGCTAGTTGCATCTATGCAGTGTCTCCCCTCCTCCCCTGCCATCAGGTAGAAGCACTCAAACCTTTGATTCCAGTCTGCAATTAGTAACAAAAATGTCTAGGAACATTTTTATCATCTCATTTGCTGCTTCTGTGATATTAAATGATGAAAGGTTTCAGGGTAAACCTATCTTTCAATGAAAACAGAAATAAAAATGAAACACCCTCATGGGGGATCCCCTTTTGTCATATTTCATACTGTGGAATTTACAACTCTCTTGCATTAGGTTTCTTCTGTGCATGCATCCACATCCACATAAACACTCAAAAGATGTCCATTTTTGACTAGTGGGAAAACTGGTGTGGCTTGGTGCCTTGAGGAAGAAAAAAAAATACTAATCTATATGTAACCTTGGACTACACACACCTTAATGAGGGGTCCTTCATGCTGTCTGAGCTTGTTTTCTTGCAGGTATTTAACTAGGTAACGTCATCGGTGCACAACCAAGCTCAGAGAGCACCAAGGACCCCTCATTTCAATCCCAAATTACTAATATTCTCCTGAATTCCAGCTTAAAAAATGCACACCCAGCTTAGAACCATATGGAAGCAGAGTGAACTGGTAGCTGATTCTTCCTTCCACAAATGTCTTGAGACACTCACCTTTTTGTGAGAAGAACAGGCTACTATGGGGGAATGAGGCTGAGAAGATACTATTTTGTTCTCTAGTGGAAAGATAGATCCATTCACACTGCCTCCAGCTCTACTTGAGATAATTTTGCACACACTATTACTGTTAGTTCCTTTGGGACCCAAGGAACACTCCAGAGGGCTTTGTTCCTCTTAATTGCCACAGAAACCAGCCATCAGCTTTGTGTCCATGGGGCTGTCCCTGCTACATCACAACGGGGTCATTAACACAGTTAGCCACAGTGGTATCTTTGAGAAAAGTGTCAGCTGATGTTTTAACCAAGATGGATGCACAACTGCATACATTTATGAGTTGCTCTAGTCTTTACGATACCTTGTGGGTAAACTATCACTATACACTGGCATCCTTTTGTCTGTAGCGTGCCCCCCCTCAAAAGGATACAGCAGTAATAACCCAGATGTGGCATGTTGGGCTAAGCAAGTGTTAAGCCCCCACCTCCAGGATTGGACCCAAGCCCATAAAAGATGACCTGTTTCCAGCACCACCCAAGCTGTATGCCAGCAAAAGGGCATTACCTCAGAAGTGGAATCTTCTCCTGAAGCAAGATTGGCAGACCCACCTCAGTTCATTCTTGGACAACAATGGAAGGTATCATCTGGGCATTGCTTGGGTAACAAGTACTCGGAGGTACAATTCTCTTATAGTTTGTCTAGTATTTTACTTTTCAGCTTTCTTGAAAAAAATTGTATTAATGTTAGTATTTATTGTCTTTAAATGTTGGTGGAGCTATATTTTTTTTCTATGAGTACTTCTAATAGTTTTTCATACCCTGTTTTAGGTAATTTTGGAAGGACCTAGAGAAATAAAATTCCTAATCTTCATCTTAGATAGAAATGTTTCTGTGTTTTTAACACCTTTTTTAACACTTCTTTAAGCACCTTTTGAACTTAATACCTGGTGAATGGGATGGCTGATACTCCTTTCACTTGCAAATTTTAGAGGAAACAAATGCAAAAACTGCTTAATTGAAGATAATCTTTTTCTTTGTTTCATAAAGAATGCTTCTGACCACTATCAGGATCAACTTGTAAGCAGAGCTGCCTTTGTCAAAATAGGCTGGGTGGCCTTTGAAGTGTAAAAGAACCAAGCTTCTTTCATTTATATCTCTGAGACTGTTGTTAAAAGGGGATTGACAGGAGAAATCCCTTTTCCCAACCCTTTGCTCTCACTATTAAGTTAAATCCTATTAATTCAGGATTTATAGATAGGAAGTTTTCCTTGATCCCTCCATGCTGGTGTTAATTGACAAATCTTGCATGCTAATACAGTAGATAGCCCTTGAGCTGGGATGCAATGATGTGCCAGTGACAGCAAAAATGGATTAACAGCTGAGAAATGCTGAGAATGAAACCACAATCTCATTTTTTTCAAATGTAATAGCTACATTCACTCCTTCCAATTTCCTATGCAATGGTAGTTTTCTCTAATGACTAGGATGATGGATTATGTAATCTAAATGAGGAGGGACTTTGCATTGAGTTGAATAGATGCGGGATTAGTTTAAAGTATAATTTAAAAGTGGGAAAGGAAGAAAATATTCTCTTAGTACAATGAGAATTCAAGGCTGCCTTGAAATCTACATGCCCAACATGTAAGTAAGTGTTCAGTTATGAAGAATTGGAGAAAACGGAGAATTTGACGGGTACCCCACAAGCTCCTCATGAAGAAATGTTACAGAAATCAGCTGTGGAAATCGGTTTTGGGAGGATGCCTGTGCAGATTTTGTATGATGCAATTTACTTCCTTGTTAGTTTTAATTAAAATCTTTATTACAACGAACAAAATATTCTCATTTCACATAATCTAAACCCCCTCATCCAAGACCCCCCCACATAAAGCCCCTAGAGCCCCACAGCATGCATATACTGGGGTCTAGGGAAGGGCCTTCAGCAGTTTGCTCTGGTCCCAATATGGGGTCCTGCACCCATACGAGGAAGGGGGTGAAGTCTGGGCATTTTGAGCAGGATCAAAGGACAACAAAACCTTCCATCCCGCTGTTGCCACGTTTCTCTTTCCTCCAGAGCAGCCAGAGGGAGGAGGGATGTGGGAGACGCGTTGGATATCCCCAGTTGAAGTGCCTGTCTGACAGAGGCCACCATCCTGCAGGTCAAGGGTCACAGCTCATCCTCGTCAAGTTTGGCAAGTTGGGCACTGCCTTGAGGGACATTAATTTCTGGGACCTCAGGATCAGGAAGCAGTGGCCTGGCCTCATCTTCAATCAGGACCTAATGAGGGGACAAAAAGATGGTCAACTACAGAAATCTGTCCAAAACTGATATCTGATATAATTGCTATTGGGAACATTCTGCCAGGCTCATTTGTAGTAGTTCAGTATGTTGAGTTTTAAGGAGAAAAAATTGTAAAGCAAAGCAATCCAAATTCCTCCTTAAGAAAAGCTGCACTCTAATCTGCATACATTATGCACAATTTCATTTTATTAGAGCACATGAACTATATTTTTATATCAAGAACCGTGGTGGCGCAGTGGTTAGAATATATTGCAGGTTGACTTTGCCTACTGCCAGGAGTTCGATCCTGACTGGCTCAGGGTTGACTCAGACAAGGTTGGTAAAATGAGGACCCAGATTGTTGGGGGCAATAGGTTCTATTGTAATCTGTTCAGAAAGAGCTATAAAGCACTATGAAACAGTAAATAAATCTAAGTTATATCTGGCCCAGGTTCAGGACTATCCAATATTTTGTCTCCTGAAAACATATTTCTAGAACATGAAATATCAACATTTGTTTCCATTCTCACATAATAAGGTTTGATACTATTATTTTAAAATAATAGAATTAAATTATTTTTACAGCTATAAGTAAACATGTTATCTAAGCATATTTCCTCTATATGTTTAATTGGTTCACAATTTACCTTCCTTCAGCTAATTATAATATTTTATTTATTTATTTATTTATCAAGTTTATATACCGCCCCCCTCTCCCAAAAAGGGACTCAGGGCAGTGAACAGCCATGATAAAAACATACAATCAACAAAGTTAAAATAAATTTAAAAGTTATTAAATAAATGGCTGAATTAAAACTACGAAGCCAATAAAACCCAATAAAAATTTAAAAATTAAGTTAAAGTTAAAAATTTAAAACCTTTCTCATAACATTAGGCCAGACCTGCCTTCTGGAAAAGGTGGGTCTTTAGTGCGCGTCGGAAGGCTCGCAGGTCAGCAATGGCTCGCATCTCCATAGGTAGTTCATTCCAAAGGGAGGGTGCTCCCACATAGAAGGCCCGTACCGGGCTCTTCAAGGGGAGCCCCATGTAGAGAGCATTGCAATAGTCTACGTGGGAGATGACAAGGGCAGAAGTGATTGTGCGCAATGCGCCCCGATCCAGAAAGGGCCGCAACTGATAAATCTGACGGACCTGATAAAAAGCCCCACTGGCGACGGCTGCTATATGATCGTCTAACGACAGCCGTACATCCAGGAGGACTCCCAGATTGCGCGCCCTCTCCATAGGTGTCAGAATTTGTCCCCCCACGGTCAGCGATGGAATGAGCTGACGGTATCTGGGCGCAGGAAACCACAGTCATTCGGTTTTGGTCGGGTTGAGCCGAAGCCTGTTGACCCCCATCCAGCTCCGCACAACTTCCGGGCACCGGGTCATCACTTCAACGACTTCGTCGGGGTGGCCTGGGGTAGAAATGTATAGCTGAATATCATCAGCATATTGATGGAACTCTACCCCGAAACCACGGATGATCTCACCCAGCAGCTTCACATAAATGTTGAACAGCAGGGTAGACAGCACAGACCCCTGAGGCACCCCACAAGACAAGGGCCTCGGGGTCGATCTCTGCCCCCCTGCCAACACAAATTGCGAGTGGTCAGAGAGGAAGGAGGAGAACCACCGTAACACGGTGCCTCCCACTCCCAACCCCTCCAACCGCCACAATAGGATACTGTGGTCGACAGTATCAAAAGCCGCTGAGAGATCTAACAGGACCAAGACAGAGGAACAACCCCTGTCCCGGGCCCTCCAGAGATCATCCACCAACGCGACCAACGCCGTCTCCGTGCTGTGCCCAGGCCTGAAACCCAATTGGAGGGGATCTAAATATACCGCTTCCTCCAAGTGCTGAGGGAGCTGTCGTGCCACCACACTCTCAACCTTCGCCACAAAGTGAAGGTTGGAGACTGGACGGTAATTTGACAACAATGTTGGGTCCAGGGACGGTTTCTTGAGGAGGGGCCTCACCACCGCCTCTTTCAAGGTGGCAGGCAGAAACCCCTCATTCAAGGAAGCGTTGATAATGCCCTGGAACCAACCTCGCGTAACCTCCCGGGTGGCCAAAACCAACCAGGAGGGACACAGGTCCAGTAAACATGTGTTGGCATTAAGCCCACCCAGTATCTTGTCCACGTCCTCCAGGGTCACAGGATCGAACTCCCTCCAAATGACCTCGCCAAAAACCACCCCCACCCTCCCACCAGAGTTGCCCAGTCAGAGTCCAAACCGTCCTGGATCTGAGCGATTTTGTCCTGCAGAAAAATAGAAAAATCCTCGGCCCGTCCTTGCAAGGGGTCCTCCCGCGCTCCCTCATCCAAAAGGGAGCGGATCACCCTAAAAAGGGCGACCGGGTGATTTTCTGCAGACGCAATAAGGGCGGAAAAGTACGATCACTTTGCCGCCCTTATTGCCACTAAATAGGCCCCAATATAGGACCGCAATAGTGTTCACTCAGGTGTGGAACAGCTGGCCCTCCAACCGCTCTTTAGGCATGTTTTCCGGCACTTCATCTCCCTCAGCTCCTTGGAGAACTAAGGAGCCAAATGGGATCAGCACCGGGTCAGAAGCCGCAAGGACACGACCGGTCAAGGGCTTCGGTCGCCACCCTATCCCAGGTGGCCGCCAAGTCCTCAGCCGAGTCGTGTGTGCAAGTCTTGGGAAACGGCCCAAGATCCGTCAGGAACCTATCCGGGTCCATCAGGCGCCTGGGGCGGAACCATTTAATTGGTTCCGCATCCCTGCGATGAGAGGGTGCGGAACGGAAGTCCATCCTAAGGAGCGAATGATCCGACCATGACAGGGGCTCTATCAAAACATCCCCTAAACCTAGATCATTCTGCCACTGACCAGAGACGAAAACCAAATCCAAGATGTTATATCCTGTGTGTGTGGGATCCCGAATTAATTGGGTCAGGCCCAAGGCTGTCATGGAAGCCATGAACTCCTGGGTAGCCCCCGAGACCCCGCCGGCAGAGGGTAGGTTGAAATCCCCCATGACCATAAGCCTGGGGGTCTCAACCGCCAAGCCGGCTATCACCTCAAGGAGCTCAGGCAGGGCCGATGTCACATAGCAGGGAGCCAGGTATGTGATCAACAGGCCCATCTGAACCCTGGAACCACACTTCACAAAGAGGGATTTACATCCGGTCATCTGAGGAACAGTGGACTCCCTAGGACATAGATCTTGAAAAATCACTTTTTTCAATGGTCACTCCACACAAGCAAAGTACCAGCAAAGGAGGGGGAAAAAAACTCCAGAGAAGTTCTAGACACAGGAAGTCTAGTCCTGCCAAGAATGTAATAAGGGTTAACGGAGAGGCAGTTTCTGTAAGCACCAGAATGTCTCCTTCCTACCTTCCTTACAGGATTAGGCCAGTAATTTCTTCTAACAACCGGTTCTCCGAACTGTTTAGAATGTTAACAACCGGTTCTAGCGAATAGGTGTGAACTGGTAGAATCTCACCCCTGGTTGTACGTCAAGGACTACCTGTATTCTTCCATTTACAAAATAAAACTGAGATTTATCTAGTTGTTCTTGAGCAGTTCTTGATCATGGAAGCTCATGTCCTCACTTGGTGCATTTATCCATCAGTTATACTTTGACTTTCTTCTGATCTTTGGCACATTATATAGTCCACCCTAGTATGATGTTGTACTTTCATGCATTCAAATGGACTGTATATATGAAATTAGACTGATCAGCATAATAGAGTTCATTAAGCTCATTATCTTATGATCACCAGGAAGGGCCCTTCGTTTGTCCACAAAAAGTTGCATTCTGATGAAACATGAATGCTCTCTGGTTTGTGGTTACAGTATGTGTGAGAATGCAGACAAATTCAGAATCTTGCACTTCCTGCAGAACTGAAATAGCACTCACCATTTCTGATTGTGGAAATGGCTATTGTTATGGAATTGTTTTTCTATGAATAATGATAAACCTAAAGGGATTAAAAGATTAGATGATATGTAAAAGCACTAGACAGTACCTGGGCCATTTCTTTTCTCTGCTATTCTCCCTCCCCCTTTTCTAAACAACAATAATGTTTCAAGGCAACTAAATATGTAGGAATTGCTTCTGTTGTAAACCACCAGGAGACTGGTCTGCTAACTCTATTTTTAAAATATCAAACCAACCATAATTTTCCTGATCAAAATGACACTAAAAACTAACAGAGGACAAGACATTCAGGTATTAAGTGGTATATAATTCTAAGTGCTATAGCTATTAATCTATCTCATCTACTAGGAATTATTTCTTATAAAGCTGTCCACTACATGAGTCTCCCACCTGATAAAGTTCAGCTGCACACTTCTATCAACAGAATTTGGTTCATTTGTCTGATTACATTTCTCTTTTCTATGAAGTCAGATTATGATAAATAACGTATTTCATTATCACATGTCTTAATAGAATGGCAAGGACTTGACTAAAGATTTTGACACTCTGTCTCCCTTTCTTCCAACTTTTTTCTTCTCTGCTGTCCAGGCATGGGGAGTACAAACAAGTTAAATATTTGTACACAGGTGCACTTTGTACAATACACATATGTATTGGCAGATGGAGAAGCTACTTCTATAGAATATATCCTCAACTTCTGGCCATTAAAACCACACTAGGATTTCATGCAGTTTCTTTCCTCTCATTTACCTGTAATTTTCTTTAGTTGGGTGTGTGTGTAAAAACATGGGAGGGCATTATACATCATAGTTTGTCTATGACTATGTTTGTCTATAGACATAGTTTGTCTATAGTTTGTCTATTTTGTATATAAAAATTTCTTAGACACAACTGTCTCATTTCATAAACAGTCATCCATTCTGGACAAAAGAATCAGAATGTGGTAACACCTATTCCATGACAAGATTGATAAAAACCAGGTTATAAAATAGAAGATAAAGAGGATCTCTGTGTGTAAACTGGGCAAAGTGAGCAAAGGGTGTGTATGTGTGCACATGTGTGTGAGTGAGTGCACATAACATGCAACGTTTTTTCTATTCTATAGCTAATTACTTTATTTGCTCCTTTTTGCCTGCTATTTCTCCCTTTATCTTTTTCACATTGGGAGCTCTTCCTAGACTTAAAACAGTTTTGGTAGTTACCTGATTATATAACCCTTTTGCTTATATTAGTGCAAAAATGGTACTGATCAACAACATACTGAAACTCAGAAACTGCATTTAAACTTTGGTTCAATTGTTTATCATTGCCGTCTGCAGTGATTGTGCTTACCAAGATCGCAAAAGGGGAGGGGAACGGTTCTTTGCAATTACCCTCTTCCCAAAACAAAACTCTGGTACATGCCAAAGGCCAAGGACCAATGAGTATGTACTGTATGTGTATGTGCATGCATGCAAGTAGAAAGCTCCAGCAAAAGGGAAAAGAAACAATTAACTTTGGAGAGAAAGTCAACAGAACCAGAATAATCTGATCATTGTGATTATTCTGAACTCACCAAGAACTCACCAATTGCTGGGTTTCTTGCTGAGGGACACTGGAGAGCTGCATGTCAGGTTGCTCAGAAGGTATGTGAGAGGATTCAGGCCCTGGAGAGCTTTGGCTGTGAGATGGCTGTAAATGAAAGGTGGGATGAAGAGAGAAAATTTGAAAAGAAACATAGTACAGAAAAGCAAACCAGAAGCTGAGCATTTTGGGAATGAGTGCACCATTTAGCACTGACTGGATGTAAGAAATTATCCTTAAAAGGACATGGTGGTTTTCAATGCTGAAGACATGTTGTACCATTCATAGCTTCACTGAAATCACCACTAATTTAGCACATATTTCTATCTCTCTCAAAATGAGAAGAGTGGATTCCATTAATCTAATGCAATCAACTGATCTTCCAGATTAAAAAAAAAAGCTTGCAAGTCTCTCCCTTCTAATGTGCCTATATACATAGCTACATAAATTTAATATAAGCATACAAATTTAATAAATAGAAGAATCAAATAGATGTTGAAAAGGATATTCCTCTAACAGCAGCTGAATGATCAATGATCAATAAACACATAATAATCATTGTCTTAATGGCCTCATAATAACTGCATCTGGTTTTTCTACATTGATTAATATCCTCTAAAATTACCTTTTCTCAGCCCTTCTTGCCTAACAGTCTACTGAGTAAATCAACACTTTGTTATATATACATGCAAAGGTTTTTTTCTTGTGGGTGATACTAAATAATAATAATTGTTTAGTAGCAGTAGCAGACAATATATTCCCTTCTTACCTGCCCTGTTCTAGTTCTTCTGATAGCTCTGCCTCAAGGATGGACCAAGCCAAAAAAAAATTGGGTTGCTTGGGGCATGGATTTCGTCCATTCATTCATTCATTCATTCATTCATTCATTCATTCATTCATTCATCATTTTTTCCTATTTCTTAACAGACCATCTTGGGAGACCATGGAAACCCATTCTGTTCATCTGAATAGCCTCTCTTTATCAAAAGAAAGAAATCATCTCCTTCTAGATGAGCTGGAACAGAGTTAAGAAGTCCTACTCTAGGTCTTCCTCAATCCTTTTCATTTGACTGTGACTCCATCCTCTCCAACTTTCAACATTTGGATAGAGCAGTTATGATCCTTAGAATAACATATATGTTGTACATACAGTTGGCATTGGCTCAGGGTCCTTTGACCATACTAATAAGTTGTTCTAAATAAAATGATGTATGGCAGACAAGTATATTAGCATTTATTTTCAATATTTACATAGTATCTTTCAGTATAATTATTTCTAGGAGAGTTTACTTAGGAAAGGGCAACATATTAAATAGTCCTCATTATTTGTTGAGCTGCTCTATTAAAAGATGGCCAAATAACCTTCTCTCCCACCTCTTTTTTTCCACATCAATAATGGAAATTTTACAAAGCGGAATTGATTTGGAATGGAGCAAGAAACTGTTTTGTCTTTACAGCAACTGATTCACAACATATTTCAAGCAACAGACAGGATAGAATTATCTTAATTATGAATTGCTGGTTTTATATACACTAATGGCTATTTCAGGCATTCACATTCTAAGTAGGCTCAGAGCTACAGTTTAATGAAATCAAATGACTGCATTGGATGTTAAGCTTTCTTCTCCAAAGTAGAAAATCCGTGTCAGTCACACACACCAAATTGCTATACTATCTGAGGTGGGAGCCTGACTGACGGTCTTCTTGCCTTACCTCGACAGAGGGGAGGGGCTCAGGTGGGGCAGGACCAGGAAGATAAAGGGAAGGCAGAGAGGCATTATGGGCCTGGAGGCTGGATCCCTTGTTCTGGTCCATGGAGGTCGAGGAAGAGGGCCGGGTTGAGCCACCTGTCAGTGAGTGGTGCAGAGCCCCCGTTCGTCCTAGACTGTGGGTTTTGCTCTCCCGACGCTGGTACTCTATGGGTGACTGCAGTGCTGGGAGGGGAACAAAACAATAAGAAGAGACTTTGAACTATGGGGTCAACCTGGTTAACAAAAATAATGTACCTGCCAAAACAGAAGTTGCACAGTATCCACTGAGAATAACAAGAAACCCTTTCTGAACCAAGAGGTAATTTCATTGAGTAAAAAGGATTACGTGATGATTTGCCTGTCTGAATTAGCCATCACAGATTAGGCTTACCTGAAGCCTAACATCATCTACTGATTTCTCCCATGACTGATGTACTGAGATGGCTGCTGGAGAGGATGGAAACCCTGATCTTAACATCATTTTTGAATGATCACTTTGTAAATTGCTCAGAGTCACTTAGGTGAGATGGGTGATGTAGAAATTTGATAAATAAAATCTTTAAGAAGAAAGACTTTTAAGATACTTTAAAAATAGATTTCTTGTTGCTGGCACATTAGGTGAGATTGGGTTTATGAGAGAATTTTGGGGATAAATATAGTTTAAAATGTCATTGCCCCCAACCCAAAATAACAGAATTCTCAAAAATCTATCCAGATTTGTGTTGGTTTCCTCATCCCCTTTCTTCTTCTTCAGTTTCCCCTCTTCTTTGACAAGATGGAAAGTATCCGTAGCTTTGTCAGCTGTTTCCCCAAACAGGAATGCTGAGTTCTACCACTTTCAATACCTTGTGAAAAGTAGACGATCTACAAACCAGAATTATTCTCAAAGCCAAGGTAGCACCACTGCATTCCCCTATGTCTCCTTCAAATCCTGTCATCCTTTCTTTTCTTTTCTACCTTAGCAACAATTTCAGTTTTTATTTTATGTCATTAGTTGACATCACCCAGAGAAACAATTTCCTTTGGAGAAAAGGCAATGCTTTTTTTTTCCAACTCAAGGATTCTTCAAATTCTTCCTTTTTCAAACTATTTTACCCCTTTCTGTAGAAATGGCTTTGATTTTTTTCCCAATTGCAACTATAGCTTGCTGGTTTGCCTTTTCAACATGGTGTTCTATTTTCTTAACAACAGAAATTGTTGAGCATAATGCTTTTCTTCTCCTGCCTCAGCCAAAGCTTTTATTAATACCTCTGCTATTGAATAGGTCTGCATGTTCTGCAGCAACCAAAACCACAAGTATTTCTCTCCCCCCACCAAGTATCCAGTTGACAGCTACTCTTTTCTTAACAACAGTTTTTTCCTCAGTTTCTGGTTTTTTTTTTTAAATTGATTCCTCTAGACTTTTCCTCAGCTTCAGCCCATGTTCTGAATCAGGAATACAATGATCAAGAATATTGTTATTCAAACTAATCCTGTTGCCTCCTGGTTAAGGATTTGTATTGGGACCCATAATATCCCTTCCTACAAACTGATGCTGTACAGTATTATAGTTCTTTCAAGAAACCCTCCTTTTCTTCTCCATTCACTGAGAGACTTGTTACTGGTGATAATATTTCTGAATAGCAAGCTGTTTCCACAGACCATGAAATAGGCATAATATCAAGCCTTTGTAGGATTTGTCACTGGTTATGAATTGTTTGTTTGTATGTCTATGATTCTTGCTTCTTTATCATTGTTCTTGCTGTTAAAAGTTGTTAGTTGCCTAGTGTCTTTGGATTCAAGTAACTTCCAAATTTTAAAATTAAAGTAAATATTTCAAGAGAAAAAAAAATGGAAGTATTGAAAAAGCAACATAAGCAAACTTGCAGGTTTTTTCTTCACATTCCGTGTAATGAGTAGAAGACCTCCACTTGGGATTCTGGAGCTGCCTTCCTTCAAATGTGTTTTGTGTTGTGTTTGATCTGTACAAATCAAAGCATCCCCTTGTGAGACAGGTTTGTTGCTTCTTTGTTCACTTTCATTAAGACCTGATCTTATTAGAATGGAAATTATAGACGAATTGACAAGTGGGAATCACATCTTTGAATAACACAAACCTTCCGAGGAGTAAAAAAATCAGCATGCAGGCAGCAAGCTGAGATGGAACTGTTGCCCTGGTTCCTTTCCTATCAGAAGGAGTCCCCGAGAAATAAGCCCAATTTTTGCCTACAGGGATCAATCTAGGTACTACTCTGGCAAAGAATATATAGCATTGAGCTTATATATATATTGCTAATACCTGGATCAAAAATATGAGACTCTTCAGTCTCTTCTTGAAAACCTCCAGTGATGAAGTACCCACAACTTCTGATGGCAAGCAGTTCCACTGGTTAACTATCCTCACTATTAGGGATTTTCACCTTAATTCCAGGTTGCTTCTCTCCTGGATTAGTTTCCATTCATTGTTTCTTATCCTGTCCTCTGGTGCTTTGGAAAACAAGTTGACCCCCTCCTCTTTGTCACAGCTTCTCAAATATTGCAATACTGCTATCATATGCCTCCAAATCCTTTTCTCTAGACTAGCCAAACCCAAATCCTGCAACCCTTTTTCATATGTTTTAGTCTCCGGGACTTTAATGCAAACTACATCAAATTCTGTAAAAGCCAAAACTTATTATTTTAAAGCCTCTAATTCAAATTACAATTTAAAAATGTTCTTCTTAACTATGAATGATTGTTTCTCATACTTCTACAATGCATTATGGAAATGTGATGTAAGAAATGCTGAAGCCCTGGAGGAAGACTGGGCAAAGTTTAAAAGACAATTTTGATAGGATGATTTGAATGGCCAAAGTTAGTAGGTAGCTATGTTTTTACTCCTACCATTTAGGAAGTCACGTTGGGTCTCCAAGATGAGGTTGATGTCAGTCACCCAGGCCTGGGCAATTTCCGGTGTTGCTGCCTGCAGTACATAACGGATGGTGCCCCGTTCTGCGCCACGAGAGATCAGTGCAAATTTGCAGGGATCATTGTCCACACAAGGCTCCAGGCCCAAACTGCTTACCTGCAAGAGAAATTGATGGTGGATCAACCTAGTGTTATGACTGCAACTGAGACAGATTATACACTTGATTAAATAAATAAAGATAATAAAGTGAAATTGGCCCAAGCGTAATCCAGACCACGTGAATATGGTACGTTTTCCCAAGCAACAATGTAAAAAAGCAAGAAAACTACATGAATTAAATAGAGAGATATTCATAGAGAATTAAATAGAGAAGATATTCAGCAATCAAGAAAATACAAACCTTTACTTATTTTTTGAGAGTAGATTTAGACTTAGCTTATTCCAATTCATAAAACATAAAACCTGTGCCATACAGTGATATATTGCAAGGGTTTAAAGTACTGTATTACAACCCCAGTCTCATCATCTTTTTATTTTTTGGCTGTCCATACAGAAATTGTATGGCTTTCTGGTTGTACAATTATAGCCTGATGCAAACAGAAGTTACATTCATTGATTGGCATAAGGCATAGAAATCAAACAAATATTAATGTTTTCCCCATTAAATTTGTTGCATAAAGCTGCATAAAGCATAAAGAACTCCATAGGTTCTTTATTTTTTATTGCCCACATATTCTCAAATTGCAGCTATAAGTCCAGAATCCAGATCTCTGCATATATCAAAGAGAATATCAAATTTACTATGTGGTATTATGGTATACTAATGCACAAGGCCCCTGCAGAAAGATGGGGCATCCAACTTTGGATATGAAACATTTCCATTGTAAAGGCCCTTTTGAGTAAGCGCCAGATGCTTATTCCCCACTGTTAACTCTGGAATACCTTGATGCTGCTCTTAAAGGCATATGTTGGGGCAGCATATGGACCACGCCTTCGCTCCAAGGTCTCACTTAGGATGACAAGTTGCTCAAAGAGAAAGATGCGACGCTCACGAGCCCGGGCCAGGATCCCGCCTGCCTGCTCTATCACCCAAAAAGTGTTCTGCTGCAACAGCTTCCCTTGTGAAGTCAGCTTCCCCTACAGAAAAAAAAAGTAAGCTGCAATTTATCCAATTGTCTAAACGGCATCAAATTACCTTACTGTGAGAACTTAGTGTTAGTAGGGTTTAGCACATCCTTATAATGCTGCTCTATGTCAAAAGTTCTTTCCCACCAAAATGGTAGCTTTCCCTGTCAATAATTTTCTAAAATGTAGCTTGGGAGAGCATTCAGATAACAGATAACGGATAATCAGAGTTGGAAGGGACCTTGTAGGTCATTTAGTCCACCCCCCTGCCCAAGCAGGAAACCCTACATCATTTCTGACAAATGGCGGTCCAATCTTTTTTTGAAAGTCTCAAGTGATGGCGCTCCCACAACTTCCGAGGGCAAGCTGTTCCATTGGTTGATTGGTCTCACTGTCAGAAAGTTTCTCCTTATTTCCAGGTTAAATCTCTCCTTGTTCATTCACATATGCCACTATAGTTAATGTGGTAGTTTCAACAACTGCATCATCAGGCATTTCAAAACATCTATCTTAAATCTTCTTTCTGGCCAAAACGTCTCTAAATCTTGCCCTCACCTCCCACTCTCCCATCTCCCAGTAATATCCAATATTTTAAGCTCACATTCCCAAGTAAATCTGTACTGAAGTTGAGATCCTTCAGAAATAAACAATTAAGACCCTTCCTTGAAGATTGTACAACCTTCCTATCACTGTAAGACTGAAGTGATGATAGAGGTCAGGGAGGGTATAAAAAGAGAATAGTTTCAATGCTGTCTACCATACTGAGTCAGCTAATCAGAAAAATCAGAGCTAAGAATCTCCAACCAGACATTGATCCTCAGAATTTACCTCAAAGCCTTGAAGACGTCCCACATTCATCATGTCATTGCAGCGCTTGGGAACAAAGCACATAACGTCTACAGCTTTCTGAAATTCAAATGTGGAGAATGAAGCTAGAAAAGATGTACTGGATTCTGCAAGCTCAATTGCCACTGGATATATCAATTTCAGTGAAGTATAATAAAGCTGTTAACCTTTTAGTCTACATCTTAAACTACAAAGGCGAGGGTAAAGTGAGGGTGGGCGGAATCACAAAATAATATTTGCTAGTCATACAGAAGGCTTCACTGGCCTGAGATCTGAAGTTACAGTGTATCAAATGTACAATAACTGATATAGGATGTGGATTGCCCATCTGCCAATTTCCCCACAACTGTCAATCTTGTAAATGCTGGGTGGTATTCCAACCGACTCATGTGACTGCAATTCTTCATTCAAAAGCAATAGTGTAATATCAAGATCATTACATAGGAACAGTGGCTCTATGATAGCTCCCCATTTGGTTTCAACTCCTACCTCCAGCTGTTCTGTGTCCTTCCCAGCTTTGCTATAATACTTCAGGAAATCCTGGAGGCAGCAAGAGAAAGAAGAAAAAGAAAGAATAACTGTTTTTATAAGAGAGAGAAAGACAGCAACATGAGCTAGTTTATGATGAGTGAACTAAATTCAGTGTCATCTACTGTTACCATTGTTCTATAGTTACCATTGTTACTATTACCAAGTTATCATTGTGCTATGACTTACCTACATCAGTTTTGATGTATCCCCTTCAAATATGTTGAGAGTATAACTCTGACTGTTTTGCACTCAGGAACTACTGAACCCATAATCCTCTCACAGCATGACCACTGATGAAAGGCTACAGTGTAAAGGCTATCAAATATGGCAAGAGTGGCATAAACTCCAACCTCCTTGGAGAAGAGACAAGTCATGACTTAGAACTAAATTGTATCGCATCCAAAGACAGTTGGCAGCATCGGAGCCATTACAAAATCTCACTGCTGTGTATTTTGTTTGCATAAAGGCCAACATTCCCATTAGGCAGGAATCTATAACTGGATCAATTTCCTAACTTTTAAATCAGCTCATGAACATTTGTATATATTCACGAACTGTGCAGAGGTAACGCTATTTGGAGCAATTATTTTGAGGATTTTTTTTTACAACTGAATGCCTATTTTTCAAATCATACTCATCACATTGTGAATATCTTGATAAAACACATTGTCATATTAATCTTGAGGAAACTTAAAATTAAAATTCTAAAGGTGAACATTTTTTAAAAAAATTGCAAGCTTCTGTATAATTAAACCCACTATTGGACTAGTGTAAGAGAAAATATAATTCTTTCAAAATATCCCCCTCTCTAAATTATGTTCCCAGAGTCCTGGGAAACACTAAAATCTATTAGCTTTGCCATAAAATGCTGAAAAACTTGAACGATATTGATAGTTAGAAGATTCTAAAAGATAAAAAAGTCTCAGGGAAGTAAAACCATTAGAAGAAAACTTATATGAATGAAACACTATCTCTTTTCTCAAATACATTGTCTTTATAGTATTGTCCTCATTTCCTCATAGAATCTAGCCCACAACTGATCTCCCAAAACACCTGATATGTTGCTACATCCAAACAAATATGTGTACTGTTATATCCAATCACATCTACATTCTAATTTGCATAATTTTGTTTAGTGGAGTTGTATCCCTACCCTTTCTAGGTTTGTTTATTATAGTACCAGAGGCAACAGAAGCAATCTTGCTTCAACAAAATTATGTGCTGGCTTCCAGTTTAACTGAGCTCTTGGGGAAATCTGTGAGTGACTTTTCTCCTAAATAGATAAAAAAAGAATGTTAATGCTTCTAGGATAACTCAGTGGGGTAGGTACAGGGTTGACAGCAGTACCTAAAGAAAAATGGCCCCAAAACAGTTTTTAGTTGGAACAACAGAGTGGGAAGGAGGGCAATAATATTGTAATAATTCCTCTATGGGAACCTGGCTCAGATGGATATCTACCTATCTGCCTTCTAAGTTGTGTTGCCTGTATTTTTGTAAATAACACACCATTTCAAAAACAAAAAACCTGCAGGGCTCTCTTTATCCAAAGGAAACTAAAACCAGCAGTGCTATCCTTTAAAGGTTTTAGTCAGAAGTCTCCAAACTTGACAACTTTAAGACTTGTGGACTATGCTGTCTGGAGAATTCTGGGAGTTGAAGTCCACAAATCTTAAAGTTGCCATGTTTGGGGACCCCTGGTCTTAGTATTTGGGGAATTAGAAATATGGCGTATACAAAGAGAGGAGAAGGCCAAAGAATACGAGGTAGACCCAGAAGAAGATGAAGAGGCAACATCATAGACACACTACAACACCATCAACTACTGGTGAGGCCGCCAGAAGTGCAAGAATCAAAACTATGAAGGAGGAGGGTGGGAGGAGGAGGATTAAAAATGGTAGAAAAGGTCAAGAAACAGTTGATGTCAAAAATGTGGATGACAAATTTAAATTTGTTGCCATTAATGTCTGAACTGTGTAGGCTCATTACTAGTGCAGGCAAACTCATTGCTTTCTGAGTGCAGGAATGGATGACTGTTCTCTTCTCTCATTCCATTCCAAATGCCCTCCCCCTCTCATTTTTCCCATTTTCAATTCAAAACTACTGCTTTCAAACGCAAGCCATCCTGGGTTCTTCAGAGAGGATGGTCTCCATGCTTCATTTTGTTCCAAGAGCAGTTCGGACTGGCTCTGGTGCCTGGCACACACTGCCTCTCCTCTAATGGGTCATCCTGTCCTTTGCTGCGGGGATATTGTGTTGTTTATTGGACAGCAGATGCAGGTTGTTACTTTTAAAAATAATCCTGCAACTGATCTAACAACCATTGAAACATCCTCATCCCTATAAGCGTGTGCTTCATTCCACCTTTATATCTCTCGGCGAAGGTGTAGATTGAATGGAGTACAAGCTTTTAGGGTTGAGGAGAGGATACTTTAATGATTTGCTCTTTCTGTCCAGACATTCTTTCCGACACATTTCCTTAGTATTTCTGCATCTGGGCTTTCCCTTCCCTGCCTTTCATTTAATTTGACGATCTTTACACTGCAATGTAGGAACATTGCTATTTTATTTCTGTGAAGCTAAACGAACAGTTCTCCCTTGCTCCCCTTTCCATGGTCCTACAGAGAAATGTAAGCGTGAATAACCAGCTCCTTATTGCTTTGATACAATTGTGTCATTGGAATTACAAAAATATCATAAAGGGGGGGAAAACTCCCAGAAAGGATCTGCATTAGTGTCAAAGGAAATAACGTGAGAAGGGAAAGGTGAAGGCATCCATGCCTGCAAACATCTGGAGAAGCAAAGGCAAGGCATAAGGACCAATGATTAGGAAGCGATCTCTAAAAGAAAAGGGCAGGCACGGGTACAGTAGTGTCCACAGGAGCCAATCAACAAAGCAGGAGACTTGAGCTTATTTATTCATTATGTTTTTGAACCACCCGTCTTCCTCACAGAAGGAGCCCAACCTTAAAGCATGAAATCTGATAGGGTGACTTTGGGCCAATTACTGTCTGTCAGCCCAACCCACCTATAAGGTGATTGTTGTGGGGAAAATAGGAGGAGGAAGGAATATTAGGTATGCTGGCTGCCTTGAGTGACTTATTAAAAAAAAACAATAAAGGTAGGATTAAAAAAAATATTTTAAAAGGCTAATTGGAACTTGGCCCTTATCCAGAGTGGAATTTCTGAAGCTGACATTAAGAAACAAATGGCTTAGGCTGCAGGGTGGAATTGTCCCTCAGCCTGAATCATTGTTTTCACTCTGGGGGAATCAGTTAGAAATAACGTCCAGTAGGGGGTGAGGGAACTCTACCAGATGGAGTGGCCACTCCTTTTGTGACATTTCACTGGCCGACTGCCCTAGAGAAAACCCAGATGTTGTTAGGAGCTCCTTTTCACCAATTGCTCCCCTCTGGATTCTACGGCAGCCGCCTCCAACCTAGGACTCTCCAGATGGGCATTCGTGTTATTAATGGGGAGTTAAGGCCATTGAAGTTTCAGCCATCTGGAGAATAACAGGCTAGTAGGGAAGCTTGCTCTTTAAAGATCAGCAGGAAATACGTGTATAGATTCTTCCTTGCTGGATTTGCCTTCGGCTTTGGAGATCTTTGGAGATCAGTCTTTTTTTGCCCTTAGCTTTGGAGATCAACAATCCACTTTCTGCTTCAGCACCTTGAGCAGCAGCTGGTATTTCATGATCCGCTGTACAGGCTTGATAAGTAAATCATTGAGTTGCAGGCGATGCCCCAATTCCTGCTTCAGTTCCTGGGAAAAAGAGAAAATGATGTACAGCCAAGTCTGTAAAAAAATGTGTGGGAGATTGGTTGTGCATGCTATACAGATACCACACAAAATGTGACATGCTTTAAAAGGACACCTGCAAGTGAAAGACAAGTATTAGAGACTTGGGAAAGCAAGATGGGACCAAAAAAAAAAAAAATATCTAACATTTAAAAGCAGCTTCACATACTTACATATTTAGAATGGAGCTTAGCATAGAAAAACATTTGTAATCTACTATTCTTTATCTCTGAGCAGAAGGACCCCAGGGATAGGAAATTCACCATTCTTTCAAAAGACCTTTCTTTCCCACCCCTCAGCCTCAAGGACAGGTATTTCTGAGGGAAAAGACAGCCTGGGGCCAGTCAACAGCTCTCATCTACTCCTTATGCCAATTTAAATAGTTAATATAGGCAACCTCTGATGGTACATGGCTTTTAAAGTCTCCCTCAACCAGGAGTTCTCACCTCAATTAACGGCTAACAGATGCCAGGAGTTAATTCCCATGGGTTTCGCAAATCATTGCCTACCCTCATTAAGATGAATGTGTGGTAGTGTGCAAGAAGAGGCAGAAGTGTTGGATGGCAATGGCTCCATACAAATGTTTCTCCTCAAGATGGGAGCTGCTAGGTGACAGGACCAAAAGAGGTTGCCAGGTACCCTGGAGTTCATCTGCGTTGGCTGAGAAAGGGGCACACAACAGCACAAAATCAAAGGTCCCTTATGCCGGCAGGAGATGAGTCAGACACAAGCAAGTTATGTGGTAGAGGCTGAGGGCAGGAAGAAAGAACAAAGCAGCAGTCAAGGCACATAGCCCCTTACCTCAAAGTAAGTGTCAATAAACTCAGAAACAATATGCTCAGATTTGGGTTTGTTCTGACAGTAAACAACATACATGTGCAAACGGCGCTCCTAGAATACAACAGGGAAACAGTTCAGTGGAACACTTTGGATAAAATTTTAACGTGTATGTTAAAGAGCCAGGTCCAAACCTCCTGAGCAATTTATATAAATTACAAGTTCTGATGAAAATCTTATTTTATAGCACATGCTGTCTTTGCCTTTGGGGCATTTTTTTTATTGTTTCATCGTTATCTATGC
Source organism: Bungarus multicinctus (assembly GCA_023653725.1). NCBI lineage: Eukaryota > Metazoa > Chordata > Lepidosauria > Squamata > Elapidae > Bungarus > Bungarus multicinctus. The sequence goes on from CM042834.1 coordinate 149,163,985, forward strand.
TTAAGCCAGCATTTGTTTCTATAATGCTTCCAATAATGCTTGGGGAAACTCAGAATTAGCTTCCTCTAGCAGATTATAAGTAAGGCATGTATAATTTTCATAGCTTGTAGTTCACAGCTTGTAGTTGTAACCATTGAATATGCATACTTACTAAGAAATTATAGTAATATTTTTTTCTGATTGTTTATATAAATATATATGTATATACTTCACATTTATTTGGGACCAGACCTTGTTTTGTTGAATGATTACAATCAATTTTGTTGAATTATAGCAGTTTATTTTGTTGAATTACTACAGTTAAATAGTAAGCTAGGAAAAATATCTCATTTTAGCAAAATTTCTTTTTACGAAGGAGAACTATGGGTTAATCATGGTAATTCATTGGGGCAATAACAAAATATTTTTGTGAAAAACAAGATTCAGTCAGAGTGTGAATGATTCATGGCAACTCTCCTCTCTGGAGTTTGATATAATTTAGAATGTAGCCCCTTTTTTTAAAAAAAAGTACAAAGCTATCTAATCTCAGGCAGCAATGTTCCTAGTTTTTAAAGATGCTTTTTGAATTTATAAATAGCGTTCAGAGTTCTTCATTACTGTATACTGAAATTGTTTTATTAAATGTTCTTCTGTAGCATGAAATTGACTAGGGCAGATGTAGCCTTTGACATGGTATAGTCAATTCCACCTTCATTGTATTAGAAGAATGTTTCTTTCTCCAACCATCATATAATTGATGACTCCCATAATCACCAACATGAATGGCCAAAGGTCATGGTGCTTGGGGATTATGAGATTTAAAATGCAACAAAGTGGGGAAGTCTGTGTCACATATAAATAACATTCCACTTTGCAACTCTATACCTCATTTCATTTGCACTGTTATCGGGCTATTATCACCAGTTGTGGGACAATAATTACCAATATTCCTAGACAATGCAAAATCTCTTCTATTAAATATGGCACGGGTCAGGCTAATCAATGCTTGATAAGAAAAAGGGATCAATATCATCAGCATTAGATCATCTAGCTTTCTTAAGATGAGTAACAGATTTCCTCTTTTATGCCTAAACTTGCATAATCCCCGAGTTAATGAAGCCCCTGGACATGCTTTCCAGAGGAATTAGATGATTCAACCGAAGGAAAGCTCCATCTAGGTCAGCATTCTGCATCTGACCATGGCTGTTTTGAAAATGTTTTAATGCAAATAAAAAGGGTAATTGTTTTATCTCGGCCTTTAGAAACTAGAAATATATGTTCCTCGATTCAGAAATGTCATTTAACCATTCTGCTTCTTTTTCGACAGCTTTTCTACCCTCCAAATGTAGGGACTCACGTGCTTTATGAACAGCTCAGCCAGAAGATCAGGATCCTCCAGACATTTCTCCAGCTGCTTGAGTAAATAACTGTAGTTGGGGGAGGAGAGGGAGCAGATATGGTATCCATGAGATAGGTGCCTTTGTCCCATCCCTCCCATTCCCCCCCCCATCTTTTATATATCAGATTCAAATCAAAGTGCTTTTCAATGGAGGCTAAGAAATAAAAGTCCTTCTTAGGACTGGATTCTTTTGGGAAACAAAGGAAAGAGGATCAGTAATCCATTCAACCATAAGATAGTGGCCCATCAAAGTTCTTGTCCTTTATCTTAATAATTTTATATTGGCCACATTCACCTAGATAGGTAATCACTGGGTCACTATTAACCCTTGTAATAATCCAAAATTACACCAGATTTCACCCAGATATGGCCACTGGCCTACAGTTCCCATTACAGCCATTTGGCCTGATTATTGGAAAGTTCTACCTACACCCACAGGTTCAATAGAAAGTTCCATTAATACCACATGCCATGCTCTACCCAGAAATGACTGTTTGCTTGTTCACTCACTCTTTATGCCAGTCATAGATCTGGTGGATGTTCCCAAAGATTATCTTATCCTTGCCTTTCATACCTTCAGGGATGCCACGGGTATTCATGGTCACCATATAGCCCTGCAAAATCAGAAGAATAGGCTAGAGGGACCTAGTTTGTTTCTTCTTTGAAAGATGGAAGAAGTAAATGAAGGAGGAATTAAAAGACAGAATTCCTGCCCTGACAGAAAGTAGGGATAATGGGCTCTGACTTGGTAAGTGGGAGAAAAGGAGTACATGTGCATATATCCTATTTATAGCAACCATGGTTCTGAGGAATTCCTGAGAATCCCTGATATTCAGAAACACGTCACAGATTCCTCAATGAGAGAAGAGCTAACCAATTCCCTTAAAAAAAGTCTTCCCATTTTAAAATATCTTTCAATGAAATATGTCACAAAAGTCTTTTGGGGTGGTAAGATGCCTTTTGTCTACATGGAGACATGGTTAACAACATACTGACCTAAATAAAACAAAGATCAAGTTGTTTACCTTGAACATGGTATAAATACCAAGTTTGTACCAAGTTGCATTACAAACTCAAAAATTCTTATCTAGAATGTAATATACTTTATAGTAGGATAGGCATTCTGTCTCCATATTTTGCTTGGACTTTAATTCCCATTACTCCAGTTAACAATATATCAAAGTAAACAGCTTATTGGAGTTTAAAACTAAAATGTCTGGGGAATACTATACTATGTTGAGATTGATTTATATTCCCTCTCTAGTGCTTTTATTAGTTGGAGAAAAGAAGTCAAACTGCACAAAAAGAAGCCAACAGGTGCTCTTTTTCAAGGACTTCAGAAAATATGATGACTGACAAGTCATCATACCACAGGGACACACATTACTGCCACCTTTTCTTCCATTACCTGGTATTCACCAAAGTTCAAGAATTATTTCTGTACTATCCTCTTCATTAAACCAGGTCTCTATGACTATAGTGCTTTGACTATAAACCTGAAAAATTTGAATTATTGCAAAAATGGGAGAGTTCAGCAAGAAATAACTCATTGGCAGTAATGAACTGAGGATACTTTAAAATAAAACATAAATTCATTTTAGATATGTAGTAACAGAAGCTCACATAAAATGGGTAACAAGTTGAAGAGGAGGAGGAATGGAAGAAGACAGATCAGCAATAAGCACACAGAAAATTAAAGTCAGTAAACTATAAAGGGAAGCATTATTTTATTACAAAGGGAGGTTTTGCCCAACTCAAGAAAAGGTGTAACTGAACGCACATTTTGCAAAATAATTGTGTCTGACAAAATATTTTAAAAATATAAATATGCAGAAAATGAAAAACCAGTTGTTAAAGATATTAAACACATAACTTGTATTGCTTTAATACAAGCTGAAAATATAAGAAGCAGGAAGAGGAATGAAACCATTACATGACGACAATATAGAAGGAGTCATTATTATAGGAGTCAGGGAAATTGGCAAATGAATCAAATGAATTCTGTACTTTACTATAAAAGTTGCTGGAATTGTACCCATGCCTGAATCAGAATTGATTGAAAATGAATACATTTTTTTTTTGCAAAATGGATCAGGGCTTTGCACTCACCCAACAGATCTTAAAGAACAGTTGAGGAACTGCTGAAGCATGAGATCAAATGCGTAACATCTCTTAAATCAGACTTCTTAACAGAGAACTTGGAAGGTAGCCAATATATTAGCAGTATTTTTTAAAAGAAAGGGGTTGGGGTTGAGGGAGAGGAAGAAAGAAAACAACATCCAGGAAATTACTGGCCTGCCTGAGATGCATTGATGAAAAACTCAAGATAACTGATATTGTAAAAACGTGCATAAGCACAAGACTTGTTAAGGAAGAAATATTGTAAAGGGAGGTTCTGTTCTGCCAGCCATTTAAAATACTGTACCATAGAGGCATCAATAATAAAGTTGCATATACAGTAAGTGATCCAGTTGAGTACTGTAATCTCAGCTGTTCAGAAAACTATAATGTGGTGAACAAGCAGCTCTCATGCAACCATCAACTTCCTTTTTTTTGACAGCCTAGATCAGGAGTGTCAAACTCAATTTCCTTGTGGGCCAGATCAGTGTTCTAGTTGTCCTCCATGGGCCAGTGGTGTGGGGAGGAGTTGGTGGGCGCATGCATGTGCAGCAATCAGTGGGCACATGTGCACACAGAGTTGGCAGACGCATGCGTGCACAGGCCCTACCCCCATCACAGCCACCTCCTGTGTGCACGGGCTGGCCCCTTACAATTTCCAGGATGGCCACACAGGCCGGATTCGGCCTGCGGGCCCTGAGTTAAACACCCCTGGCCTGGCCTTCCCTAATTCTATTGCCGAATACTGAAGATAAAATCAGTGATATTCAGTACTAAAAGGCTAATATTAGCACTGTTCCCCTAATACATTTCTTCCAAAACAAGCCTTCAATACAATGAGCCCAAATATTTTAGCTTTTAAGTAAAACCTCATCAAATTTTCAAAAGAGCTATAAAAGAACCAACAGTTCCAGCCTGGCACAAAAATGTGATTTTACTAAATAAAATTCCTGACTATAAAAATGTTACTCGCCTTGCATTGCAGCAGTCAAACGTAGAGATATGCAAACATTTCTATTTCTGAATTCTAATTCCAATTCTAAATGAAGCGGTTGTTTCATGTTTGACCCACATATAGTTAGGATTGAAATAGATTTTGAATTAAAAATCAGGGCTTTTCAAGCTGAGTTGGAATGTTAAACAATTTGTACACAACTAGTCAAGACATAAGAGGTTAGATTGGTTGCTAGTTTGAAAGACAAGCAATTGAAGGTGGAAATAAATAAATAGGGCCCAAAATGGAAGTAAACACAACAAGCTGATTCAATGTTAAAATTTACAATTAAGACATTCAACAGAATATCGCATTGTAAAATAATGTGCTCTCTACAGGATATTACATTCCACCCTGTTTTATGTTTCCCCCAGTAGCCAATATATATTTTGTACCCAAAAGCATGCAACCAGTTCTCATTTGAATTTTTGGGATTTTACTTTTGTCAAAACTTTGTCAAAATTTAATATACTACCAGTATGAACTTCGGGACATGGCTAGCCCATCTCAAAAAAATGAGACACAAACTAGAGGAGACAAAAAATTGAAGGGAAAGGTCTTCTCTTCATTAGATACTGGGATTTTCAAACCTCATAGGAGCTTGGGTGGCAAAAATCCCCAATCACACAGGGTTTGCCCTGGGTCAGTCCATAGTTACTTGAATGGCTCTTCAGACTGAAGATTAGTATCAAGCATTAATTTTCTTTTTCTTCTGCTCTTGTCAAGCAAGAAGACAGGCAGTCTCAAGCAATCTACTCTCTTTGGAGGAGGGAAAATATTTTTCCCAAGATCCCAAAAGATCTGGAGATGACCCGCTGATGGATAGGGAATTAGTGTCTAAGATGTAGAGTATATGTGTGCACCTCCACAATCTGGCCCAGGTCTTCCACGTACATCTTCTCAGTTTCAATCAACTCCCTGAGAACAAACCTGCAGACAAGACGAAGCAGCAGTGTCTAAGGGGAAGGAAATGCATTGTGTGAGCCCTTTCCCCTCTTTTCTTATGCACGGCATCCCTCCCATCTTCTTATTCTGCACACACGTGCCACTTACAGACATACAGTAAAGTCTTCTCTATGCAGAGGAGACTCTTGTATGACTCAGAGAAAGGACCTTGTTTGCAAGCTGCTTAAGATGTGATAGAGCAAGTATGATGCAAATATCTAAGCAGTCAGCTTTTCCTGAAGTATTACAGGAATGTTGATGCATAATTAACAACTGGTTCTATATAGCACATTTGGAATGAAGACTTAGGACTTGATGGGATATACCCTGAGTACAAAAGCTATGAAATAACTCTTGTTTCACCTACATTAAATTTGTGCCTCTGTGCTTTTCTATATCCTAAGGGTCTTGGGCCAATGTCTGCTACATTAGCCTTCCACCTAGTCTTGTCTTTGTCCCTTTCTCCCATCATGGTTGTAAGCTACTGCACCAAGGAATATCACTTACATACTCTTTTCTAAGGCACTATGCCTCTCCTCCTCTTCCTGCTCCTTAGAGTTTGTGGGTTGCACAAGAGGCTCCAAGGTAGACTCTGGAGTTCTGGGATCCATGGGGAGCACAGAGGGTTCATGACCCTGCCGAAAAAAGAAAAGATTCCATTTCATGTTAAAATTTGCAATAGACAATAAAAGGTTAAAAGGCAGGTTGGGGATTCAAGGCAACTCTTTCACAAGAAGAGTTCACAAGAAGAGTTCTCCACTCCTCTACTCGTTGTAGAATACCTTATGCCACCAGGCTCGAAATTCTAGACCTAGAAAACCTAGAACTACGCCGCCTTCGGTGCGATCTAAGTATAGTATATAAAATCATACATTGCAACGTCCTACCTGTCAATGAATACTTCAGCTTCAACCATAACAACACAAGAGCAAACAATAGATACAAACTCAAGGTTAACCGCACCAAACTTGATTGCAGGAAATACGACTTCAGCAACAGAGTGGTCAATGTCTGGAATACTCTATCTGGCTCTGTGGTTTTTTCCCTAAACCCCAAAAACTTTAACCTTAGACTTTCTACTATTGACCTCACCCCTTTCCTAAGAGGTCTGTAGGGGGCGTGCATAAGCGCACCAACGTGCCTACCGTCCCTGTCCTATTGTTTCTTTTATTTTTTTTTATTTTTCTTATATGTATCCATGTATTCATAACTATGTTTTTACTTATACCTATTATCTTGTAAGCAATTGACAAAAATAAATAATAAATAAACTCAAAACATTTTACTCAAGCAAAGTAGTGTCTCATTTCCTCTAATGTCATTCAGAATATGAGAAGTTTGATGATGCACAGGAAGGAATATTAATAACAAATCCAGGTTCATTTTTCCGGTTTGGAGCAGATTACTTGTTTTTGATGCTGGACACTATTGACATTGGGCATATATCCCTTTTGATTTCCCAGCTTCTGAAAAGCAATTTGAAACCTCTTCACTTCTGAAATTTTAGAAGTTATGAGGTAAATAAAGCAAATTGCTGACCCACCATGAACTGTTCCAAGTTTTGCGGTAACAAAAATCCCAAAGGGAAAGAAAATACACTAATGCTCCAAGTTATTGGAGGCAGGTAGTTGATTCTTTGCCAAAGAAAAAAAAGTTACAGAACCCATTTCTTTTTAAATAAAACCAAACCAAAAATTTTAATGCCTTGTTTTTCATATACAGTATATGCGGAAAGCAAAACAGATTTATTTGGATTTGGTTCTCAGGTCAACTGTTTTAAAAAAGTTAGAGGTATATAATCTGCAAGCAAATCAAGCACTGCTTCTCAGTAAGATTTACATCAATTTCCAAAACTGATATTATTTGTAAAAACTAGACATTCACTCTTCTACGATGCCTGCCAAATTTCACAATGACAGTATTGTTGAATTCTGTGGTTCTTGAGTGCAACCTGTTTCATTCTATATTTTGTTAGAGAAAGATTTATATGGAAACATCAAACTTTTTCTACCTTACCTAACTATTATGGCTTTTAAACTTCAAATCTACATGGTATTATTATAAATCAATGAATGCCTATTACAAATATGTTTTGAAATTTGCTAATAATGTTTTGGTCAACAAAGCATTAATAGTCTGTAGTCAGAAATTTTTACATATAAACTTCTGAGTAACAGTGGGCTTCATCTGAACATAAGAACCTATCTTGTGTGGAATCAATCCAATAGTCTAAACCAGATATATCCAACCCATGGCCTACAGGGTGCATATAACCCTAGACAGGTAGTAATGGGCTCCCACAAGATTATAATAAATATATTTTAAAATGAGGGAAGTTTGTTATGTATTATATACATATATTAACTATATTATATATTTTATATGCAGTCCAAGACAATTCCTTTTCACTCAATGTAGCCAGGCAAGCCAAAAGATTAGATACACCTAGTCTAATAGTCATATACTACTTAAACACAATGGCTGTAGCTCCATCAGTTTTTCATTTGAATCTTGTATTTAGGAAATACATAGGATTAAATTTGGGACCTTACATATAAATTTATCCCATCTAACTATTCAGATAAGGAACCCTACCTGCACAAGGAAGGGTTATTAGCAGCAGTTACCAACTTAATGTTAGGTTTTGAGATTTTGGAAGATTCCCTTAACCTCGCTCTATTGCTGCCATTTTTACTTTATTTTTTAATTGCTCTCATGGTATGATTACACAGAATAGTTTCTTTTCTTCTAGCTCCTTGTGAATATTGGTATTGTTGAACTGTAAGTAAAATACATATTGGTTTCTATGAAGAAGACATAATTCTTTAAAAGGGGAAATTGGCTCAAGAAGGGAAAGAAAAAGAAAAGGAGAGAAAATAGGATGTAAATCAGAACTGAGACCAGTTAAAGAAGTCATCACAAGATTGTCCAGTTATTTTTATTATTTGCCTGCCTTTGGCTGCAGCTAACCTCATTTCATGCAACACTAACTGCATGAGCTGCAAATATTTAACTTCAATGTCAAAGTATTTTTCTGAATCAAGGTAGGCAACATGAGTACAATTTTGGAGATTTCTAGCCTATATCCTATTGTTGTAGGAACTGTATCTAGAGAAAAGATAAAAAGACATAAATTTATACTGATATAAAGTCAGCATATATATTTAATGAAATAAATAAATAAACAAATAAAAGTATCCTGATTGTTGGTGAAACAAACAAATTTGCTTCCAGGAGTAAGAAGACATTTTATAGTGGCTCGATCTTAACATTCCAAATGTGTTCACTGCTTCAGAAAAATAGTTGATTCTTCTTTAAAGACTGTTTAAATATAACAGCATCCATCAAGATATGCACTGAACAACATCTAATTCAAGACATCTTTTCTTCCTGCCTCCCCCCCACCTTCACAACCCACCTGGTTGGGTGTTTTTGAGCCATCTCCTTCTAGCAGGTTGGAGAGCAAGGAGAGGTCTGGGAGATGAGTATTGCCATCCTGAAATTATAAAGGAAGGGTATCAAACAACTTTATACCCAGATTTATAATAAGATATACAGAACTTTCTGATCCTCCTCTTTTAAATTTCCTTTGGATAACAGTACTACTGCTCACATTACACAATTTTAGCACCCGAAATCTCTGGCCATCCTCTACACAGCTGACAGTTTGTTCTACCAGCAAAATTAGCACACTTAATCCAAGCCTTTCTGTAAATCAAATATAAAGGTATTTTTTTAAAAAGGCATCAAGATGCATCTAGGAAACTCCATATTAACAAAAAGATTACAAGACAAACCAGAATAACTAATGCTATCGTACTGACACATGAAAAAGGACAATCATCCAATGCAATTTTGAAGGCTGACTCTTTCTAATCCACTTTGACCGGCGATAGGTGATCAGATGTCTCTGATTCATAGTATCATGTGCGTCATGATGCTGGTGTTCTTCAACAGCATGTCTTGTTTGCTCAAACAAACCATTTGTTCTATGTCTTGCAATCTAGATCAACCTCCCCAACTTGGGTACCCTCCACTTAGGGAATCCTCAACCACGGACATCTGGATTGCAGGAAACTAACCTAGATTTCAATGGACTATTCTATCAGAGCTGGGGGTTACCTAATCCTGCCTTGCAGTGAGGGACTGAACAAAATAGCTTTTGTTTGCACAGGCATGCATTTTTTTGCTCTTACAGTGCTGATTGATTCCTGTGGAACAGCAAAGGGTCCCTCTGGTTGGCTGAGGAGGCCTAGGTCAATACTCTTGCGTTCCTCCTGGCGCCCGTGGCGCCTTGTCCGGCCTTCTGTTTTCCTGAGTGGGCGTTCTCCCCGAGGTAGCCCACCACCACTTAGCTTGCGCACGGGGTTGGTAAGCCATTTCTTGAGGGTGCTAACTGAGTGGCGGGAAGCAGGGGAACTGGGAGCTGAGCTGCTAGATGCCTGTGGCTGGATTGAGGCCACTGAAGCAGAGATGCTGCCATCACTGCCTGCAACAGAGTATGGATCTGCAAGAAGAAGACAGAGACAATGAGCGCATCATCATAAATGTAAAGCGCCAGGGCGAAACATTCAAGTAAATGGACTCAAAATTGCCCAAATAAGTTATACTCCATAACCTGGAAGTCCTTCCACTAGCTAGAAAAGCATACTCTATGGTATTCTATACATTCTCACCGAGGACAGGATCATCACTCAATGTTGCAGTATACATGTTGCATGTAGAAACAAGTCCAGTTGAAATAGCCTGAGGTAGTAAGGTGGGAAATGTCCTTTGTTATATTTTTTTATTTTATTTTTCCTTCCCAGAGAAACCACCTATGTTGTTGGTTGGTTTATTATCCTATTTTCCTTCAAAAATAGGCTTCATTGATGCATGCATGGGGGTTTGGGCTAGCAATGTACACACTGATCAAGCCCAATCCTGTCCAACTTCAAAAAAAGCTGCTGCACCATTTGCTGTCATGGTTATCAAGAGAATGGATAGCAGAAAGCGGGCCAATGTTCTGTCAGCATTTGAAGACCAACACATGAAATAAATATGAATTACAAAATATTGGAGGCTGTTGTGGTTCGCCGGCAGCAGATGTAGATGGCAGAACTCTCTGATAGCGAGGACTCGGACAAGAGGCCTGTGGGTGATGCAGGGATGGGCCCAGGACTATCGGAGAGTGTGGTGCTATCTTTGGAGCTTGTGGAGTCTGGCAGCAGTGACGCAGAGGACCCCAGGGAGCCTGTGCCCAGTGCGCACATACGCAGGGCTGCTTGAAGAAAAGAGCAGCTGAAGCAGCAAGGGCAATTCAGGAGTAAGGTTGGAAGGTGATGGCCACTCCCAGCGGGGATAAAAGCCAGTTCTCGGGGATGTATTCTTTGCAGGAAACAAATAAATTCTTTAGACTCAGAGTTCTCGTCGAAGCCCTGCTTACTTTGGTTTGTTTTTGAAACTTCTGTCGGTGGATATTTAATCAGTAATTAGTCTTCTGTACTTGGCAACTTTTCGCAACCTTGAAAGGGCTTGCTTTTGATATCGGACAATTAGCTTTAACTGACTCTTGGCTGGGAATGCAGAATTCCCAGCACTGCATTTAAAAAAAAACTTTGCTTTTTTACACAGTTTGTGATTGTTTAATTTGAACAAGGCTTGGGTCAGAACAGAGGCCTCAAAATATCATTTTATGCTTTGTAGCAAGGGTGGTAAGGTTTTTCTTTTGTCTCTGAATCAGATTTGAACTGATGACCACACTGAAAATTTAGAGTACATAGTTAAAAGAGCTGGTAGGAATTAGGACCCAGTCATTTGGAAACAGATCCCATGATACTTCTTCAATAACTAATTTGATTTCTTCAGTAACTAATTTGATGGACGTTTAATTATCTTTCAGGCTTATAGAATGCTTCACTTGTATTCAACTCTAAGCAGCATACGTGCATTCTTCATAACCAGGATTAAAATCAAAGAAACCAATCAACAATATGAATACTAAAAAATCCTAAGTCACCAAGAAAACATTATTTCAAAATGCAATGGGATATCTACACACCATTAAACAACCAGGTCTTAATGGTCTTAATTAATGTCAAAGAGCTGAAGCCACTCTAATTGCATCCCTCTGTATTCTCCAAGCTTATTTGAAATGAATACTAAATTTCATGTTACGCTTTTATGTTTCAAAAATCAGCGCAGGTCCTTACGCATAAGGACAGCCTCCTTGTATGAACTGCAATATGCTCTACATGGGGCTGCTCTTGAAGGTCACTCAGAAGCTTCAAATGATTGAGAAAGCAGCAGTTTGGGCACTGAGGAACAAACATGTTGTGTTATCCCACATGATAGCCTGCTTCATAAGTTGCACTTCTTGCCAGCCTGTTTCTGGATGGGATTCAAGATGCTGTTTATGACCCGTTTAGTCCCATGTGGGACTATCTCTTCTGGTGTCTGATTTGATCTGACAGGATTGGCATGCTCCAAGTTCTTTCAAGTTAAGCAGTGTCATTTATCAAGACCTCAGAAGTGTGATTTCTCTATGGCAGTACCTACCCTCTGGAATGAGGTTGCCCCTGAAATTTGGTAGCTCCCAGCCAATTGGTATTCTGGAAACCTAAAAGACTTTCTAGATTGTGGGCTAGGGTGATTGGTACCCCTTGCTGGGTGGGTGATATGTGTTTTTCTATCTTTGGCCAAATTCACCATCTTGTTTAATGTTGTACAATTTAATTGTATTCAGTGTATTTGCTATTTTGTCTTTTAATACTGTCATACACCCAGAGTTGATCTGGAACTGGGTGGTACCCAAATCAATCAATCAAATAAATAAATAAACAAGCAAATAAAATGCCTTATAGCACATCTGCTTTATAGGTATTCATTGTAAACCCTGTTGGGATAACGTCAATGCAATATGAAAATGATCAGAAGCTGCATTAGCAATAGCCCTACGTAATTAGCAAAAACTTCAGCATAGTTTGGATATTTTCTTAAATGACAGAAAACCTGCATATTTGTTTCATATATGACACACATCGTTCACTCCCCCCAAATTCAGCATCCAGTCTGATGAAAAGCCACTGCAAGTGGCAGGTACCTCAATTTCACTAAAAGCAAATACCACTCCTGAAATTAAGGACATATATTTATTATTTATTTATTTATTTATTTATTTTTCGTATTTCTATATCGCTCCCTCTCCCAAAAAGGGACTCGGGGTGGTGTACAGACTAAACACATAAAAATATTGAAGTAAACTGAATGTTTTTGCACTGAAAATGTTTCTCTCTCTCCCTTCCCAACCAATTTCATGAACAGGATGGTTTTTTGTTTTTTTTTGAAGCACAGCTTATGCCTCTAATCAAGACACAAGATTCAGTAAGAGCAAGACTACAACCATTTTCCTAGGAGACACGGTCTTTATTTAAGTGCAACTGATGGGCCTAGAGAAATTGAAATCTGAAGCAAAGACAAGATATTAATATTCCTCTCCTATATTCTAGTAGTGAGTTGACATAATGAAATAAAGTTTAAATTAAACCCTGGTTGATGGGCGCAGGTGTTCATTTGTATGCATTAATATTTATAGAGCATGTATGAAAATGCAATCATCTGGGTGAGAATAAAGACTAAATTTACACAATCCAAGTTCTGTGAGAGGAAGTAGATTGATTGAGCTGTGTACAGAAGCAGTTATGAGATCAGCTACACAATATGGGTGATTTTTCAAACAAATCCTAAAGTTACTTGCTCAATAACATCTTATTCTGGACAAGACAATAAGCATGGGTTGCACTGCAAGCTGACTACATAGTGAAATGATTGCATGCAGATTTATGCCAGATTCATACAAACTGATATGTACTTGAGGTCTAGGGTTTATTTATTGTCTGACGACTGGCTGAATCTATGAATAAAAGAGCACATACACAGTTTTATTCCACTGTGCATCAGACAAAAACCATCAATTAATATAATCATGGGGAGAGAAATCAAGTAAAATTCATACATGTGTGAACCAAGAACTGATGGCTCACAGGTGAATTAATTTTTGCTGTTTTTGTTAATTTTCTCACCTTCTTCATGGAACTCTATGCAATATACATAGCCCTGTCTCTTCTAGTTCATTTTCCACAATTATCATCTAAGGCAGGGTTTGGGAACAATAGGTTGGGGAACAATTTATTTATTTATTTTATTTGTCAAATGCTTACAAGATAATAGGTATAAGTACACTAAACTTCCTTATAGCCCTCTCTCTCATCTTAGATCAAGTTGGGAAACAATGGCCCTTTTATGACTTGTGGACTTCAACTCCCAGTATTCCTGAGCCAGCTATGCCATTGTTCCCCACCCCGATCTAAGATGAGAGAGAAGGCTATATGAGAGAGAAGGCTCATAGGATTTGATAACCCTATGAGGATATATTAATTGAAGTCTCCTTGGCCCTAATTTACATTATAAATACTAGAACATACATGTGAATTGATTCATAAAAGTTCAGGGATGTTGTGTGAAATCTGTATCTGCTTCGTTTCCATAAAAATCCCTGAGATTTGGTAATTAACTATTCAGTATGATTGTGTAAATTACTTAAAAGATATGGGAGAGTGATTCAAATATGGCTCCGCTTGAGCAGTTTTTATCATACATCACCATAAAATCTGAATTTGATGAAAAGTGATTCAAATGTGCTTTAAATCTGCAAGGAGTTTCTATTCTCCAGATGTTGTTGAACTGCCACTCCAGGAATCTTTCACCATTGACTATGCTGGTTAGGGATCTTGCAAGCTGGAGTCCAGAAATATGTGGAAAAAGCAGTTTCCCCACATCTGTTTCAAAACAAATCAGGGTAGTCATGCTTAGCTTCAACAGAAATGTTTGGTTTGGCTACTTTGGCCCATTTTCTGCTTACTCTCATAAAGTGAGCCTGAATGAATGGAATTATATCTGAAAATGCACACTGGAAACACTCCAATAAATATCTGTAAGCCAGCAGTATTGTCCCAATGCAACTAGCAAGATAAAGGAGTCTTGTTTTCAGGGATGAAAAAACCACTGTATTGCAGTAATAACCCATTTAGCCAGGGGCCATAATTCAATACAGTGGCATGGCACCTGCTCCTGAAATAACACTGCCTGCGTCAGGAAGTAGAGATGTGTCAAGCCAATGCCACAGGCATCTAAACCCACCTAGGAAACTAACACGACAGTGTGAGGGGTGTTGCTATGGCAACCAATCAGCTCTGTACATGTCCATGGTCTACTTGGGATGAAGGTTTGGGGGGGGGGGGGAACAACTTGCACCCACAAAATATAGCATGTAATGTCATTCTTACCGCTGCTGCTTATTACTCCATGATCTAAAGCCTATACTGTACCTGAAGTGCTGAAATTCATGTTGACTAAATGTTCTCTGATAGAAAATATTACTTACTTATCAAGGATAAGGTTGAAAGCTTATGTAAGGACTGCTAATGGAAAGGAGAATGGAAAGGACTTCTCATTTGCACTCTAAAGTGAAATAAACCAGAAGCAGCTTTACTGGGCTCCAGGTTTTGTTTTTGTTTTTATTTACAGACTCTCCAAATCAAATAACTTTAAAGAAAACTTCAAATTGGCTGCCTGGTCCAAGCTTGCAAGTAGTATCTATATATGCATGTTTGAACCACTTTTAAGAACAGTTTATGTAACTTGCATTTACCCTTAGTCTAGATAATTGTAAATTTGGCTGCGTATGCCACATCCTCAATGAATGCATGCACTATTTTAATTCCATAAGCCAATTACCTTTTATCCCTAACATACATTCTTTTGAGGTGGGGACATTTCTAATTAAACAATTGGGCCTCCCCGTGATATCTGGGGAAGGTATGACAGCAACTATAGGGGTATCGTTGGTGAAAGAATGGGCTCAACATTTTCTGTGTGGTGTAACTTTGTGAGCATTTTAATAGAAAACAGGGGCACAAAGCATTTTAAATCCACTTTGCATTGTATGAGGAATGTGAAATATTTTTTTAAACATTGTTTTTAATGGCATCCTACCACATGTTACTTCAGCCTCACCCTCTTTAAGGCTAGCGTCATCTCTGGCAACAGACAAACCTCCCAGTTTTGCTGGCATGGGAGAAAAAGAAAAAAGAAACAGGGATCTATCAAGAATCTATTCGGTCCCAGCTAGTAATTGGTAGGGCCGCCCTCAAAACAGTATGTCAGAAATAGCTTGTACAAGTCTGTCTTAACAACACATTATACCAGTCCATTCTCGCTGACTGCTCTCCAGAAGTAAAACAAGAGTAAAGAGTGCAAGAGCCATGTTCACATAAGCTGTATGTTGCTAAATGCTGATCTCCTTCAGATTCCTCCTGCTACTTCTATGGGTGATGGGGCAACCATTAATATCAGTGGAGGAGGAGTGTGCACAGCACGTTCCTTGGCAAGGCCTGATGTAACTGGCTGCGCCTTCCACCATCTGTTCTTTAGAAGTTCAGTGTACTGGTGGGTGGAGCCATGTGCAGGAAAGAAAGGCTCAAAACACAAGGGGAGAGGATTTCTTTACACATTTCCTTGTATTTTTCATGTTTTTTTAATGGCAATTCTCAACGTACGTTACAAAAAACGGCAGTAAAAAGGATTTTCCAATAAGCAGTTTTGGATAATGACAGAAAAAAGTTTGGGAAGCACTTGAGTTAAAGCCTATGGAAGTGTGAAAATAAAAGCTGGCCTCGTGGTTGTTTGAATGAGAACACCATCAGTCTATCTATGATGGCTGATTCAAACCATGATAGTGCACGTTAGCTGTGAGATGCAGTGTTTATTAAGAAGTACTAATCGTTCTGCAGCTCTGTGGGGTATAATGGAAGGCAAGCCATAAAAACCATTCACAAAAAGATTTTCTCTTTTTGTGGCTTCTAATGTTTCCATGTTTTATGGAGTTATGTACTATGTTATTACTTTTTCACAAATTGCAAATTTAGAGATGAAATCTTTCTTAAAGTTGCCTTACCGTGGTACATAGGAATAGTTTGAACTGCTGCAGGGATATGTCTGTGGATATGGCACCTTCTGTCCACAAAGAAAAAGATGATAATCTTATTATGTTTGTAATGGAGAGGGCATTCTGTGCCAAGTTTCTGAAAACCATTATTTTTCCTCATAAAGCAGCACAAGTTATCGTCATTGCTTTCGATATTTTTAAGGTGGAGGATTCCAATGCAGAATAATTATCTGATATAAGGGTATTTGGCAGCATGAAGATAGGTGCCCAGCCAACTCCAGGATCACTAATTGCAGGCAACTGCAAACATGATGAGTAAGGTCTTGAAAATAAAATATTGTTATCTAAAATCTCCAGACTTCAAAGACAAAATCATCAACTTCTTTTTGTGGCATTTGTTTTTAGGTAACTCTAGAATTAGTAGCAGACAGAATCATATTTCAAAATGACATATCTCCCCCATTTTAAGCATGAAAGCTAGTAATTAAACTTAGGACTCCAATTTCCTAAGAAATTCTCCTAAGCAAGCCTCATTGAAATAAACAGTAACTGCAATGTTTATCAAAAAGAACCCACAAAACTTGCAGATGGACTGTGCCTTCTTCTAAAATAAGAACAGCTAGATTCTATCTATTTTATCCACTAATTTGAGTCCTCTCCAACTTAATTTTTTATCTCTCTCCTTTCTACATGTTCTCCGGGGGTGCATACCCAAGATATTTTCTTATGCTTCCTCCTTAGATCTTGAAAGAAAATGTATTTAATTTTAAATGCTGAAATAATTTTTGGATAAATTCAGTATGACTTAATGGACAGAGTTGAGTGTAGATAAGTTAAAAAGAAATTTTCCAGCTGAGAGATCCTCCTACCTTTATTTCTTTCTTTAGTTGAGCATGAAGAGACATGTGACCCCAATCCAAAAATGGACATGAGGGCCTGGGGGTGTGAATGGTGAGATAATCTTGCTGGCTTCCTAGTTCTTCCTTTGCTATGTAAAAGTTTTATTTAAATGGATCCAGAGTGAAATGCTCACTCTCTAATACTGCAACCCTACATATTAGCACCCAATAATCTAAATACAATAGACCTCAGTTGTCATTGGCTGTGCTGGTTCAGGTTTCTGACAACTGAAGAGTATTGTGCTGTCCAGACAGTTTATAGTTAATGGGAATTGGTATAGTTAGTTAGTAATTGGGAGCTGTCACCTTAAGGGAATGCATCATGGTAAATGTAGTTAAGGTATCCTGGGAAATGTAGTTCATGTCATGTGGCCACATCTGTAATCCTGATTGGTCACTGAATTGACCCTTGGTGGGTTGGGGGAGGTTTCTTCACTCTTGCTTGGACCCCAGCAGCATGCTAGTGCCTCACATTATTCAGCAATACCCCATCTCCCAATTGAAATCCAGAGGTTTACTTCTGAACAGACATGTAGATAGGCTGCATCACAAAACAAATTATGTAGCAAAACACAAAAACAAATCTTAAAAGTGTTAACACTGAGAGTATTATCCTTTCACTCAATACAACAAAGTAGCCTGCCTCCGGCAGAACATTTGATGTTATCAATACAGGCAAACAGATTATTCAATATTCACTTCCCTACTATACTTTGAGATAAAAAGGTAGTTATCTTTGGCTTTACCACCTCACATTCATTGCCTTTGATCCCCATGCATCAGCCAAAATGATCCCATTATACAGGTAGTTCATTGGTATATGTTCTCTGTTTCTGGCACATGTTATTTGTTTCAGAAATTCCTGGTCCTAATCAACTGATCCCATGAAAATCTCATAGGACTATTGACTGAGGCTTTCAAAGATGGCAGCATTTTTTTGTACATAGAAAATGAACAGAAGGGCCATAGCATTTGAATGCTCTACAAACAACTCTGGCATAGCAAGAGGTTTTTGAGATGACAAGACTTTTATCATCAACTATAGGCTCTTACATCAAATCTGAGGGAGAATGAATGAATATAAGTAACAATAATGATATGTTTTTCCTCCATTCTAGTGCTTATAGATGACAAAATTTGATGGATGGCAAGATATCCAGAGTTCCTATCTGAGTGAGATGGGCAATTCAAAAAAGTGAAAAATAAAGTAAAAATAAATAATAGTCATGACACTACAGTACAGGGGCAAAAAAAACCCAAAAACTTAAATTTCTTTCCAGGAAAAGCAATGGAGACTAGTTTAAAGTAGATTCTCTTAAATAGCGTGCAAAATAATGCCAATATTTGCTTCTTTAAAGGTCTCTTTATTAGGTTCAGTTTATGGAACAGTTATTGAACTGGGATGGGAAAGAAGAGAGTGAAGTGTGCCCAAACTTTCCAAAAGTTCATTTTCAACAATAAGAAAGCACAAGAAAGGTTGCTCTCTGGGGGTAAAGATTAAGATCATGTTCCTTCTTTAGGTTTCATATACAAAATGTGAGTAACCAGGCAGTTGAACAGAATCATGGAGTTGGAAATATCCTCAGATTTCATTTAGTCCAATCTATTGCTTAGAATAAATATGCTGTGTATTTCAGAGATATGGCTATCCACTTCTGTTTAAAGACCTTCATTGAAGAGGAAGCCACCATTACATAAGACAGCTCCTTCCACTGCTTGACCTCATGAAATTTCTCCTAGCCTGAATGTACTTCCTTGTAGTTTCAATCCAATGGTTCTTGTTCTGCCTCTCAGAGAGAACTCTCTGTCCTATATATGAACATACAGTAGTTCAGATATCTGAAGGCTACTATTGAATCTCCTCTATCTTCTCTTCCAAGGTAAAACATATCCATTTCCTTTAACTGTCCCTCACAGGACTTGATTTCTAATTCCCTCACCATTCTGATGGTCCTCCTCTAAATTCACCTCAGTTTAACCATTATTTTTTTTGACTGTGATATCTGGAACTGCTCACAGTACTCCAATTGGGGTCTGACCTGGGCAGTTTAGAATGGGACAGTTACTTTTCACAATCGGAACTCTACATTTCTATTAATACAACATCCCAAAATAGATTTGCCTTTTTAGTAGCGGGCATCACACTTTCAGCTCATGTCCAACTTGTGATCTACTAGAACCTAAGCAATGATCCCACTAAGTTTCAATGATGCCTATGATATCATACTTGTCCTCCTGTGTTATGGTAGTACTTCTATTGGTATAGTTTTCTGCCAATTTCTAATGGTCATCTCTGTTCAATTTGATTCTATTCCTGATTCCAAGCAGTAGCTATGACAAGGAAATATTTTCCCATGTTAGTTTTGCTAATATGCAAATTTTACCCATTTTAATACTATATCCTTGTATATACTGCCATAACTTCTAAAATGTAGTAAATATTAACTTATCCTTTGTCTCTTCCACTGTTGGTCTTTCTGGGTATATTCAATTCTGGGCTTTTATCAACCTCTAAAACACCTCTAGAACATTGGCAATAAACAGTTTATTTCTCTGCATCTGAAAAGCTGCCGTAAGAGCACAAATCAAATGCAACCTAATGTTACCCACTCCCAAAATATGCTATTTTGGAAGTTTGTTCTGCTATGCCTAAAGGCAAGGCTGGTCCAGCTTTAGAGAGATCCATAACAGAAGCATCTTTAGAGAGTTAGTTAGAATATTGATCCATCTGGTCTCTGACTCAATATTGCCTAAACAGCATTGGCAGCCTAAGACCATAGAGGAAAGGAAGAAATTTTTTCAGCCGTGCTGTCTAAAATTCCTGAACTTGAGACCTGCTATATATTCTTCAATGCACACATTATTTGAGAGTTATGGACCCATTCCCAAAAGGATAATACAGAAAAGGAAAGGGTTAGAAATGTCTAGGGTCCAAGTGCAACTGTAAAAAAGAAAAATGTATTTCTTAAGGATTCATTTAGACTTAGCACTCTTGCCTCATTTAATTCCATTCTAGACTGCAATATATTGGTTGTATAATCTTAAATATCATAGCTTTCCTCAAGAGAATTCTAGAAATTGCAGTTTCATGATACTAATGAAACTTCACAGTTAGAAATGTCTAATCCTACTCATGCATTGTTTTCCAGAGAAGAGGAAATTTTTATTAAAGAAGTGTATTTTTCTAATTTTTTTATCTGTATTATCCCTACCAATATCCTAATCCCCACTTAAAAAAACAATAGCAACCCAGGCTGGTCATTTGATTCACAAGACCTACATAATTAGTTCACCCTGTGAAGATCCTAATAAAATTGATATGCAATTTGCTAAGAATAAAAAGAACTTGTGGCAGAAAAGGGAGAAAGAAAAACTTTCTAAAGGACTCATAATATTTTACGTTGAAATAGACAATTCTTATTTTGATTGAAACAGTTAACTGGGTTCCTACATGAATCAGCATTTACGGCCAACATCAGAGTGGCTTCAGTGAGCACCTGATATGTCCTATAAAAAGGTTCACTGTCAAATCTTGGAGTCCTTATCTCTTGACATTGTTTATGATTTATATGCATAATGACAGCACTAAAGAGATTCTTTCTTCTTTGTGGACTATGGGAGGTGGAGAAGGAAAAAGAGATAACAAATCGATATAGGTGATGACAGAAACATGGGACAAGCGTCATTTGCCTAAGAAATTCCTACTCTCGTGTATTTAGGTAATGCCTGACATTTCCTTTCAATATTAAATAGAAATTCTATAAATATTAAATAGATATTTATTCAATATTAAATAGAAATTCTATAAATAAATAAATAAATAAAATAAATAAATAAAAAATATTTATTTTTAAAAACAGAATGTTGCTTTAAATCTACATACATTTAAATAGCAATAGCATTTAGACATATATATTGCTCTATAGTACAGCCCTCCCTGAGCAGTTTACAGAGTCTGCCTATTGCCCTCAACAATCTGGGTCCTCATTTTATCAACCTCAGAAGGATGGAAAGTTGAGTCAACCTTGAGACAGTCAGAATCAAGCTTTGGCTGTTCGCAGAATTAGCTTGCAATACTGCATTCTAACCACTGCATCACCATGGCTCCTTAACCTGGGGGTGATGATAATGATGATTAATGAGTAGACCTGTTTTGTTTCTCTTCCTAGGGGATGACAGTTCAGCCTAATATAGGCATCCCATAGAACATGGGTTTTTATCTAAACAGTTATATAAATCGTATTACTGGTGTCAGAGCCAAGAGCTAATAGAGAATCAAAGAGGTAGAAAGAAAAGCAAGAAGACAAGGAATTACCAACAAAAGGCAAATTTCAAGGAAGAAACATGGCATTAAAAACAAATAAAAAAGAAAATAGTCACACCATATCGAGAGTCGGATGAAAGGTCCCACATGTGCAAGAACTGAAGATTGTTGCAATTAAGTTGAGAAGAGAGTACACAGAGAACTGGATATAGAATAGAAGGCCTAGGCTGAAATCCTTGCTCTGTTTAATGAATTGTTAGCAAATATATTCTCTCAATCTTCCCATGTGGCAATGATTGTGATTCACCTCACAAGTATGTTGAAAAAGCAAAATAGATGAAGACTAAATTATTTCTGCATATTAAAAACATAGTGTAGTTAGCCATCAAACACAGCACAACAAGTCATGAATTTAAGCTAGCTGAAGGCTTTGTTTTAATCAAAGCAATGAATAAAGGAACCAGTTATCTAAGCATCCTTCTCAACTCTGGTATCTTCCAGATGCTGGCTGGGAATTCTGAGCACAGTAACCCAAGCACTTCTGAAGGGCACTACTTTGGGGAAAGCTGCTCCAATAAAACATAATAAAAAAAATCTAAGTACATGGATTTAGCTTCAAAGGGACAAATGTGCACTTTTCTGTACATTTGCTACACTCTGAAGCTTTTTGAAGCAATCGTTGTAGAATGATAATTCTCTGACCACCTTGGCAAATCTCACTCATGTATTCAGATGATGTAAAATCTCACACAAAATGTGTTCATCGTCCTTTAACAGAGTCTTTTATATGTTGCATCGCCTCCTCCATTGTCCCCAGACAGCCGCTAATTAGGCATGATGGCCAGGCATCACGGGTGATATTGTTCAATGGACCTGGAAGGCATTAAACTGAAGACTGGTCAATAGGCTAAGGCCATGATGGTGAACCTATGGCACGCATGCCACAGGTGGCACACAGAGCCATTTGTGCAGGCATGTGAGCCCCAGGTAAACTTACCTCATTGTGCATGCGTGTGCCTCCCAGCTGATTTTCAGCCCGTTTGAGGCCTTTTCGGCTTTCCAGAAGCTCAAGGGAAGCCTCTGCAGCCTTTGGAGGCCGAAAAATAGGCCCATTTCGTCACTTCCGGTATTTCTGGAAATACAGGAAGTGATGAAATGGCTCTGGTTTTTAGCCTCCAAAGGCTGCAGAGGCTTCCCTTGAGCTTCTGGAAAGCCGAAAAGGCCTCAAACGGGCCGAAAATCAGCTGGGAGGTGCAATGCACGTAATGGGGGAGGGACGTGCACACGCATGTGCAGGGGCCATAGGAGCCCCGCGCGCATTGTCTTCTGGGTGCTGGCACATGAGCGCACGTGCGTGAGCAATTTTTGGCACTGGAGCCCAAAAAGGTTAGCCACCACTGGGCTAAGGCAACTCACACAGTGGTTCACCATGCAGCCTGTTTTCTTTCTGAAGTTTTTTAGAATACAGTATATTACTGTCAAAGGTGATACCCGAGCTGTTCATCAAGAATGGAACACTTTCTCCCCACTATTCAATCGGTTTTGAAAAGCTGAGCATGATCTAATTGCAGCTTCGGTTCATGGCCAGAAATCCCATTTATTCTGTGCATTACTGGATTCAGGCAGAAAAATGAAAGAATGTTGATAAGGAGAACAATTGTGTCAATCATCCCATCCAGCCCCTTCTAGGGTAGCTGCCTGCATGAGGCATTTCCTGCAGAAGGAGCCTATTGAGTAGGGAATAGAACATGCCCATGAGAATACCACAAGCAGCAATGGAATGTGCCTAAATCTCTAAGACTTGCATACAAGGGGGACACATGCTGGAAAGATGCAGCCATTCAGGGAAGACCATCCCCCTTTTCTATAGGGCTAATTCTTTCCATGGCATAAACTAATTTTCCTCTTTGTTTCTGCATTAACCACATCTTAGGTGCTGTGAAAGGACTATAAGCTCCTATTCAATTTGTTCCCCCTCTTTTACTATTTGTCTCAATATGTGGCAGCACTTTCTTGGCTGATGATGTCTGGGTTTGGAAACTAAGCAGGATTGGCCCTGGTTAAATAATTATATGGAAAGTTATTAAAGAATTAAGGGCAATAACCAGATTGGAAAGTTATGAAAACGTCCAAAAAGTAGACATGAAAATCCACTTCTACACTATTGCCAGGAAAATTGCAAGGCCATACTCATGAAGTCAGCTGGAGCTGAGCTCACTCAGAAGACTTTATCTTAGCTTTATTATTCAAGGAAGATAATTTGCTCAACTTCTTAGTCAGGGCTGGTCAAGACGCCCGTATCACTTCTCTATCTCTTTAAACTAGTACTATGGCCACGCAGAAGAGAAAGCAGAAAAGAGCTCTTGTAAAATGAACGAGCTTAGCCAATGAAAGAGATGGGCAGACTTCAGTTTAACAAAACTTTCAGCACAGAACATCCTTGTAAAATGTTATCAGATATTCAGGCAACCAAAAATGTAAATCAAATCTAAGCGCAGTTAATAAATTTCAGGGAAGTGCAAATCCAGATTTAATCTGAAATGTATTTTCAGACGTTGTTGCATTTTTAGGTCCTAAGTTCCACTTGTTTTTAGACAAATCTTTTGCCCCACCTTCTAAAATCATACTTTCAACATTCTCCATGAGTGTTCCAGAAAACAGATGTATTGTTTTTAGAGTAATGTTGTGCTTACAGTAAAATTAAATATCCATGCTTTATTCTTTGGCTCATCGGCTAATTCATAATACCTTGAAGAAAGACTAGAGAATGTTTAGCAGTATAAAGTCACCCCTGGGGTGTTTTTTTTTTTTGCGGGGGGGGAGTAGCAGGGGTAATTGCATGCAGGTTTCCATATAGGCGTACTTGTAGTAACAGGATACAATTTAAAAGAAATTACTTCTCCAAGAATGATAAACTGTACCTGAACCAAATCAGAAGCTCCTTGTGATGCATGGAGAAAAAGCAATAAACTCAGTCCTGTGTTACTTCAACACTCCCAAAGGCAGCGTGTTATTGGTTCAAAATTATACTTTAATTTTCTCTTTGTGGAAAATAATACAGGCTTCTATTGCTCCTGAAATTGTGCGTCCCAATAACAATGCTGAAAACGCCACTGGTGGAATTGGCAGCTTGGATGGAGGAAACAATAGTGAATGGAGAAGAAGGATGAGATCACCATGAAAGCTGGTGGAGAAAGCAGACTGACTTGTGGGGAACCCGCCAAGGGAAGGAGCTCTCTCAGCAACTTGTTGTAAAGTTTGTGTCACCTCTACAAAAACATAGCAGATGAAGGCATACCTACTCACCAGCAGCGTTACACAATGCTTTTACCCAATGATGTAGTCTTATGTCTATCGGACCTGCAGCAGAATCTAGCGCCATCCGTTGGTCTGGAGACCAAGCACCACCGGGAAATATCCTTGCATGGGGAACATTAATCATTGGTTGAAGAAAGGTATACCTACAATAGTCCTTTATTTACTCTGCTCTCCCCTTCACTCTCCACTTAGTTTTCCTTTGGTATCATGTCTATCAGACCGTGAACCTGTGTGCACGAACAATCTTACCTTTCAGTATTTGGATTGCCTAGTGTTTAGAAATGCTGTATTTATAAGTATTAACTAATGACATCAAAACGATAACAGTGGATGAATACTGCAGCCAACAGGATTGCCCTAAAGCCATCAATTAGCAGAAGAAAAATTCAGCCTAAGGACTTACAGATCTGTAGCTCAATCCCTGGTATCAGTGGGAAAGGTCCATCTGAGGGCTAACTATAGCTTTGAAAGGGAGGGATTTAATTAGGCTTTTTGCAAAGGAGAAAGGGTTTATAAAAACCTCTTCCTTGACAAGCTTTCATTAATGCTCCTCATGGCTTTTACTTATGGGAAAATAAACACTGGACATATCACATGCAAGCAGGATTTTAGCTTATTTCTTTTTTCTTTTGCTGACTCTTAGACTATGCCTATGCTTTTTTCATGCCAGGAGAAGCTTATCTGCTTATTTGTCATGAGTCGGGATGGTGTTAACAGGACAGCAAAATCAACCAAACAACCTAAATTAATATTTTGTTACTACAGAAGCAATAAGAGGGAAGAGATTGGCTTTCAGACCTTACAGCCCCAGTTCAAAAAAATGATCCTTCTGCACCAATAGTTACAGAACTGACTCTCCCAAACCCACATACTGTAGGCAGAATAGATTGTGTAGTTTAGACTATTTTTCTGTTTTCTCTACCTTTTGATTGGGCATTTTTCTCTTTAGATAATTAATCTTGAAATGGAGTAGCTTCAGGCACTCCCTACTTAAAATGGCTATAAGAATTTGCTTTGGTAAGGAATTTTGCTTACCCTCCCCCCCACCAAATGGTATCTAGAGCCAAATGTTACATGTATTTCGGGAAGCAACTCACAGTAGCTGGAAAATTCAACAGCTTTACCACTTATGCATATGCCTAATACATCGGGTGGGCAAACGTTTGATGAGCTGGTTACTGGCCCTGTCCAACGAGGTAATTCCTATGCGTCATACATCACCAGAAAGGGAGATGGGTAGAAGCACATCTCCAATTCATACTAATATTATTTACACTGGTAAGTCCTTTATTCATCTTCGCACAATCTCTTGACATGACTTTGGAAGGAGAGTAAGGAAAAATTACTTATTTATAACATTTTCTGTTTCTGGTTTCCATCATTAGAAACAATCCCAAAATAATGAGAGAAATAATTTTTCAATAGTCATTTAGCTCAGGGTGGGGAACGATGGCCCTTTTATGACTTGTGGACAACTCCCAGAATTCCTGAGCCAGCCATGCTTTCTCAGGAACTCTGGGAGTTGAAGTCCACTAATCATAAAAGGGACATAATTCCCCACCTCTGATTTAGGTACATGACAAAGAACTCAGTGTAACTTAAAAAGCTTGCACAGCCATTTGACAAAGTAACTTATGACATTGAAAATTCATCTATTACCTTGCTCTGTCTTTTAAAGTTGATTTTAGGAACAGCTCTGCTTGCAACTGGTTGTTTCCACAACATACAACACTTTAGGGCCAACCAGGCCAAGCCAAACAGTGATGGCTGCTTGTTATGAACTAAACAGACAAATACATTTCCACAATAAGATAGGCCAAACTCTCAGAGAAACAGTGACTGCTGCAAAACAATACGGTCT
Source organism: Bungarus multicinctus (assembly GCA_023653725.1). Classification (NCBI taxonomy): domain Eukaryota; kingdom Metazoa; phylum Chordata; class Lepidosauria; order Squamata; family Elapidae; genus Bungarus; species Bungarus multicinctus. Next base: position 149,190,746 of record CM042834.1, read on the forward strand.
TGAGCACTAATCTTTAGAATGCAGGACTGTTCTCAAGCTATGGAATAAATACAATTAATTTCTATGATAATTTAAGAAGATGAAAAGATGAGGTATAGGTAGTTCTTGACTTAACAACCACAATAGTGAGTTTTGCCTCATTTTGCAACCTTTCCTGCCACAATTTTTAAGGTGAATCAGTATATTGTTATATTAGTAACACGGTTGTTAAGTGAATCTGGGTTTCTCTATTGACTTTGCCTGACAGAAAGTTGCAAAAGGTGATCATATAATCCAGGACACTACAACCATTATAAGCACATACCAATTGTCAAGCATCCAAATTTTGATCATGTGACCATGGGGATGCTACAACAGCCGTAAGTGTGAAAAATGGTCATAATTCACTTTTTTCCAGTGTTGTTGTAACTTTGGTCACTAAAGGAATGTTTGCAAGTCAAAGACTACCTGTACTATAGATCTAATTCCATATTCATCCCAATTACTAATATCTAAGTCTGCTCTCATGTGAGATGATATACAGAATTCAGCGATTTGATCCTCTAATACAGGATTTTGCCGTTACATCTCCCTTTAGGATAACCTTAATGTATACAACTCCTCTAAAAATCTAAACACCAAAAACAATGCAATGAGATTTTGGGAAAGGTGAATTTATTGTAACAATGCAGCTAAAGGATTTTTCAAATTTCCACTGGACTCTGTCTGCACCTCCCCAAGGAACATACTGTATATCTCAGCTTGGGAAACCCTGCTGAGACAGATCAATATGAAGAAGGCTATCCTTTGAAGCAAAAAAAAGGAGATTTAAATTTAGTCTACAATTAGGCTGAGAAGCAACTACCTTGGCCGATTCTGAATTAACAAACTAAAGGAGAAGGACAGCAATCAAACAATTAAGTTGAGATGGGCAGCAAACAAATTCAATACATAAATAAAAATAAATAATTACTGTACTGATGGTTTTTTATATCACTTAATGACATTAAGCAGTGTCATATACTCAGGAACCCTTAATAAGGTATTTGTAACTTCCTTTTGCAGATGTGCATCACCAATGCAATTAAAGATAGCTGAACACGTTTACAGATAAGAGAAGGATTCTTATTCATTTTATAACTGCAATAATAGAAAAGAGGAATGGCTGGAGTTATGCTCTGAAATTATTTATATTGAGAATTGGGGTGTAAAGCACTCTTGGCACTAATAATCTACTGAGTTTCTATAGAGATACCTTATGCCAATGAACATATTTTGATCCAGAAAACATTTATATACTGGTTCAAGCCTTCTCTTAGTCCCCTAACTTAGGCAAGATTTTTTTTAAAAGATTCAGAGAGGAATAATGTTTGAGTCCCTGATCAATTTATTTTTTCTCTCCATGGTTTATTATCCACTGACATCAATGGCCCAGTAAACACAATTTTATTCCACCCACCTCACTATCCAAAGCAAACTTGGGCTGCTTACAATCATTAAAACAACTCTTGGATTTACACAGTACTGATGCATTGTCACAACTGATCATTTCAAATGGCTCCCATGCATTTTTAAAGTCCGAAATCATTGCTCTTGTTTCCCCCATGCTCCAAGAATAGAAGGCCTGTTCACCAATGTGAGGATTTGAACTCTTCACTAATATGACAGCAACTTAAATTCTATGGAATGAAGTAGTTCCACGTTCGACCTGCCCTCCTGAATGTCAAATTCCACCAAGGGAAAAATTTGGACTGGTGATAAATTATCTATTCTAGATTCCCTGGCTTAGTTCCCTGTTTTTCTGTTAAGAGCTGAGGCAGGATGCCTAAGTGCATATAGGCACCCTTCTCCAGAATGCGATTTCTAAAATAAGAACTTCTCAAACTCAAGTCTGCTGAACAGCCACCCAGCACCTAACCTGAGACTTCCTGCTCTCCCAGTGCAGCATTCCGTTCTTACCATGTGGAGGAGTTGAAAAAGCACTCTGCACCAACTTGGAAGCGGCTGTCTTCCTGTTATTCCTTCCTCACCAATAAGGATAAAAGCACTTCCAGTCAGAACCTGAGTGATATCTGACTTGGATAGAGCCTAACAGTAGGATTCACCATTGTTTTCCTCCCATTTGTAGCATTTGCCCTGCAAAATGTGTCCATGCCTGCCCATGAAGACCAGGAGGGAGAAGAAAGTAGGCCTGAGTAGGGCAGCGCAGAATAATTTGTTACTACCAATCTGAGAGCAGCACCAATCATATCTGGATTGGAGGCACTGTTGATAACTAGAACCGCCAGCAGCAGGTTTTGAGGTTCAGCCAGCATTTATTTCAGGATCAGATGAAGATCCTGAAATAAATAAGGTCCTACTTTATATAAATAATTAATAATAAATAAATAAATAAATAAGTAAGTAAGTAAGGTTCTACCCATCAATGAATACTTCAATTTCAACCATAACAACAGGAATGCAGGAAATAACGACTTCAGCAACAGAGTGGCCAATGTCTGTAATACTCTACCTGACTCTGTGGTTTCTTCCCCAAACCCCAAAATCTTCAACATTAGACTGTCTACTATTGACCTCACCCCTTTCCTAAGAGGTCTGTAGGGGGCATGCATAAGCGCACCAACTCCCGTCCCTGTCCTATTGTTTCTTTTATATTTTATTTTTCTTATATGTATCCATGTATTCATAACTATGTTTCACTTATACCTATTATCTTGTAAGCAATTGACAAATAAATAAATAAATAAAAATAAAGAGAGAGGACATCCTAATCTTTCTTGGTTGCTTAAAAGGTTGGTTGCTGGCTTTGCTCTGGAAAGCTTTGTTTCCTAATCTCCCAGCACTCTGGAACCAGCTGCAATTACTTGTGTCAGGGGGAAAGGCACTCTTGACATAACTCAGAGCACTCTTTTTTGCAGGAAGGGAGACTTGCATAAAGAAAAGGCGCGATTCAGATTTTCCCTCCACACGGAAGCCTTGTTTTCTGCCTGCATAATTAATAAGGGCACTTAAGATATGCAAGCAAATGTATATTTTAACACTTCCATTTGACTGTGGGAAAGCAGCATTAACAATCCACCTTTGATCCGAGAACAAAAGAAAGGGAATTAATACCAGCTTCTCTTCCCCTAGTTCCGGCTTCACCACTCAAGTCTCAGCTGTGCTCCCAGATATGAGGACAAAAGTCATGCTTGCTCCCACAACCTCTGTTCCAATTTCACCGAACCACTGTCATTCGGACAGCTGCTTCTAGGCCCCAAGAGGCCTAGTTCCAGGCCCTTCGAACCAGAGGAATAAACCAGCAAACCTTGGTGGTCCAATCAAAATAGACCAGAGATTAGTAGATACATTAATGATTATGTTCATGTGTCAAACCAAGTCATGTTTTGCTTAATAATCATAGATATGACTGCTACCTAGACTCACATAACATGATACAAACCATAGCATATAAATCACAGTGACTGGGTTCAGAAAACAAACTATAGCACAATTAGATAAATTGCCCTATGACTTTATGTTTTGGATGACTCTTGTTCATAAGTGTGAGGCCTGAAAACTCTGATCAGGAAGAGGAAACTAGCAGTATGTTTGCTCATGAATAGAAAATACAATTCCAATGTTATTACCGGGATGTGAACAATCTAAATGCAATACAGGGAAATAAAAAAATTCAAAAACTATTCTAGAAAAAATTCAATTAAAAAAAAATAGGTCCGCACTACAAATTTCAGAACTGTTCAATTGGCACAACCCCTAATCCATGGACATGGAATCATACTTTTATGGACAGGGCTTGGGGTAATGGGAGCTACATCCAATATATATGGAGAACTTTGGAAAGGTATTCCGTTACACAAAAACTGAAGAAACACTAGAAATAAAACTCTACATCTTCCTCACAGTTTTTGCAGTTTCCTTAAATGATATCCAGCCTTACATATGTGGTACTGATGATGTTGCCTAGTTTGGGTAATGAAATGTCTGCAAGAAAACAATCAAGTTCAATATCAAAAACTCCTGATGTAGTATAACCTCAGTGGGACTTTATTTCTAAATCATATAAACAAGGGTCTCCACCTTGTGTCACACACATTACCTGCACATAAACAGAACATGGTTTCAATAGCTCTTTTGCATCCACCATTTTGAAGCCAGTGACTGTTGCTGGGAAAACCTATATATAAGCACCCATTGTACAACAGTTCCCCAAACTAGCCATTTTTAAAAGCTTAAGGGTGGTTTGAGATAGGCTATGTTGTCAGAATCTGAAATTATCTGTCTCTCACCCAAATGAATAGTCAACACCCAGAAAAAAGAGCAGCCAGTAAAATGAACATTATCTGAATACAGGAATTGCAGCAGCACAGGTACCCAATTGGCAACAAGATTCCAACCCTCAGCTTGTCCCTTCTAACCTATTATTAATTTAGCTACATGGCTGAGAATTGGCAGACTTCAGCTTTCCTAAGTGGAAGGGAAGAGGAGGGTATACAGAGAGAAAACAACAATAAGGAATGTATTACTGGACAGAATTATTTGGGTGGACATGTAAAGCACAAAAGAAAAGACAAGGAGTCAGACGTGAGTAGGCCTAATTAGGAATCCATACACTATAGAATCAAAATCATTATGTGCATTTTTTTCACATGCATATGTGGGTAAATACATTGATCTACATTATGTAATTGAATTCAGTGATTTTGAAATTGCTACAAAGGATCCTGCTGGGGTTTCTTGACCATTTTATCATGGAATTCTCAACTAGACAAATAGCAATACTGAAGAAGAGGGCTTCCCTAGCATTATAATTCCCCAGCCTGTGCCTGCCAGGGAGTGCTCAGTGCTGGGTTTGTTTTGGAGTGTACTAAAATGTGTGTCCACTGGAAATTTAAAGTTCTCCATGGCCTGATGGCATTTCAGACATAAAGCTCAGAATCCTTTGAAGGATCCTTGGTAGAAAAGGGTTAACACACAAAAAATCCATGAAAACGAGAAGTATAAAAAGCCAACAACACAGCCAGTTGCTACCCACACATCGTTATTATTTTTATAAGAAATATCCAAACACATGGGTTTGTCTTGAGCTACATGGCTTTTTTTTAAGCAGATCTCTGCACTGAGGAACTTACAGTCTAAATGTCAACAGATGGAAAAGCTAGGGGAGATGTAGAGATAACAAGGAAAAATGAATGGTAGTTACATATAACCTAGGGTTCTTTTCTAACGGTTGGGTACAGGCATCTGGCTTTTAAGCCAAAAACAGGACATGAAAAGGAGGGCTTAGATAAGATTTTAGGAAAGGGAACCCCTGTAGTAAGTTCCAAGCATAAGGGGATGCAAAACATATATACAAAGAGATGGACCATGCCTTCTACTCCTACTCACTAGAGTCTAGGTCTCTTGTTCCATAACACCACCTTCAACCCCAGATTCTTTAAATTTTCAACATTACTATACTGATGTCAGCCTCAATCTTAGACATTTGGGCAATTGGCTGGAAATAAGGTGGAGAAGAGGCAGTACTAAGTAGCAGAAAACTCAAGGAAGACAGTTCTCAAACATCCTTCCCTAGTACTTCTCATCTCTCTCTCTCTCTCTCTTTTTTTCTTTAGCATTTTAAAACTCTGCTCATGCAGAGAGCGCTTTATATTCTCAAGTGTGTGTGCAGAACACAATCCATTGACACAAGCAACCTCACATATTCACAGACTGCAGGAGAAATGCAATTATGCGTGCAGTGATACACAGCTACATATTCCGACATGCATGCACAGCCTCCCCCAAATCCAGGTTTTTTTTTTCCTGTTCCTCTCTTCCACAGCCAGACCTCTTGTACATATAGCCTCCCACAAGTTGTCCCTTCTGCTCACATGTACAACCTGAGTGCCAAACCAGATTTGTGCAATGAGAGACGTAAACAGGAATCTTACAGTGATTCATATAGAGATCCAACTCTTCTAAATACAAATATGCATGCAAAATCATGCTAAAGTATTACAAACAACAAACAAAAGTGCAGTCTTCTGGAGAGAGAGCATGTTCATATGTTTTAGAGAAATTCATCTCTTTAAACAGCCACTAAAAATTGACCTCTTCACTTGTCTGAAAGCCAAGACATCGGACCACTCCAGTTGCACCTGTGATACTTGCCACAAACTTTTCTAACCCACCCCTCCCCGTGCTGTGTCATTCTGCCCCATTAGTGCCCTCTGTAGCCTGGCCACAAGAAATTGACATCTGAGGTAACTTGACATAAACCCAATCTAACGGTTTGGTAAGCAGAAAGTACCAGAGTAGTACAAGAATGTGAGGAACCATGTTAAATAAAGCAGATCCCCTCCCAGTTGCCAACACCTGGAGAGCAAACTCATACCCATCCAGGGAAACCATGGCACCTGTGAAACGCTGGAGGAGACAGACGTGGAAAAAGAGTGCCTCTCTATGTCAGGCACAGGGGTGATTCAATGGTGAGTGGTGTGCTCGCCATTGAAATAACAAAATAATATTAATTTCTGACAAGAAGCAAGTGGCAGTGATGGCCAGGGAAGGTATCCCAGGCCAGGTGTTATTATTCAGCAGGGACGACAACGCCCATGCCATCCTACTGGTTGATGATGCCCACTTTGGATAATAATGCTGACCAGGTGGCATTCAAGCAATGATGGGTGAACAAGTGGCGTCTAAGAAAAAGGGCAACATAAAAGCTGTGGTGCTTAAGCAGGCAGGGGGAGGCAGGGGGAGGGAGGGGAGCTGGAGAGAGGAGAAAAACAGTGCCTACATTGGGAATCCCACTCACCTCGTGCCCTAGAGGGGCAGCAGCTGCACTTGGCCAGGACTTTGCGGAACAAGTGGTGGCAAGCACAGCCTTGCTGGCTCCCACCTCTCATGGTGCCGCCCGGCTGTGCTGGGCTCCGTCACTCACTATGCCAGCCATCGAGCGAGGGGACAGTACTTCCCAGGCAGTGAAAGGGGGCTGGGGGGGGGAGAGAGTTCTTGCCACCGCAGCCGTTTGCTCAGTGACAGAACAACAGGGCTGGGCTGGTGCTGCCCGTGGGGAGGAGGAGCTTCTGCAGCTGCCCCCTTGCTTCTCTCCTCCCTCCCTCCCTCTCTTTCTCTTTCTGTCTCTCTCTCTCTCTCTCTTCATCCATCTCCAAAGCTTCCCCGGAGCCAGACTCCCCCTCCCTCCCTCCCTCCCTCCTTCCTCACTCTTGCTGAGCCATTGCAGCCAGCTCTGCAGCAGCTGAGCCTGCAGTAGGCACAAGTGAGATCTCTTGGTGTTCCCACCACTGCGGAAGGCTACCCGTGAGGAAGGAGAAGAAAAGAGAAAGAAAACAAACCTCGGTGGATGCAGCCGTCTGGGATTGGAAAGGCAAGGAAACAAGGAGGAGTACATTAGAAGGCATGCGTGTGTGTCTGTGTAAATGTGTGTGTGTGGACACACAAATAAAAAAGGTGAGTATACAGCATGTCCGAAGTGTATCAAGAAGAGGAATGAGTTGGCAGCTTCTCCTGTGCTGATGGCTGTGCATTAGTGTTATAGTTCCCCGTTCCCTCCTTCCCCACACCCTCGGCCACACAGGACAGCAGGAGTCCAGAAACAGGGCGTGGATGGGGATCTGTACAGTCCTTTTCATATCAACTTCCTATTGCAAAGGTAAAAGCCTCAGGAGTCAACCCACATCTTTAAAACAAAAGGCAGCTGAAAATGCCTACGCAGAAGGCAATACAGTACTTAGTTGGGTCAGTCATTCTCTCTCAGCACAACCTGCCTCTCATACTGATAGGAATTAAATTTGAGAAAGGAGTGCTAGGCTCCTTAGGTTCCTGGAGAAAAAGTAGGATGTCCTGTCAATCTTAACAAGTAAACTAGAAATACATTTTCACCTAGCAAAAATTTATACCCAAAACCCGTAATGCGTTAAGAGCTGATATGATGCAGTGGTTAAGTTGTTGGACTGGGCTTGAGGAGACTAGGTTGAAGTCCATAATAAGCTCAACAGTTCAATTATTTAAGGGTTTATTGTTGAGATGATGACACAGCTATGCCCATGCACACTTAGAATTCCCAGAAAAGCTGTTATCAATATATTTTAAAAGACAGACAGATGATAAGGACACCATTCTTTTGCTATGCGCATTAAGAATGAGTTTGCTGTGCTTCATGTTTTCCTCACAATGAAGTTTGCTTGGGGGATGAATGGTCAAATGAAGTCTAATCATCAAAGGTGCTAGACTTATCTGAGAAGGCCCAGGTTCAAATGCTCTATCAGCCATGTAATATTTTGAGCCAATTGCAATACTTAATTCTTCCTTGCAGAATTGTTATCAGATAAAATGGAGGTGAGTAGATGAGAATTATACAGACTGTTCAAAATGTATTGGAAGAAAAAAGTGTAAGTAAAATATGCAAAAACAACACAAAAATGCAATTTGAATAAAGGAAATGTTGATTACATTGGCACCAACTACAAGAGGTTACATTTATTGCCATATTTTCGTGTTTTTCTTCCCTTCCTCATTACCACAGTCTCATGCTTTTACATTCCTACTGCCTCACAAAAACAACCAACCCTCTATCAGGAATATGCTTCACTACTATTGGAAGACTTCCACCTTCTATTGCTTCCCAGGCATGTTGTGACTACAACCCCCATCATCTCCAACCAGAATCTAAACAGTACGGTAACTAATATGCTTATCTTGCAGAACTAGAAAGAAACTCAAAATTGTCATCCAGGACCACAAAGTTCCTTGAGAGTATCCAGTTGCTACAGAATGATGATTATATTTTGGTACGATCAACACATTGGGTTGGTTTAATGATCAGCATTAAAAGCTAGTCATAAGATCAATTCTCTAGAGAAGTGCTTCCTATTTCTTTTTCTTTCATTACCCAAAAACATTTGTGAGCAGTCCTCCGTTTGATAAGTGGTCCCTTCCTTCAGCACCCATTGTAACTTCGAATGGACACTGAATAAATGGTTATAATTCGAGATCTACCTCTGTTATAAAAACGAGATCACTGAACGATATCTATGTCATTTCAGCCAATTGCCATCAGTAATTTCAATGATGTTTGTCTTAATAGGAGGAATACTTTTGGAGATTTTTGAATATATTTTAGTATACAAGGCATTCTTTAAATCCATTTAAATGTTGTGATAGGTAATGGGTTTGTATGACTCTATCAGAAGAAAAACGTCTATCCAATTTTGGGAATTTTACCCAGGTTTGGGAAGCATTAGAGGTAAAAGCAAAGAAATAAAAAGGAAATTGAGAAAAACCATTTCCACTTTGGTATGATGTTTTCCTACTTGTAGGATGTATTCGGTTGTTATATTGAGTAGCTTTTAAAAATAACATCATGCATTTCCTTCAGAGATTGTACAATCACCACTGTCACTCTACCATTCCATTCTGCTATAAATTGTAGATTAGATTTTGTCAGCAACCTGTTCAATTGAGGAATGTGAATTTTTTACATCTCAAATCAGATTTGAATCAGAGATTAGCACTTATTTTCAAAGTGCAAGTTCAAGTGTATAACATATGGAGCAATAATAATGGTAAAAGTGACCTGTGCAAACTATCATTATTTCTCAGATTCTTTTCAAAGATAAGGATTGAAGAGGGCATTTAGGATTCTATTCTTCTCAAGTCTGGCTTAAATCACAGCAACCTTTTTTTAATATTAAAGATGCAATCATCGTAATAGCATTATGTTTCCACTCTAAGACCATTGGTTTTATGGGCCATTTAAATTAGTCATTGCTTTTGATGAGGTGCTGAGAATAGTTTTATTACAGAATCTAGGTCAAGCTTGTTCATCCCAGTACTTCTCAAATACATTAAATTATCATCTGTATAACCCTGTACCAAAATACCTATTGATCATGGGAGCTTTAGTCCAAGTTATTTGGAAGCTGCTACATGGAGAGAACTTAATCCTACTGCCTTTCTCTCATAAACTACAATTTCAAAAGAATGTTTAAAAAATAGTTGTGTGGATATTACTCGAAATATCAGGGCAGGTGGAAGTGAGGGCAAGGCCTGGTATCCTATAGCCAGGATGCTGTTGGAAGAGGATGACATTTGTATAGTGAAAGGAAGACAAAGAAAGATAGTATAAAAAAAAGCACAAGAGAAGCAGAAGCTATGATTTGGGACAAAAAATAACAGTATGCAGTGATGGGAAGGAAAGCAAATTGTCTCAGTAAGTCTGCAGAACATTGGTTGTGCTGCAAGAGCAAAGACAGAAGGTAGATGAGGAATTACAAATCAATTATCTGAATATATATTTCTTAAGTTATTTATTATTTAACTGTCATGCACATTTTGCCTACTATTTCTATACTCATACAGTAATCACTCAAGGGAATAAAGATTGCTGTTGTATCTTTAAATTGGTAGCTCTTCCACTTCACAATTGCTCTCCTGAGAGGTTGGAGATAATGAGTTCATTAGAAAGCTCACAGTTGGAGAAACCTCTCCACCTAGGTCACTGCAAACTTACAGTATAGTTAATTGGCCAGCCATTTGGAGTGACTAGCCAGCTACTCGGCTTCTAGTCAAGTCCTCGCTGGAGCAGAATCAAGCATTTCCCTTGAGACCTGGCTGTACAGAGTGGCAGATAGCTAGTGCCAATTTCAGATGCAGTTCGGTAAGAATATATTGTAGCTGGCTTTGGCAGTACTAGATTACAAGGAAAGTCTCACTACTCATTTGAAGAGCCTGTTGGGCAAACTAAGAAAAGCAGGGGCATTGGCAAGCAGATGGAACTGGCAAGAAGGAGCTTTACCTCCATTCAAGAGCCCATCAACGCAGAGATGTCATTAGGTTCTAAAAGAAACATGCCGAACTACCCTGCCTGCTGCTGATGGAAGCTTTGCTGTAATCTATTAATTTATTCTGGGAACTAATCAGCAGAGGCTCATCCTTTCTACCCCTTTCTTCAATCTTCTTACCTCTGTTTTGAATTCCTCATTTATTTTGCTTATTGCCATGAACAGCTTACTCTCTTCTGACCTCTATGTCCCTCTTTTCTCTGCATGCATTTAAAACAACTTTGGCCAGCTGTCAGTCATTCTAATGCTCTTACTTTCGTGTCTCCCACCACTTCAAACCCAGAGAACCCAATACTGGCTCCTATATTCTGAGGCTGCATGCTTGACTGTTAGCTGCCCATGAAAGGTCTTATTTCCTAATATTTGATTTATTTTCTTTACAATTACATGATAGACAAAAATAAAAATAATTTCTGTATTGTTATTGCTTCCAGGTACCATTACAATGTAGCCCCTAATGCTACTGGCCAAATGACATTATCTATCTACTCCATCTTTTCTTCCTTTCATAGTAATGTTAACTGTGTTCCAATCATTTGAATTAAATATTCATTTATATTAAATCAAAGAGTTCTCTTGCCCAATTCACCCTTGTTCTTGGCCTTGATTTTTACCTATTTGGGAGCGATTATGCCAAGTGTGACTCTGGTACCCTCTTGATGAGTTAAACCAAATTGAGCACTGCCTCCCATCTAATCTCACCAGTTGTTAGTTTGCAATCCCTTAATTCCCAAGCAGTTGTTGAAGATTATGGGAGTTGCAGTTAACATATTTAGCAAATATTATGCAGGGGAAGGCAATTCCATTGTAGGAGTCAACAGATCTATTACAGTATTTCAGGCATGGGCTTTCCTCAGCCTAACCTAAAGTTGTTAGGAATTGAATCTGGAATCTGATACTTGCAAAATGCTCGCATTAAAAAATAATTCTAAAGAAAATGGCCTTGGGGAAAGGAACTACATTGAAAAATTGGGAAATTAGGCATTTAATACATGTAGCTCTCTTCATTCCAGGATTTGCACTTCAGATTTCCTGTCACTGATTAGATATGTGACAGTTTTATTTCCCCAAATGACAATCATCCAGGTTGGATTTTCTTCATTGCTTTGTACTCATATAACAGACAGATTTCTAGAACATTTGACATACAAATATGATTTTTTTTAGGAATGCAAAAAAACCATTTGTAAGTCATATAAAAGAATTGGTTCTCTGTTAAAGGGCAGGAAGAGCAACATGGAACCAGGGATACTAGCATGTCCTCTTCTCCCATATGTTAATTTAAAATAATTCATATCACAAGAGATTTGCTGATCACTACAATACTAGCAGCTGGCAGGCTCCAGCTATTGACAGAATCATCCTGCTATTCTACCTTGTCTTCAGTCTTGCTAACTTCCCTCTCTTAGGATGGTCTCTGAAACACAGTATGTCTTTAATGTAGCTAGATCTGAGCAGACATCTAAAATAGACCAAGTAATCCAACACAAACATCTTTCCCAGCCCATTTTCTAGAAACAATAAAGAAGAATGTTTATTGCTCAGTGACCATGCTATTATTTAATTTGGTTTTATCATACTGTTTCCTGTAACACAAAGAGTAGTTCTTTTTAAATACAAAGGAATAGACCATAATCAGGAAAATGATGTACAGAATGGCTAAGGCTGGGCTCATATTTTATTCAAAGTCTTTGATTGGTTTAAGCTTTGGGTTAGACTAGATTCAAATATCACATTGAACCATGTCTGCTCGACCATGGTTTATTGTAAAAAAAAAAGTCACAAACACACAACAAACTTCACACAACTCACAATTCACAATTCACACAACAAACTTCATCATTATTTTTCATGCTGGTTTAGCCATTGCAGTGTACTCTGGTTTTTGAGTTAGCATGATGCATTAATCCAAGCAATTACGGCTTATTCAAAAATATACTTAAAACTAACTATCTCTTTGTAACCTGCAAACCCAAATTAAGATTGTGCAATACCAGCGAAAGCAAATAAGAGGAACACTTCATGGAGGTAACATTGGCATGATGACGCCTCTCATAAGTAACCCATTTGAATGGTGTATAGGTAAAAAACTGAATACACCCAAAAGGTTAATAGCTAGTGGTATAGAAAGAATTTATGGAAACACTGTCTGTCAGAAAAGACAAGATTTATTAAGGCATTACAATCATTGTCCAACTAAGACAATGAGATCAGTGAGAAGTCTTAATTATTTATTTAGTTTCCAACACTGTATGCTACTTATTTGATAGAGTTTCAGAGTTACACAGTATATGAATAATATACTTAGATAAGGAACTTACATCCCTGGGAAATATGGCAGTAGAGAAAGTATAGTCAATCAATCAATTATTCAAGTATGTTGGAACATAACAAAACTAAAAGAAATGGTAAAGCAGTTTTCCTTATTGCACTAGATCTGGAGAGGCAACCTAACAATAAAATAAACCGAGCAGCTCACCTTCTTCCGTGATCTGAACCACAGGGATCTCTGAGGATGCTACTGCTTCTTGCTGGGATCCCATATCGGGCTGCCCCCTGTTGTTTTTGTTGCTAGCCTGGGGTTGCATCTCAGCTCCCTGCTCTTGTGGGTACAGGTCTGGCAGCTGTAATGAAGCAGGAAAATATGTTCAGGTTTTAGGTTAGGATTCAAACAGCCTGTTTGGTATGAGGAGCCTCAATATCAGAAATAGATCACAAGCTGGCACATAGCAGTTAATAGATATATTTTTGACACGTGCAATTAGTGCAGTTTGCAGATCATTTTTGTGAGCATCAAGGATGCCTGAACTACATCTCACAGACATATTGCAGTTTTCATACCATTTTTCTTATTGAAGTAGTTTGTTTCCCCCAAATTAAAAAAAATCTGAGAATGTATGTACTGTATATCTGTATATGTATATTCCGGCATGTTCATATGCAATCATAGAAGGCAAGATATACTTCAACATAACAGCTAAAATGGAGAATGAAACCTCACTTCGTTTCTACTTGTTATGGCAAACTTCAAAACTATGTCAATTCATCTTGAATGCCTACCTAGAAAAACAGAAACTTACTTTTAAAAGAATGAGAAATAAAGAAACAAGAATTTCCAAATCTTCGGGAGAATTTCCAAGTCTCCAAGTACCAAATTTCCAAGTCTCCAAGTGCAGGAGGATTTCCATTCTAATGTCTGGATCAAAGACAGACAATATATTTGACCCTCAAGGGATGCGTTAGTTTACAAGTCAGAACTTCATGCCTCACCATTACCTCTCTTTCCTCTCACCCAACCCCATCAGTTTACATATCGTTGGTTTCCCACTGTGGAAATCCAATTATTTTACACATGTGAAAGTTGGAAGTGTTCTCCCTCTCTCATGGTTCAGAAGTGGATTGCTAAGGAAGAAAACGAACAAGGATGCTTCCCTGTTTCCCAGTATCTGCTTCCTAACTTCAGCTCTCCACTATTACTCTTATGCAAAGAAAAGGGGAAGCCATGAACATTTTCTCCCTTTGCTCCCCAGTGAAGGAAACCAAGTTACTGTATTTCCAATGTTATTGGCTGCTTCTTTACCGGCTTTACAGGGATTTTTTGGGGGGCGGGGGAGAGAGGAAAATAATGCACCTACTTCCTCTCTCCCCTCATTTAAACCATTCTCATATAGTACAGAAATTGGTCATCCAAATGTCAACCCTGAAGCTGACCTGGCCAAAGCCATCTTGGAGCTTCAGTGTTGCCACACTGAAGCGAGGAATAGGGAGGGGGGATTAGAGATAGCTGGGATTATGTAGTCAAAATAAAATACTTTTCCCTGGGAACCAGGGACATTCTCACACCTGGCTGGAAGAAGGAGGAGCAATGTCATCAGACCTGCAGATGCTGCTATGATTTGGGCCATGTGACTGATTGTTTGGGTTTGAGGGGAAAACTAACATTTTTTTACAAAATTTTATTGAACAAAAAGATAAAACATTTAAAAACATTGAACGTGGCGTCTTAATAGCTATTTCAGATAGTAAGTAATACATATTTACATCTTATATACATCAATATCAACAATTCTTATGTATTCCTAGTCTATCATCTTTACATCCTGATCTTATTTTAATTTAAATTTTACATCCTTTTTCCCAACCAGTGGTAAAACTTTTCCCATTCTTTGTAATATTATTCATCTTTATTTTTTAGTTCCAATTTTAATTTGTCCATTTCTGCACGTGTCTATGTCTTTTTAATTATCTCTATTTCATCTGGAATTTCTTGAAGTTTCCACTTTCGAGCATAAACTAGTCTTGCAACCGTAATCACACGTATTATTAGGTACATCATATCTTTATTATATTTCTCTATATTAATTCCAAGTAAGAATAATTCTGGTTTCTATTCAAGTTTGATTCCACCCATTTCCTCTAATCAGCTCTGAATTTTATGCCAGAAATCCTGGGCTTTCCTACAAGTCCACCGTACATGATAGTATGATCCATTTTCCTGGGAGCATTTCCAACAGATAGGAGATAAATTTGGGTACATTTTAGCTAATTTTGTTGGGGGAATATGCCATCTATAAAACATTTTGTATAAGTTTTCTTTGTACAATGTGGTCAGTGTTATTTTTTTATTTCTTCCTCATAGGATTTGCCAATTATCCAAATTAATACCATGTCCAATATCTTGGAAAACTTTTACTTTTAATTAGATGAAAACCAAGGAGCCTCTATAGGGATGTGGTGGCTCAGTGGCTAAGACACTGAGCTTGTTGATCAGAAAGGTCAGCAGTTCAGCGGTTCGAATCCCTAGCACTGCGTAACAGATTGAGCTCCCATTACTTGTCCCAGCTTCTGCCAACCTAGCAGTTCGAAAGCATGTAAAAAATGCAATTAGAAAAATAGGGACCATTTTGGTAGGACAGTAATAGTGTTCCGTGCACCTTTGACATTTAGTCATGCCAGCCACATGTCCACGGAGACGTCTTCAGACAGTGCTGGCTCTTTGGCTTTGACTACCGTCCTCTAGAGCTGAAAATGACTAACATATATTTGCAATGGAACCTTTGCCTTTACATTAAGGGGCCTCTCAGAGTTGGTTTTCACCAGATATGTGCCAATTTGATATTTCCAATAAAGCTATTCTTTCAGGAATTCACTGCCTTGGAGTTTTTGCTTGCAATCCTTGGAACCATGACATCAAGTAGGTCACCAAATCTACAGAAGTGGTGCTGAGAGTTGTTCTGGATTACACAGTGTCTGGCCACAAATACGGGTGACCCAATTTCTATGATTAATATAAAAGAGCCCGATAGATAGAATTTTCACATAAAGGAGAACGGGATCTTCTTTCCCACTGAGTTGGGTACTTCAAAGAAGAGATTATTAACTCCACAGCAAAATGGAATCTCTTTGTTTTCAAAAAGTGTATCTCTTTAGAAAAAAAAATTGAAATGAAATGCCTATGGAAAGATGACCTCTTCAAGCCCAAACTTTTGCACTTTCTGGAGGTATGTGTTTGATTGCTAGGAATTTCTGTAGGAAACAAAATGCAGAATTAAATGGACTTGACATGGTAGACTAATTTGTAAAAACTGATCTAAAACCTTTTTGCTATATAATTTATATATTTTTGCTGTGGTTTCTTCCCCAAACCCCAAAAACTTTAACCTTAGACTGTCTACTATTGACCTCATCCCTTTCCTAAGAAGTCTGTAGGGGGCGTGCATAAGCGCACCAACATGCCTACCATCCTTGTCCTATTATTTCTTTTATTTTTTTATTTTTCTTATATATATCCATGTATTCATTTTACTTGTACCTATTATCTTGTAAGCAATTGACAAATAAATAAATAAAATAAAATAATAATGCTCTTCCTGGAGTTGGTGGAGTGAGGACAGAGCAAAGTACTGAGTAGGCAGGAAATGTGAGAATATTGGGGACATAGAAAGAAAAACAGTAATTTTTACAAGTAGATTTAAAAAGAGCAGAAACAAAGACAAGCCAATGTGCATGCTAATTCTGGCAGAAAATCAAACAAATAAGAAAAGAGCAAATTCTGGTTCCTGGGCATATTCTTCCCATCTTACTACCTAAACTTAAACTCCTGTTTTCTTCATTGGTCTGCCTGAGACCACCAGGAAGCCTGTAAATAGAATATAAATGTCTCTGTTTTGCTCTACAGCAAAAAGAAATAAGCAGTGGCTGACATACTGCTCCATATAAATAGGTCCTATTTAAATACTATCATCAATAACTTTAATGGTTGAAGCCAGCGGCCACCATGTCCATATGGCATTGGATTCAGGAGTTGCATAGAAAGAATAAACACTTTATGTGAATCTACACTTTATGTGAATAAACACTTTATGTTCACCAGATTTCATAAAATAACCACAGCTTATTTTTCAAGATCCAACACTCTTTCTTCCTTGAAATTGGGATGACCAGATGCTTAGTAACAGAACCTCTGTAATACCACAATTTGATAAGTCACAAGTGAAATTGAGAAAATGGCTGCATTATCTGATATAAAAGTAGTACTATATGACAACTAGCCTGGCCTGACAAAGTATGCTCCAATTTTTGAGGTTTTTCCACTGTGTTACTTATATAAAAATTAAATAGAGGGCTAAGATATACCCTTGTTTAACACTCTTAGAAGTAGACATTGCAGCAGTAATACATCAAGCTACATCTGCTCGGTTCCCTCCACACCTCCTAAAATTAACAAAGTTCCAGCCTTTTTTGCATAGTCATCCTTCTTCTTACAACATGGATCCAAGCCCAGATCCAGAATGATTAAGCACAGAAGTTGGGCACTGTAAGAATGATGGCCCACTATAGAACCAACTATTCAGCAACTAGTCTCTCTTGGGTTGCCATGCATAAACAAGTCTTGATAGAGGAAAATACTTGTAGTTCAGGGTTGAAACGAGGAATTCTTGGTGATCTCTGAGCTTGGTTATTTTCACTCTACTCCCCGCCATACTGATGATGTTACCTAGTCTGGGTAATTAAATGTCTGCAAAAAAATAACCAAGCTCAGAGAGCATCAAGGACCCCTCATAAACAAGTCGGTGCAAAAACTCTCAAACTATTGGAGAACCATATCCACTGCTCAATATGACATGTGGGTCATACAACCAAAATGGACTGATCTGGGTAGTAGATACAGTACACAAACAAGGAAGCAAACACTAACTTGCCTAGATCAGGTTTGAAAACAGCTATAGACACAGTTACTTACAGCAAAGTAAAAAAAAAAAAAAATCTCACCAGGTGACCATGTCATGAAAAACTAGCTCTTTTTTCCCTTATTGACCAGCAAAATGCTACAGGTTTACTAGCGTAAATTTATTCCATAAAAATCCATTCAGAGTGGAAGTCATGTTATTCTGCTTCTTGCTAAGGGGATAAAACTTGAGCTTTCCTGAGATCACAAGTCTACTTTTCCTGATACTACACCAAGGAAAACAGATTAGTATGGATTTCTGTGAGATTGTAGTATTTATAAACTTTTAAAAGGTGAAGTTAGCTGAAAAAGATCTTTGAATTGTGTTTATTTTACAGGCTGATAATACAATTGACAGGATTCACAAACATCTGATTTGTCCACTCCTGCAGGTTACTCATTGATGGTAAAATGGAACTCCTACCACTCCTCCTCTCACTCCCTAATATTCTGGGCTGGGCAAAGGTAATGAATGAGAGGGGGGGAAATCTTTATTAGCCATGGGGTTGGGAGAGGGCAGCCCTAAAACACCATGGAACTGACAGACCCCTGGTTATCCTTGGCTTTCAACCGAGACCAAAGCTGCAGAGAGCTGCCAGTCTTTTCTGCTGTTTGTTAATGTTACTAATGCCTTTCAGAAAGGGGCAGCCCTTTTTAAACTGAGCAGACATTTTGCTTAAATTACAAGTATGTATAAATCAAGATGCTTGTTTTTGTTTACCAATTATGAAAAAAAAAGTTTGTAAAACAACCACCACAACAACCCAATTCCTTAAGAAACAGGAATGCCGCAATATCCTCATACAGTTTTTGAATAACTGGCTGCAAAGCTTCGGCAATACTCCAAACAACTCTATAACTTAAAAAAAAAAAACCTTAAAAGAAATCATTCCACCAAATAACCCCAAAGATACCATATAATGCTGCCTTACCAGCCTTGTCCAAGGCAGCACATTTACTGTAGTTCTGCTAAGACAGGAGCATTCCAAAGATGATAAAAACCCAATCTTTACTTTTCCATTAGAGCTGTGCCCGCCCCACCCTTTAGCACTGCTCAGCAACCCCCACAAGCTCATTTTTCTGCCCTGGACTAGGGATATCAGCCCTGTGGGTGGGGAGAAGCACAGACTCACCCTGATGAAAAGATTGGAAGAGGAATTCCTCCTGGGTCCATCGCCCCATCCCAGTTTTTGGAACAATAACTTTGAAGCTGAGTTTGGGGATGATGGGAAAACTTCACACACAAAGTTTAAAAACCTCAGCCTAGCCTTAATGAAGAAAATTGCACAATTGGACAGAAGATATTCTTAATCATCTTACCTTCGGACCTTCAGGGCTGGAAAAGTCTGAAGGATAAGGATGACCCTAATCTGGTGTGATTTACTTCTTCTGACCTCCCACATTAATTTAACAAAACTAAAACTCTGTCTGTAATGGCTAGCATTCTATCAAATACCCACAGCCCTCGTGGTCACAGACAACAGCATGGAAATGTACTGATTGGCAGTTCAAAGTCCATCAGAAATCTAGAATCTTACAGACAGAGATACTGAGTTGTCTCAGTATCACTGTAGATGTCAAGAGTTATCTTCTTTACTGGGAATTATCAATCCTCCATCTCAGTACTACAATTAATACCTCAGGAAAATCCTCCCCCCACACACTTAAATCCCATTTCCTTGGATAATGCCTTCTCTCCAAGCAGACAAAACATAACTGACCCAAAGGTGCTCCTCACAGACCTTCAATCACCCCCAATTATCCCCACTACGCTTAAACGTTATGTGCAAGAGACTGCCTCTTTTCTTTCAAAAGTTTTCCTCCTCCCACTGCTTAGTTCCCTTAAATCTTACCCAGGGTTGGCTGGGTAGAGCCAGCGATGTTAGGATATCCCCCATGGCTCCTAGCATTTGGTCAGTGCGTCCCCCTGTCTGCTGTGGAGCCTTCATGATGCCGAGGATCCTCCTCACCTTCTCCCACCACATTCGGCTTCAAAGCTGGAGGCATCTGGAGGACTGGGAGGAGACTGGGCACCCTGCCTCTGTGGATGTGTGTGCGTGTCTATGTCCATGTCTGTGTTGGGTGCTGGAACAGTCAAGTAAAAACCATTTCCAAATCAGCCAGCTCCAGCTACCATAACTTCCCTGCTACAAGCTGCTGCCTCTTTAGCTGCACCACTGTGTGTCTGGATCCTAAACTCTTTATCTCTTAAACATCATCTCCATTTACAGGCATTCAGAGACAGTCATGGATTAGGGACAAAGGGGACACTGCAGACAAAGTTGAGCGTGTCGCCATGCCTGGAAGTTGAATTCTGTGTCAAAGGAAAATGGCAGATAGCATGATTTACAGGGGTTCATCAGCAGAGACAAATTGGCTAGCCCTGGCAAATCTCAGGGTTCAGAAGCGTTAAATTTGAAAGTAGTTTAAACAGACTGTGAACATGCAGGAGTAAGTGAAAGAACTAGTGGAAAAATCAAGCATTTAATTATGATACTATGACACAGAGATAAACATCTACAGTATTCATTCTGTGAGCAGTATAGTTAATCCTGCAGCCGAACAGTTCTGCCATTGAGCAGAAGAGATGTGTTCAAGATAGTCAGCCACTAGAGGGCACCACATAGTCTGCCTCAGTTGACCTGAATAAAATGCTCCTTGTGTTCTTCCATGAATTCCCATTCACAACTCAAGTATACAACTCAGATGGTATTTTAATTCTTTCCAAACCTAAGAAAACCTAACCATTTCCTAATCAAAACTGGCTGCTCTCTGCCAAGGGGAGGCATCATGCTTGGGTTGATTTGGAATTTTCACCGACAAAATGGCTTTTGTGGTGGAGATTGCTAGTTCACAAAATGGCTGCCAAGGTAGACACTGCCAATCATAATGCCTGTTTGCCAGAAAGTAAACTCATGAGGTGCACTCATTCCCTAGCTATGCTCTTCGCCACTTCAACTTAATTTTGTCTTCCCCTCCCACACACACCCTACCTTGAAAGTATAGAGGCACTTCCAAGGCACTTCCATGGTTGCAGCCATGTAGCATTTTTATTTGCTAAGAATACATAGTAGGGTTTACATGGAACCCTGAGAGATTCTTATGAATAAAAATGAAACTAGTGTTTTGCTTAATAACAGGAATACTTCCCGTTAATTTTTACTCTTTTTATGTTTCAAAAAAAATATTAGGCAAGGTAGAAAGTCTGGCAAGAGCAAAAGAGGTGTTGCCAGGCAAGTTATTAGCCAGAAGCATTCTGCTGACCCTAGAGGTCATATTCAGCAGGTTCTGACCAATTCTGGAGAACCGAGAGTGGAAATTTTGAGTAGTTCGGAGAACTGGCAAATGCCACCTCTGACTGGAGATTTTACAGTATCCTTCCCCTGCCACGCCCACCAAGCCACGCCCACAGAACCAGTAGTAAAAAAATTTGATTTCCACCACTGGCTGACCCCTATTTTTCATAAACACGACTAGTTGATGGGATCTACTTGATAGTTGCCTAGTAACCAGCAAATGCTTCTAGAACAGGCCAATGGAAAACTTTCGAAGTAATCTCCAAATTCAGGGAACAGAAAGACCACCTATGTGGAACAAACTCAGAGGAATGGCGAATCCCTCACACTTCTGTTTTATCCCACGAGTGTTCATTTCCATCTGCTGCGTTATCTGAATAGAAAAGGCTAAGATTAGGTGAACTGGATCAACTAACTTCTTTGAATCTACCAAGTGATCGTTTGTATGCTTTCTTGTAAATAAATTTTCTGATACCAACAAGGTTTATTTCTAAGAAAGTATGCCTACATTTCAACTATAAAAATCAATAGTTATAACAATTATCAAGCCACTATCTCAGTTATCATGAGAGATCATGTATATTACCTACTATGATCAGCAGTGGCCTTTTCCTCATGATAGTGATTACCTCTTGTGGTCTGTTTGCATTTACTTGAATGCTTGTTGAATGCATGTTTGCTTCTGCCTCAATGGGAAATCTCATTTATACGAATTATCAAGTCCACAACACAACACCAAAAGAAATTTCTCCAACTGCCTTCCAAGGTTGGGTTGGTCATATTTCCAGGAGGAAATTCTAACACGTCAAGAAGGCTATTAATTGTAAGCAGTTGATTTAAAAGAATATGTAACAAACTCCTTGTTTCTCTCACAAGTCTCTTGCAATTACGGTACAATCATCTCTCCAGCTAGTTTCCACTTCTGCCCTCTATATATAGTCTTGTAAATACGGGAACAGGGTCACCCCCACCCTCATGTTCATTTCCTGCAGTTTTTCATTCCCACTTTCCAGAGAGAGAGAGAGACACACACACAAAAACATTTTTGGAGCCAAAAGCCTTGAGCTCAAGCCATGAGGGAAGGAAAAGGGGTGGAGAGATCAGAGCTCTGGCTTCTCCGCCACGCAACCGCAGCTCCCTCATCATGCAAGGCTTCTGCACAACTTCTCCCCCCATTGAGAACTTCTGGCCCCCAAAGTTAATATTTGTGCTAAATGCACAAAGTCTCCCTCCTCTGTCTTCTAGTATCACTATTGCAGTCCCATCTCTTGCCCTCCAAGTATTTGCTGCTGGAGCCTGAAAAAATAATTATAATTATTTTAAAAATGATTATGCTGACAATGGTAATCTCCTGGATTAATCCTCCTGCAGGATTGATTCACATTGACGTGAGGTTGCTAACCTCCTGGGCTGGATTTGCACTCTATGCTAAATTCCCACTTTTGCATGGCTGTATAATACCTCAATGGCGATCCGATTAGGCAAGAGAAAAGCGGTTTGGTTTCTAATTAGTTACCCAAAAGCAAGGCACAAAGCATTTTCACCAATTTGGGTGGAGTTTTCTTTCAACCACTAAATTAAGCTCAGGGAAAAGACATGAAAGAAAGGTATAGGGGAAGGTAGCTGAGCCACAAAGACAACTTTTTCTCTGACATGCCCCATGACGTTTTGTTTCCAACAAAAAATGAAGATTTTGGCCACAGCAACCCAAACCCCCTCTCCGTCTCTTTTAAGTACAGCATGTCACTTGTTCCAAGAAGCAGAGTTTCAACCATATGGCAATCACATGAGGATCCAGACTGTTAAGGGCAATATGCAGACTCTGTAAACCGCTTAGAGAGGGCTGTAAAGCACTGTGAAGCAGTATATAAGTCTAAGTGCTATTGTTATTTTGGCCATCTTCACCCTCCACTGGATGGCCCTGACCTAGCCCATAAGTGAAGTAGTATTTCCTATCCATTCAAGGGCAGCTTTATAGCATATGAAATTCCTTTACTTCTGTTTCCCCATTACCTTAGAGAAAGCCCAGTGATTGCCAGAAACTGGAAGAGAAGTGATAAATGAAAACCAAGGATTGGCAACAGGGATAGTCAATTTCACATCCTGGTATAATTTTCTGCCATTTCAAGCACCAGGGGAAAATAGTAGTGAGGAAAGGCCATTTGGTCATCACACATGAGGTAATGAATCAACCTAAATGCCAGGGTGTGCATAATTCTGAATCATACATTTATATATATATATCTCGAGCACATAGTGTAATAATACTAGCAGGGTCAGTGAACTCTGTGAACCAGAACCATATTTTAGACATATCCAGTACAAGGCAAGGGAGTGAGGTAAGACAAGCCTAATTAGAGTGGAGACACTGGAACACTTGAGTCAGAGACTCTGTATTTTATGGAGGATGTGGCAGAAAGAAACAGCTGGAAGGTCTACAGATTTGAAGAGCCTGCTTCAACTGGCCATCCTCCAAATGCCTTGAACCCCAATTTCCATTCTCCCTGGCAAAATTTGTGGGCATTGTGGTCCAAAGCTGCAGATTGGCAGAACTGGTCCAGATCCTGACTGGGTGGTTTTTCAGTGTTTGGATGAGGACTTGGCCTTTATTTGCTGAGGCACTGGGAACTGAAAAGCAAAAAAAGATGGGACAGCAAGATGGGGCTTTACATACCAAAAGAAAGGGAAGAGACTGTGCATTCAGCACAAGGGGCCACCTTGGGGCCCAGCATGAGATTGAAAGTCGGAACTGAGTCTTTTTTGGTTACTACTTCTGACTTAATGTGAGCCTACTACTGAGTGATGGTTCTAAAACTGATTCCAGTATCAAAACTCACTCCATATGAAGGTACGAAGGTGAAAATACTTCTGAACGTATGACACAACCACCTCTTTCATTCTGGAGTAAACAAAAACACCTCCACCACCATAACCTCTGGGTTTTGTAAATCAATCACGGTCCTCTGGGAAAGAAGTACACAGTGATAGTTTCATATTCTCTAGTAAAGGATCCCTCTCTTTAGATATATATATATATTGTTTTGCCTACTTTAAAACAACTTTCAAATTGTATGAAGACACTTTTGCCTTTCATTCACTTTGTTAAGTAGGACCACCTCCAAGTTTAATGGAACCAGTGAAAGAAAACAAAATAGCCCTTAAGTGCCATTGCGAAAATCCCTGGCCCTCCTAATTTTGCATGGGCCTGCATTAATTGTTTTGCTCAGTATGCCTGTGCTGTCCAGCCAGTGTATGGAATTGGATAGTTAGGTAGCAATTGTGAGCTGTCCCCTTAAAGGAATGCATCATGGTAAATGTAGTTAAGGTATCCTGGGAAATGTAGTCCATGTCACATGACCACATCTGTAATCCTAATTGGTCACTGAATTGACCCTTGATGGGTTGAGAGAGTTTTCCTCACTCTTGGCTGAACTCATGGACCATCTTTTTACTGTTCTGTATTCTGTACAGTGGTAGATTTGTCTTCTGTACAGATGCAGATAGATAAACTCAACAAAACGTCCATAACAAAGTACTTTTATTGGTTCGTCAGGTATCCTCATAAATCACATTTGTGACAAAGTTCTTCTTTAATGACCAATCCTTTGCATATTTGTCTTGTAGGTAAAAAGATGGTTATCTGCTATCCTTTTTCTCTCATCTCGTAGCGATAGAAGTAGACCAGTTACCACAAGTCTGTGAGTTCAGCCAAGAGGGAGGAAAACTCCCTCAACCCATCAAGGGTCAATTTAGTGACCAATTAGGATTACAGATGTGATCACGTGACATGGACTACATGTCCCAGGATACCTTAACTACATTTACCATGATGCATTCCTTTAAGGGGACAGCTCACAATTGCTACCTAACTATCCAATTCCCATACACTGGCTGGAAAGCACAATGCCACAGCACCTTTTACAATGGCAACCTGTGTGAACATCTACAAGGATCCTGCTTCCTGAGGAAGGAATCGTTTGAAATTTTCCAGAGCTGAGACACTGACAGAAACTCAAGTAATGGCAGCATTCCAGCTTGTAGGTACATTAAAAAACAGTGAGGAGGTTGCCTTGCAAAGGGAACAGAGTGCCTCTCTACCCAGTATCAGATTTCAGGTAGGGATTGGTAAAACAAGATTTCTGTCTCTCTGCAAGAGCCAGGCAAATATATATATATATATATATATATGGGATACATCAGAGAAATATGCTGAGTGGGCTGGGATACCTAGAATATTCTAAAGCTGCTTTCCTGCTCCCCAAGAGAGTTTCTCTCCAAGAAACTTATAAACCATATATTCAGCATCTTTTACAACAAGCAAAAATTAATCATCAGTGTGATCTCTACCGGAACTTCAACATCAAGAGTTTGCCAGGATAAAACAGCAACTTATATTATGGAACCCACCTCTTTGAAGAAAACCAACAGTCCAGACTTCAACCAATACCCATTCACAAAAATGAAAGGGCTCCACCGACCCACTACAATATTGTGAATCCATCCAGCCACATACTCAGCTAAGCTGAAGAGCGTTCTGGCTTGAGGATTATCCTTTTGCCCCACTAAACTCACACAAAATATACAATTCTGTGGGGACCTTGATTTTCTTTCTTTTTTTCTTTTTGCTGCTTAAGGCTTCAGAAATAGTTTCAAATCAAGAAACAAAACACAGAAACTCAGCCATTGTTAACCCAACACATCCTGGAACAACATACTGATGCAGATCACACCAAATCTTCAATACATTAAAATAAATTAAAAGCCTATGTGTATATACCCCCAGATGCAACACTAAATTAAATTGTTACATTGAATGCTCTGGCCAGCAAGTTAAAGTCACAATTATCAGTAGGTTTACGAATCTACCAGGATCAGGAGTTCAATACAAATGCTGGAAACTAAATCTGGAATCTTCTGCAAATTAGGGAGGGGACATAGTTTTAAGCTTACAAGGAAGGGAAAGAAAAGATGTACCAACACTTAGCTAAATTTAGATGTTTCCTGAAAAAAAAAAAGTTGTTATCCACCCTGGCAGATAAGAATCCATGATTGTGCAATGCCAGTCCTTATGCTTTATTGTTAGAGTTTAATGTTTTCATATTAATTGTATTTTTAATTCTGTACATTACACTGCATAACAGGCATTATATGCTTAATTAATTAACCCTAATGTTACTTTTTCCTTTAAGTGCAATGGCGGGATTATCTATTTCTGAATCCCTAAATCTTCTAAACTGAAAACTATTAATAGCCTTCTCATCACATTTTTACCTAATTTTTAACAGGAATCCATCATTTTTGCCTCCTTTTAAATTCCAATTTTTAAAATTTTTAATTCTGATATGCTATTTTTTTAAAATTTAAATTGTACTGTGCGCCACCCAGAGTTCCTCCGAGTAAAATGGGTGGTTCAAAAATGTGATAAACAAACAAATAAATTTGCTATGATTACTGTCATAAACACATTATTTACCTTTATCCTAGAGTCTGGAAGCTCTGGGGATCTGGATGGGGAAGATCAGGCTTCAGAGCAAAGATTCCAGAACTGGAGTTATTTCGCCCTTGAAATTGAGTGAAGTTGCACTGCCTTGCTTGGTTTCTGTGTACAATCTGGGAGTTGTCCAAGACTCATAGCTCCTGCTTGAAATGGCTATGGTTAGTTGTGGCTCAGGGAAACATTCCAAAGCTCCGTTTTATGTGCTAGTTGTACCTATTCGCCATACCTACCTCCTGATTGGATTATTGCAACATGGTCTATATGGGAAAATCCTGAAGACCATTCAGAAGCTTCAGGTAGTACATAATGAGATGACATGGATAATTACAGTTATCCCTTATTATGCTCATAAATTGCACTGGTTCTCAATAGGCTTCCAGATCCCAATTCAAACCCTGTGTGACATAAGACCAGGTTATCTGTGGAACCACCTGCTTCCAAAAATATCTGCCTAATAGGAGCTTCTTTGTGGTGGCCCCACACACATTTTAGAATGATTCCCCCCCTCCATATACAGTTGTCCCCAGTTCTGCAGGCCTTTATTTGGTCTTTGGGATTAAGCTAATCTGTAAAAGTTTTTAACTGTCATTAAGTTTATTAAATAAGTTTAACATATTTTATATTGTATTTTTTATCCTTTTATATGTTGCAAGTATCCGTTTTGAGTTTGAGCAACCATATAAATGCATAGCTTAGCACACTTATAAAAAGGGTCATTATCATTATTACATTTACTTTGTGAGATTTATATTCTACCTTTGTTCAGGAACTCAGGATGTTTTAGTGCTCCCTGCTCATTTTTCAGTACATGTAATCAATAGGTTAGGATAAGGCAGGGATTGGCCTGAAGTCACTCAGAGTGGGTTTTTTGGTTCAGGAAGCACTAAAACCAAGATCTTGATGATCTATCCAACATCTTCATCATTGCACTTGTCTCTCAATTTCAAAATACCTTTTTAATGCCGGTTTACTGAAACTTGTATTATCCTGAATTTCAGTTGAAAGAACAAAGCTAAAATCTATGATGAATTGCCCCAAACACAACAGAAGAGAACACCATGTAGTAATGCCACAATTTTTACGCCCAACAGAAGAGGCAAAACTCTGCAATACACACTACACAAACCAGCTGTGCAGCATTTTCTTCTTTTTAAACGCATTGTTGACATCCCTACAGAGGCAAAACACTCACTCTCCCGTTGGAACCAGTTTAATTGCATGAAATTTGGAAAGCAGAACCAGTTTAATTGCATGAAATTTGGAAAGCAGAACCAGTTTAATTGCATGAAATTTGGAAAGTGACAAAAAGTGCATTCTGTGCCCGCATTTTTTAAAAAAACGTTCATATTGCACAGCTCAGCTGTGGAGGGAAGGCGGCAGTTCAAAACACGTTCCAACAAGAGAGAGAGGGGAAAAAAATGTTCCCCTTTCCCCTTGAATTCAATCCTGGCCGCTCAAAACAGACAAAATCTGTGGGATTAGTTCGCTCGCCCAACTCCGCTTCCAAATGTACTCAAGATGGTTGGCGGGCCGAAGCCAAGCCAGATAGATAGATATATATCTTTCTATTGCAGCACTTGAAATGTTGGACTTGGGACCAGGTTACGAAAGACGTTCCAAAAAGGAAGAAAGCAGAAAACGACTGTCGGCTGAAATTAAAGCCAGGCCCGCCCGCTCTCGGGGCTTCACCCTGCTTCTCTCACAAAATGTTCCCGAGCTTTTGGAAAAAGTCGCCGCGTCTTGTCCAATCGCAGCGCGAGTTTGGGTCAGGCCGGGATTTGGCGCGAGCCACATCTTTGCAGCTGTCCTTGCGATTGGGCTTCGAGGAGACTTTTAATAAGATATTTATTATTTTCTCTCTTCTTCGCCGCCTCCGCCGCCACAGCATTGTTCTGTCTACTGTGGAGAAAAGGGAGGCCATTTCCCCCCCCCCTCCCTTTTGTTGTTCGCCCCTCACTGCTATAATCATCAAGTCAACGCGCGTTCTCCCATCCCATCCGCGGGCAATTTGATCCCCAAAGGCACCAGGCGCCGGCAATAAAGGCGATCCCGCTTGCAAGGAAGGATGGAGGAGGGACAGTCTGGAAAGAGAAATACGATCTCTGCGGCCGGGAACATATCCAGGCCGACTCCACCGCCGGAGTTTTAAGAAGCGTCTGGCAAACAGGACCGGGCTGCTGCATTTGCTGAGTTTAGGGCGTCTCACATTCACACCGCAAACCGGGCCGAGGAAGTTTAGTCGGTCTTTAAAAATTTGCGCTTGTGGGACGAGGCAACGAAAACTGCCTTTCGCGATGGTGGACCGCATGGAGAACTAGAAGGAATGGGGAGACGGGTGAAGGGCGGAGGGGGTGTGCGGAATCTAATGCTGCAGCCTGTACAGCTGGGCAATTGAAACTTAAGGCCTCGTTCAGGGAAAGAGGTCTTGTGAGTTACTTTATGACAAAGAACGGAAGATTTGGGGTGGGTGGGTGGGGGTGGGGCTGATTTTCTGGAGAGCTTGAAGACCCTCAGCCGGTTAAAAGTGGAAAATGTGGTGCTAGATGAATAAGTATGTGGTTCCTTATAACGCAAGTTTCTGTGAGTAGCCGAGGAAGAACAAGAGCATTGGATGGTGCTTCTAGGATCTTCAAGTAGATTTTGCCAGCCCTCTTGATGTTAGCATTAGGGCACTTTTGCAGGTGAACACTGATTGCACTAAGGCTGAACTATAGCTCTTTTAAAACAGGAGCAGTTCTCTACTCTAAGCCAAGTGGGATCCACTTGCAATCAAGAGGACAAGCATAGACCAACAAAATGTCTTTTTTGGCCATATCAATTCACCTGCCCATAATGAAACAGGTTTAAGCAGCCATTAACTTCAAATACTGATTCCCTCCCTTTCTAACAGAATAACACAGTTGGAAGGGCTCTTGGAGGTCTTCTAGTCCAAACCCTGCTCTGACAGGAAACCCTATACCACTTCAGACAAATGGTTGTCCAATCTCTTCTTAAAAACCTCCATTGTTGGAGCACCCACAACTTCTAGTGGCAAGTCTTTCCGCTGATTAATTGTTGTGTCAGGAAATTTCTCCTTAGTTCTAGGTTGCTTCTCTCCTTGATTAGTTTCCTTGTCTTGCCTTTAGGTGCTTTGGAGAATAGGTTGACCTCCTTTTCTTTGTGGCAGATTATAGGAACACAGCTATCATGTCACCCCCTAGTAGTCTTTCTTTTCATTAAACTAGCAACCATTCTTTATATATATTTAGCCTCCAGTTCCCTAATCTACCTTGTTGCTCTTTCTCTGTAGTCTTTCTAGATACTCAACATCTTTTTTACATCGTGACAACCAAAACTGGATGCAGTATTCCAAGTGTCTTACCAAGGCATTATAAAGTGGTATTAATACTTCATATGATCTTAATTCTGTCCCTACGTTAATGTAGCTTAGGACTGTGTTGACTTTTTTGGCAGCTGCAGCACACTGCTGGCTCACATTTAAGTGAGTGTCCACTAGGACTCCAAGATCCCTCTCACAGTTATTACTATTGAGCCAGATACCACTTATATACTATACCTGTGCATTTGGACATGACAATTGCTAGTATGTAACATCAGTTCCACTGCGCCGTTCTTGTTACTGGAGGCACAAATGGCCAGTATCAGGTGGAGTGAATCACAGCGAAGGGAGGCATTTCTGATTAATGTGGGCATGTTTTTTCTATCCAATGAAAGATTAAGTCTGCTGGTACTATTTTCTCCTTTAAGAATTAAGACAAAACCATGTCATCAGTCAGTGATCATGCAATAGCTCTAGCCTGACCCATCAGCAGTAATAAAAGTGCTTTAACTCAAAGGCCTTGACTGTCTAAAACCGTGAACAGATTGGATCAGCCCTATTCCAATTGCCTTTGAAAGCAGCATAGAAGAATCTAGAAGTCAGCATCTGTAGTCTAGATAAAGAATGAAAAAGGGGAGAGAAATTCTAAGTTAAGTACAGGTATGCTGTGCGCTGCTAAAAAAAAACGCCAGCTGGTGACATTCAGAAGAGGATGGATAGCCAAAATCATCCACAGGGCAAGTTATAAGGGAACATATTATTTGTTTTAAGTCCCCTTCTATGGCCAGTCACCTCACAGAATTTAAAATATCAACACCAAGCAGTAACAAACAAATTTAAAAAACCTAAAAATAACAACCAAGAAAACCAACATTTCTTGGGCTCAGCTAACCTCCTGACACCCATGTCCAGGCAAACCATCAGGTCTTAGGGGCCTTCTGAGAAGGCCAGCAGAGTTAAAACCAACCTGTTCCAGGGGGTTTGTGATGTGACAGGAAAGGCTGTGGCAAATGCTGAAATGATTAGTACCTCCATTGTGACACAAGCTCCACCCCTTTTATACCATATGTGCTGTGATGTCACTTAGGAATAGGAGTGATGCTTACGTTGTGATGCCACAATGCTCACATTTTGATTTTGATGGGATACAGGAATCCTGCGGATGCCTCTATGAACAGCCTGCTGCTATCGGTATTCAGCAGCAGTCAGAGCAGAAGCGATATAGAGAAAGGTTAGGGATCAGCAAAGGGAGAAGCCATTTTCATGCCAGTAAAGCTTCGTGCAGGCTTATAGAACGGGTATTGTAACTTAGTAGTGAAGAAAGGTTATCTGATGCTAATTGTTCTGCATTCAGACGTAAGCCTTATGCTTGTGGTGTGTTCTTACGTTTATTCTACTCCCTATCTTACAAATGGCCTCAGATCTGGAGAAAATACTTCTCTATTTTGTCAT
The DNA here is from genome assembly GCA_023653725.1 of Bungarus multicinctus. Classification (NCBI taxonomy): domain Eukaryota; kingdom Metazoa; phylum Chordata; class Lepidosauria; order Squamata; family Elapidae; genus Bungarus; species Bungarus multicinctus. Next base: position 149,222,364 of record CM042834.1, read on the forward strand.
TATTAAAGAAATAACAAACCTTTCTCTACCTATAGCTCTGGCAGGCTGGTGCAAAAGGGGTGGCAGAGATTTTGTTTCAGTAATGCTGTTGGCTCTTATTATTTTTCATAGCATCAGATTTTTGTCTGTAAGGGAAAAGAATGGATTCATCTTCAAACACCCACATATTATCAGGAACACACGGATATGTGAAAGAGGCTTGTTTCTATTTGTAGAATCCTTCCACTTTCTTAAGCTCATGAAACCTAATTGGGAGTACATAACCAGCATGCAATCTCCAAGTCCCCGTTTTGTAGCCTTTGGGACTTGCTTGCTAGTAACTGATGGCATCAATTCCTCCCGTTGAAAAATTTTATATATGCCCTAAAGTGAGCGTCTCAAGGAAAAATACCCCAAATCCTTACAAAGAAGCTCTATCCATTTGTGTGTGATGGCCATCTATCTGTTCTGTTTTACAATTACACTTGTACTCCCCTATGCTTACTGTTTTATGCAAGCTGCAGTTCCTCGCTCCTGACTGAAATTGACCTAATGCCAGCTTATGCACAGTTCACTATTTTCTGCTTTGTTCTGTCCCAATGAACACTACCTCGTCTTTCCCCTCAATCTTGTGCCCTAGTTGACTTCTAGTGCTGACAATTCCCATCAGAAACACCTCTGGCTGGGGTACTGAAAATATAGTCCAGCATCTCTAAAAATGCCAGGCTAGGGAAAGTTACCGTAATTAAATCCTGAACAATACAATGGTAACACTAGCATTATTTTGCCAGTTCCAATTTTTCTTAACCGTAAATGAAGGGTTTTTTTTTGGGGGGGGGAGGGTTTGGCCAAGGACTCTATTTAATGACTTTGAGAGACTAAGGGCCATATGAAAGGAAGGAAAAAGAAAGCAGATGGTTGGAAAGAGCACTCTGTGCAAGATCCTGTAAAGCTGCTGCCTGAATGTAGTATTAGATTTGATGAATAAATACTGACCTCTCTATGTTCCAGATGGGATCATTCATGATGAGTGAGCATTCAGTGACTTTTCATTTAAAAAAAAAAAAGACTTGATGACAGACAGTGGAAAGCTATGTTTCAATGTTTTATTGGTTGGGTGGGGTGGGGGGTCGGTCAGTGGTGGGATTCAAATTTTTTTACTACCGGTCCTATGGGTGTGGATTGGTGGGAGTGGTGTGGCTTGGTGGGCGTGGCTTGGTGGGCATGGCAGGGGAAGGATATGCTACAAAATCTTCATTCCCTCCCCACCCCACTAACCTGCTTTCCTGCTCTGTTCTCCTGTGAGGGCAACGAAAGAAGACCTAGCCAATCAGCTGGGACTTGGGAGGCAGAGAACAGATGGGGGCGGGGCCAGTCAGAAGTGATATTTGCCGGTTCTTTGAACTAGTCAAAATATCCGCTACCGGTTCTCCAGAACTGGTCGGAACCTGCTGAATACCACCTCTGGGGTCAGTAGGCGAGGTGCTTTCCCTTTTTAAAAACAGTGGGTTGTATCCCTCCTCCAATCTGCTTAAAAATGTAGAAATTTGCATTTCTGCTCAGTATAAGCTGACTAGAAGTTACTCTAGCTCTACATTTCTCATGCCTTCAGACTTAAAAGTGAAAGACATGCCTTCCACCTCCAGCCTCACAATCATCTATCCTCTTGTTTGGAAAAAAGTCTGTTTTGGTCCTGCATATTTGACTGTCCCTAGGTAGCCTACAAGGGGACATGGTGGCTCTGTGGCTAAGATGCTGAGCTTGTCGATCAGAAAGGTCAGCAGTTCAGCGGTTCAAATCCCTAGTACCGCGTAACAGAGTGAGCTCCCGTTACTTGTCCCAGCTTCTGCCAACCCAGCAGTTCTAAAGCATGTAAAAATGCAAGTAGAAAAATAGGGATCCCTTTGGTGGGAAGGTAACAGCGTTCCGTGTGCCTTTGGTGTTTAGTTATGCCGGTCACATGATCACAGAGACGTCTTTGGACAGCGCTGGCTCTTCGGATTTGCAACGGAGATGAGCAGCGCCCCCTAGAGCTGGAAACAACTAGCACGTATGTACAAGGGGGGAACCTTTACCTAGGTAGCCTACTAAATGGGCTAAAATGGTGGCAATCCAATGGACTTTGGGATTTGTTCATTCTTTCCCTTTGGTGATTCTGCTCTTGATGGAGCTCAGTAGCCACTGAGCACTTCCAAATAGCTGGGACTCAGAGCAACCCTGGGAAAGTAGCATGAGCACTGCTTCCAAAGGATGAGGCAGACTCTGTGGTCGATGGGGGGGGGGGGGGGGTGAAGCTCATTTAAGAGGCAAAGAGTTCTTTAGTACCAAGAGCTCGATGCAGAATCAGACAGATCTAACCATCTTTGCCTCCCCCAGTGCTGAGGGGGCCTGAAATTCTGAAATTAACCCTTAATCCCTAACGCAGACTGAAAGTCACTGCAAACTCAAGCATGGGAACCTCTTCTTTCTCACGTTTGGGTGGTGACTGGCATGTTAGACTGGGCCGGGGAGACTCAAAATTCAAATCCCTGTCACAAAGTTTACTCTATCTCGTTCAATCTGCTTTGTCTAATTTACACACTGTGGATTTTCCACCAGTGTTATTATTTGGACCCTCCATTTTGCTGACTTTAAAAAAATAGTTTTATTTTCCTTGCCGAGAAGGCCCAGTGAGACATAAATATCACACTAGGCTCTTTTTTTTAAAAAAAATGCTATCTCTTTACACTTTGGGCCTGAACCTGTCCATTAACACATCTGTACCACAGGAGGATGCGAGGCCAGAATACCGATAATGCACACACAATCAGCCTGATGTGTGAAATCCCACATAGGAAAAATTTTGCCGGTCAGCCATTTTGTGCAGTGTTTATATCAGACAGCCCCTCCCCCCCCATCCTCTCACACTCTTGAGAGCAAAGCACGTGGATTGCGTAATCTGAGAAGGAATGGGGTGGGGGTGGGGGGTGCTTCACAGCCTTCATTGCGCTGGCTGCCCTCAAAAGCAGTTCAGCCAAAACATTTCCAAGCAGTAACGCTTGACGGATCCCTTCCCAGTTCCCTTCCACAAGGATTCTCTACCGGTTCCAAACCCGCGTGACCTCCACAGCTTATCTGTTTTGAAAGCTGCATCGGGTTTGTCTTCTCTTATTTGCTCTGGGATATTTGAAAACGGAGCAAAATACACGTAGTCCTCTACTTACAGCAGCTCATTTAGTGACCGTTCAAGGTTACAGCGGCACTGAAAAAAGTGACTTTATGACTAGATGCAATCAATACTGGATGCAGTATTTCAAGTGAGGCCTTACCAAGGCATTATAAAAGTGGTATTCACGCTTCACGTGATCTTGATTCTATCCCTCTGTTTATGTGTTGGTCTGAATTATATGCAAGAATGTTTAGGCATTAAAGATCCCTTCCTGCCCCCCCCCCCCCACTCCAATGTTCATTGTGATCTATTCCTCCTCCCCATAACCTTCAGTCCTATCCCCGGGAGAATCTTGATCGGCACACTATGATTCAATGAAACATAGCAGAACTGCGCCTGTCTTTGAGATCTAACCTCCTTTAGGCTCCAGAAGAGAAATTGCCAAATAAGGGGAAAGCCCCAGGAACTGCATCCTCTCCGCAAAGCAAAGGAATTCAACCAAGCCTGAGATGGCTGCAGAGAGTGAGAGAGACAAAGGGCATGTAGATAGAAAAAATGAGGGTGGGGTTAGTGTTGCTTTCCCCCCACACGGTATACCCCCTTTAAAAGACACCCCACCCCCGTCTCCATAGCCAGGTGGACTGGATGCCCGTGTGGGCTACCATCCCAGAGCATTGCCAAGTCCAGCTTCGGATCAGCAATGCCCAGTGAGCCTCCCTGGCACAAAGGGAACATGGATAAAAATAGATGCATCTGAATGTTAAAAATAGTCTCGCTCAGCACGCAATTGGCAAGGCAGTGGCAAAACACCACTTGGGGTGAGGAGGAGGAGGAAGGAATAAGGGGTGTTCGGGCATCAACGGCTGCAGACTTCAGAGGAGGAAGCGGGGGGGGGGGGTCTCTGCCTTCAGCAACAGCTGCTGGGTTTGGGGGATCAGGTTTCACAGAGCTACAAAAACAAAAACTGGATGGCACTACAGTTGGACCCTCAACCTCATTCCGAGAACCGAACAGACTCACTGTAATGTTTACCACATGTCAGGCTTGCTGGTTCTTTGGACTTCAACAAGCTGACATGTATACAGCAAACACATTCCACATTATTACAACCATATTTAATGAAGAGGGGGAGAAAAGATGTGCTTGGAGGGGGAGGACAGAGTGAGTAGGAAGGCAATGTCCCTGTTTTGCTCTGGGGCCCTGTCTCCTTGCACAATTTCCCTATATGCTTGCATTGTACAAGGAAATTATAAAACATAATGGCGCCATCTGCTGGGCACCAGGTGCAATAAGGTTCTTTTACGCCAGTCCCTCCTGCAAAATTTCCATGGGGCAGGCAAGGAGACCCATGCGTTTGCCTGCAATAACTTCCTCGGTATCCATCAAGCTCCCCTGCGCTTGTTTTAAATTTTAATTAAAAACAAATTCTGAAATGGAAACCTACAAACTCTCTAGGAACCCCTGAGGGCCTCTGTAGCCACTTTTAGAAAATAAACCTGGTGTGTGCAGACCCCTTCTTTGTTTGGAACCCATCCAAGGACCCTACATGTCAATCCTGTGTTGCAATTATTCTCCTTTATTAATATGACTTTAGCAGGGGTGGGATCCGACAGGGTTAACTATCGGTTTGGTGATTTACGAGGTTCAGTGATTTACAATGTGCTTCCCTGCACGCTGCACTCGCGCGCCTCTAAATTGTCATCAGCACGCTGCGTGCAGAGAAGCAGCCTTTCAAAAAGCACTTTTTTCCTACTTTTTAAACTGCAGCTGTGCCTCGCGCAGCAGCTGAATTTGAAAAAGCAGGAAATAAAGGTCAGGTAAGAGCCCGGGCGGGCATGTGGGCAAAAACATCAACAGACGTAGAACTGGTTCTATGTCTGCTGCTCTTCAGAGCTACCGGTTCTACAGAGGTGGACAGAACCGGTAGAAACCCACCCCTGGGTTTTAGTTATTTCTGTTTTCTCCTCCTTTACCTGTGCAAGCCCACTGCTATGCATGGGCCTCAGGGAAGCAAGTTGTGATGCAGGGCTAAACCAGTGGTGGGATTCCGCCAGTTCGCACCACTTCGGGGAGAACCGGTTGTTAAACTTTCTGAGCAGTTTGGTGAACTGGTTGTTGGAAGAAATCATTAGGGCAAAGAACCGGTTGTTAAATTATTTGAATCCCACCACTGGGCTAAACCTACATTTGCCTCTACGCAGTCTACTTTCCTGGACCTCTTCATAAACCAGTCAAGACAGTGGCTGAGATGTGTAATACGCTTACTCCCATCTGCTCTGGCCACTTGTGTCCAAGCCATGCATAAAAAGCTTGCCAAATGGCAGCTCTAGGCCCAGGCCTTAGGGAAGAGTCTACTATGGCTAGGCTACCAATTGAAAGATAGAAAACTCCTGATTGATCCTTACACTGACAGTGAACTCTACCCTAGTCTCAAGCTATTTCACTCAAGAAACTTGGTCAAACCCTTATCTTCCATTCTCCCTCCCTACAAACGGAGATTGGGAAAATGTTTTTGAGAAGTGCTTTGCCCCTCCTTGTTCTCAGGGACAGTTCTACACCAAAATACTAAGCACATCTACACCAAAATATTAAGCAACACTGGCCACATCTGGCCCTTAGGCTGTCCCTATCTGGCCTGCATGGATTGCTTTTATTTTGAAAGCAACTATTTCTTTTTCTTCAATTGATGTATGTGCATGCATTCAAGACACCTCACACCTTCACAGCCTTATTGGTTCGGCCTTCGGCAATAATCTCAATTTCTCATGGGGTCCTTCGGGAAGATTAATTGCCCGCTCTTGTCTTAACAGCTTATCTAATAGGCTCATATTTTCATGGGAAGTGGGGACTGAGGCACAAATTAGTCTCTGCCCTTTGCTTCGAGCAACCAAATATCTTTGATCGATTCTAATCTTTTCGGCGAAAACTTAAGACAAACGTGCACACGTTTACAGCAGTTGATCGATACCAGACAAAAAATAGTTTGTTACTACGTTCCCATTACTTCCGGCAAAACCTCTTGCCAGAACCTTTTGCTATACGCGACACAAAATTTTCACTCTTTTACTTACATCGAACGGGGGAAATCAGCCTGCTGCTTTTCCTCCGCTGCTGCACATGATTCTCAGCGTGTTGTGAAGCAACCAGATCTCAGGATCTCTGATTTGCTGCAAAACTGTGGAGGGAAGTTGTATATGTTTTTTAGACTCCCACCCCTTCTGGGTTATTCTTTTTTTTTTTATTCTCAGGAACAGCCTGGCCAAGAGCCACAGCAGCTGGTTTTGGCCAGAATTTCTCATACCTCAAGAGCCTTTATTCACTTATACTCCAGAAAAAGAAAACAGCAGCCCAATATAGAAGACTTTGGAAGCATCCAAAGAAATATCAGGCACCATTTCCTTCGCCATACTAAAAGCCCCCAGCAATTATCACTGTTGTTTTTTAAGTTACTTTACTCTGCATGCCAATCTTAACTCTAATATAATAATATATGGCCTTTTATTGGTTTACAGCTCATCCTTGACTTACCACAGTTCACTTAGTGGCCATTCAAAGTTACAATGCTACTGAAAAAAGTGACTTATGACTGTTTTTCACACGTACGACCTTTGCAGCATCCCCAGGATTGTGTGATAAAAATTCAGATGCTTGGCAACCGTTTCGTACTTATGATCATTACTGTGTCCCAAGGTCATGAGATCCCCTTTTGAGACCTTCTGAGAAGCAAAGTTAATGGGGAAGCCAGATTAGCTTAACAATCGGGTTACTAACTTTATCAACTGCAGTAATTCACATAACAGCTGTGCCAAGAAAGGTAATAAAATGGGACAACACTCCCTTAACAAATGTCTTGCTTAGCAACAGAAATTTTGGGCTCGATTGTGGTCATAAGTCAAGGACTATCTGTATTTGGTTTTTCTCCTGCCTTTGTTTTGGTCACTTAAGGTGGCATACACATCTTAAAGCTCCCTCCAAATTCCCTCCATATTCCCCCAAACTAGCCTGTGAGATGAATTGGTTTAAGAGAGAGTGACTGGCCCAGAGTCTCCCAGATACCTTTCATGCCTAGCAGAGTATTTGATCTCAGGATATCCTGGTTTGTAGTCTAGCATCTTAGCCAGCATTGTTATTTGTTTGTTTTAGTGCCATCCTTGCAAATATCTTGAAGGCTGGGGTTGTTCAGCAGATGGCAGCTTTGAAACTTTTACTTTTTGCCATTTTAAATTTGGGGAAGACAAAAATATTTACATTCAAGACTAGAAATAGTCACATCGGTTTTGTAGCTCACAAGTCTTTTGTTCCATATGTTCCAACCTTCTGTGTGCTGTCCAGACAGTTTAGAGTTAATGGGATTTGGGATAGTTAGTTAGGAATTGTGAGCTGTCCCCTTAAGGGAATGCATCATGGTAAATGTAGTGAAGGTATCCTGGGAAATGTAGTCCATGTCATGTGGTCACATCTGTAATCCGGATTGGTCACTAAATTGACCTTTGTTGGGTTGGGGGAGGCTCCCTCACTCTTGCCTGAATCCAACATACCATGCAGCTGTTTCAATCATCATGGGGATGAGACTTTATTATCTTTCTACACCATAATGCAGATATGCAAAGGATTGGACGTTAAGAAGAACCTCATCATAAATGTTAAGTTGATAAGGATGCCTGATGAACCAATAAACAAGACTTTGTATGGATGCTTTGTGGAGTTGCTCTGTCTGCTTTATACCCATCCAGAGCGTAATAAGCAGAACATTCTGCACCTTCACTCAAAAGCAAACGGCATTCTATTCAAGACCACCTATGCCTAAGGAAACATGGAAAAGACGGCAAATTAAATTGAAGTTAACGCTAAAGCCACACAGATGGCTCGTAAGTTGCTTCTTTAGCTGCATTTCCCCAGTGTATTTTTGGTAGAGGTCCAGCTAGACTAAAACCTAATTGTTCACTCCAAGACATGACAAATTAGAAAATAGGGTTTTTTCACACAGGTCATCATTTTTCTTGAGAGAGAGATTAATTACCCCAAATCTTCTGCAAAGACCACAAATTCATGGGCCTTGGGTTTTTCCTAAAATATTGATGGAAAGGTTTTTATGCAATACAATGTTGTTTAGAGCTATTGCCTGTTGGAGATTGCCTGGATTGTTGATATAACTTGCAAGCAACTGTGATGTTCAAATAATGCTACTGTTTGAAACGTATGCATTTTACATGAACTCATTTAGACATAGAAATGTTTTAAGGAAATAAAACCATCAAGCTGGGAGAGTGAGATCTTCTGTATACCAGGTAAAATGGAGATTCTGGTTAATACGACACAGTCATAAAACAGTGAAATGTGAATGATATGAGTAGGATGTGAATTGTTTATTAAGACTGTGTTATATGTGGGCATCTAAAAACAGATGAGAGAGAGATAGTTTGGAGAGGATGATTCTAGATGAGAATAATGGTCATGTCACAAAAGTGGGGTTCTGCTTTAAACCTTAAATCCTTCTTCTTTGATTTAGTTTCTTAGGAAAATGACTGGGCCTACCAAAATTTGAAATCAGTATTTTTGGGGTGGCTATTTTGTGAATAGGCACACACATCACAGATTGCGGACATGTTCACTGCTCCAAAAATATCAGGTGAGGGGTTTGTAATTAAAATTAAAACCCACAGAAACAAAATTAAAGCCTCCAATCAGAAGCCACAGAACTTCAATTACCAGGATCATATTCCATAGAACAAGGCTAGATTTTGCTAGATGTAGACAATTTATGTGGCTTCATTCTATTCACCTTTTTATTTATTAAATATATATGCCACCAAGCGGCTCTGGATGACTTCAGCAAGATAAGTTGGTCTCAGGATTTGACCTGATTAATGCTACTAGGAAATCCCAAGGCCATGGATCTAAACTTGGAAGCTGAAGAAATATTCCAGAAGAAATTAAGGGCACTTGATATTCCTGCCAAGAAAACGACATGGTTGTGTCTAGTTGGTTACCAGATGTAGAGTTCAAAAAGGGCCCCCTTGCATTTATCCGCAGTTGCACAAAGCTTTAAAAGTAATCATTTACACCAAAAATAGATACCTCATTGAATGTCAGCCCACTTCTAGAGGCATTCTAGAAAACTGCCTGGGGTGTCAAAAGTTCCATGAGCATTTGCCTGTGATATATAAATGTCTATGAGCAAACAGTCACTTGCTATACTTCTACAGAAAACACGAGAGCCTGGTTTAAAAAGAACATTAACTTTGAATCTGCAGGAAACTATACTTGCATGAAATTGGCTGTGCTCATATCAGATCTCTCTCCTGGTTATTGTTTCTGTTCCCAGTCTCAGCAGTTAGCTGAGTGTTTGCCAAAAGGAGGGATGATGCCACCCCTCCCCCCCACTATTGACAAGCACAATTGTTGTTACAAAACAGTGGCAATGGTGACATACTTTATACTATTTCTGTAGGATGGCTGGGTGATTCTGAGTAGATGCTATGAATTAGGATTTCAGGATTAGCCAAACAGATTTTTACACACTTTATGGCTGCCTTTTGGATAGTGTTGGAATGGGACGGGGGTAGTTTCTTTACAGAGGCTAGAAACTGGGAGACTGGGAGTTCTAATCCTGCCTTAGGCACAAAGCCAGCTGGATGACCTTGGTCCAGTCAGTCTCTCTCAGCCCTAGAAAAAAAGACAAGAGCAAACCACTTCTGAAATCTTGACAAGAAAACTTGTCAAGGGAGTTGCCCAGGCAGTTGCCAGGAGTCAACTTCAACTGGGGAGAAAGAAAAAAAAAACTCCATCCCATCTTAACGCTGCATGCATCTAAAAAAACATTAAGTCTGCCTTAATTATAGGCTGGGAATGAAGATGAAGCAATGGTATGGGGCATCATTGGAAAAATAAGTTGACCGAGAAGAATGCATACTGTCAGTCTCAAAGAATATTTCCCTTCAACTTATCATTCATGTCTTAGTCAATTACTTTAATGTGACTGGAGTTTGCATAGAAATGTTCTGACAAATCTTGACTTGCTAAAAAGACAGCCAAAATCCAATAATGTCAGGGGTCCACTTAATTTCTAGGTGCTCCCATATATGGACACAATAAATACTGTCGGCCATCCTGTCACATGACCCCCAAACATACAAACTGAACTTGTGGCTGATAATATAAGTCTGAGAAAAGGAAAGATAATGGTTCGCACAGAGAAAGGAAAAAATGGACTAAGAAGCTGTGAGAAGGGGAGGAAAGGGAAGAGAAATGGCTAGCAAACAAGGATGGGATTAAGCAGTGCCAAGTTGCTGAAGAGATGCAGTTCCTGAGAAGTTCAAGACCACCAAAGAGGATTTGGAATGGAAATTGCTAGGAAGGAATGTCCCATTAGGGCAGGGGTGTCCAACCTGGGCAACTTTAAAACATGTGGACTTCAGCTCTCAAAATTCCCCAGCCAATGTGGCTGCCTGAGGAATTGTGGGAGTTGAAGTCGACAAGTCTTAAAGTTGCCAAATTTGGTTCACTCCTGCTTTTAGGGATATCTGGTGGGGAAAGAACTAAAAACACTACAAACGCCCATGTTTTGCTGATTGTAACAGATTGCCAATTAAATTTAATTGAAGCCCTTGATAAACATTTTGGGGATTTTAGTGGCAGCTACTTTACAGGATGGGCACATTGTCATTTTAAAAGAAGAGTACTGTTGCTGGAGAGAGAGTTAATTTCTGAACTGCAAAGCAATTACGCCAAATAATTTGCTACATTAAAATCCCCTTTGGAGGGGGACTAGGAAGGCAAGATTGTAGGCCTGTTTGTAGGAACTGCTTGCTTAGTTATCTGCCTGGAAAAGCCAAAGTTTCAGAGTCTTTTCATACTTCTTGTTTTGTTTGAATTGTTTTAATGGTGGGATTCATAAGACCTTCCTGTCTTCCTGCTGTCTATTGTCTGACCAATCTTGAGAAATCACTTCAAATCAGCTTGAGTCCCTTGAGATTGAAACTGTCTCATTCCTCAATAAGCCAGATATATTTGGGGTATCTGCAGAGGTAGATTCTGGCCAGTTCTGGAGAACCAGTAGAGAAAATTTTGAGTAGTTCGGAAAACTGGCAAACAATACCTCTGACTGGCCCCGCCCCCATCTATTCTCTGCCTCCTGAGTCCCAGCTGATTGGCTGGGTCTTCTTTTGTTGCCCTGCATAGGAGAACAGAGCTGGAAAGCAGGTTAGTGGGGTGGGGAGGGAATGGGGATTTTGCAGTAACCTTCTCCCAGGAGTGGGGATGGAATGGAGATTTCACAGTGTCCTTCCCCTGCCACACCCACCAAGCCACACCCACCAAGAACCGGTAGTAAAAAAAATGTTTGAATCCCACCACTGGGTATCTGCTTGTGAAATACCCTGAATATTTTGTGAATTTTTCAGAAGAGGGTGTTTTGGCAGAGTACTCCACAATATAAGCCCTGACCTTGAATAAATGAGTGCAGAATTGGTGCTCCATTAATTCCCAATTATGAGGTCAACGCACCATATCTCTAATGAGACAGAAGGAATGTAAGGGATTATTAGTTCTTATCACTTTGTTGTTTGTGTGTATACTGAGAATTTATGCACCAGAGACAAATTCCTTGTGTGTCCAATAAATAAATCTTCTCTTCCCTTCCCTTTTCCCTTCGCCTCCACTCTCCACCTCATTCCATTCTACCCTCCATCAATTCCCATGCAGAGTTGGATTGATGTGGACAAAGTTCAATAGGAGATAAGATCATCCCAAGATGGAAAGAAATCCCAATGCCTCACTTTCTGGAAGATGTGCTCTGTCTCAGCAAATTGGTAAGATGAAACCAATGGTATAAGTAGACCTCTATTTGGTGGTTTCAACCAAAGAGGTTAAAAGAAGCAAACATGGTTTGAATCAAGAGGAAAAAACAAAAGAAACGCTCCCAAAATGGAGAGCAACCATGGTTTGTATATAGAGCAAAATGTAACCTTTTTTAAAGGAAAAGGGCTCTTGTTTATGCACTGTTTTCTTGGCTAAGCAACAAATAAGTAGAAAAGCATAGGCTGATAGAAAATCCATTTAGCTATATAAAAATTGGTCCTATATTAGTAAATTAGCTCTCTGATCAATCCACTTAAGAATCAGAATATATGTTTTAATGTAATTCAATGCTTGTAGGATCCATTTAATCTGCTGTTTCCATCCATAGAGGGGTTTCTATTTTTGTTTATTGTTTCTTCAATACATAGGATAGTATAATCTATCGTTGATGTAAAGGTTTTATATGAGGGATTTAATTCTTTAGCAAATTGTGGGGCAGCAATTCTAAACACATTTGAATAACTTTTACATTTCCTGGAAAAAGCTAAATTCACACCAAAAGTCTCTGCTGTGCCCTTATCAATGAGCTCATCTAGTATTTCATCTGAAAGCCATTCTTCAATCTTCAATTGTCATTGCTTAAGATGGGCAGCCATATCAATCTTTGAAATAAATAAATAATTCTGTCAAATGTCTTTCATTCCACTAAAACAAATCTCGAGTTGAAAACTGAAAGTCAGCAACACATCTTCTTACAGAATGCTTGCCCTGTGCTGGGAGCAGAAGTGGTATTCAGTGGGTTCTGACCAGTTCTGGAGAACCGATAAAGAGGAAATTTTGAGTAGTTTGGAGAACCGGCAAATCCCACCTCTGACTGGAGATTTTACAGTATCATTCCCATGCCACACCCACCAAGCCACGCCCACATAACCAGTAGTAAAAAAAATTTGAATCCCACCACTGGTTGGGAGATAATGTTTGGCAGTCGGTTGCTTGAAGGAACCATCAAAATTAAGTCCTCAGGTCTATGACTACTACATTTATGTCATTGTCCAAGTGTAGACTTTTCTGCAGCTCCCTTTATCAAAATTCCAATTATAAATTCTCAGATCTTGAAATCATCCTTGATCAAAGTAGATAGCAAATTTACTGAGATCTCCATCATATTTGCCAGGTATGGTGTTGGAGAATTAATGCTAATGCCACTGGATCCTGGCTAGGAGAAAAGGAATAGCTTTGGCAGCTTTAGTCTTTATTGGGTTTTGATCTTTGTAAAGGGGATTTAAGCAGTACAGTAAGAACTTCCGGAATCCGGATGGCATAAATTGTTATACGATGGAGAAATGTGGGAAATTTTGTTAAGAGTTTGGTACATGCTTTCTTCTTTTAACTGAATATTTCTTATAGCAAAATGCTAAAATTCATGTTATTAGGAGAGATTGGAAAAAACTTTTTTGCTTGAATTTCTACTGCCATTTTAAAGACCACTAGACAACCTGTGTCCTGTTAGGTCATTGTTTCAGAAATCTTTCCTTATCTAAACTGAGAAACAGAATGACCATGGGCTGGCAAAAAATCACTGGGAATAGGACTGACTTCTGACTTCCTATTGGTTTCCCCATTGTTTCTTTATAGAAAGCTGGGAGGGAGCATTGAAAATCTTCCTCCTTCCTTCCCGCTTCTTGCCACATCTAGTTTAGACTTCCTGCTGGCTTTCCCATTGATTTAAAAAAAAAAGAATAGGCACTGTGAACAGTGTATTCACAGGAGTATGATGAGTCAGGAAGGGTGAGCAAGTGATGCTAGAGGGAAGACTTGCTGGATGTAGCACAAGCTAGGAAGTGCATGTGCGTGTGAGAGGTGCTGCACAGATCCAGGAGATGCACCGGATGTGATGCAGGCAAGGAAGTGTGTGTAATGATGCACAAGAGGTACGGCACAGGTCAGGGAGGGTGCATAGAGGTGCCTTGGAGGACTGCAATGTGGGTCAGGGTATGCAAGTGCACAGGAGATGCCATATGGGTCAGGAAGGATGCAGTGTAGCACATGTTGGATTCTGCAGAAATGCGCAGGGGTATATGAGAAATGCCCAAGTGGTTGGGAATGGGGCACGGGGTGCAGAGCAGGGGTGCATGAGAGGTGCTGCATGAATCAGGTGCAAGGAGGTACGGAATGGGTTGGGAAGACTGGAGGTGCACAAGTAGCTGGCATGGCACAAGTGTAGAAAGGCTGAGGAAGTGGAATGAGTGGTGAAACTTACCCAAACAACTTGCAACCCTCTCTGCCAGTTTTTCTGTTATCAACTGTGCTTGAGGGAGCTGGCAGGGAGCATGGCAATCACAAATAAATTTACACCTCCTGCTAACTTCTCCATTGACATGTAGGAAGCTGGCAGGGAGTGTTGAAAATGACCACCACGTGACTACAGCTGATTGTGAGAGTGGTGTGGTGTAGCATCAACTTTGGATGCATTCTGTAAGTTAGCCCATTTGAGGTAAGTTGAACAAAATTGGTATAATGCTCCATTTTGCCCAACTGATGCTTACGAAGAGACACGAGTTTTAGTAAGACTATCCACCACTCCTTATGAAAGTGTTTCCCCAATTACAATTAGGTTTCTTTAGATGTTTTTGTTAAAAGCAGCATGCAGGGGATAAGGGAAATCATTGCAAAACTTCCCACTCCTTGTTAAGACATAAAAGAATATAAAGCATCCATGAAACAAATTGCATGGCTCGCCTATTTTTATCCTGCTCTGTATAAAATATATGCATTGGTCCACCTACTTGATAACTCCATAACTGATTTCATGGAGGTAAGCACCATGAAGTAAATATATATATATATATATATATATATATATAGGATTATGCTGGCTCAAGTGAAAAGTTATGGCCTTCCACAAATTGAGCTCTGCTTTTGTTGGTTTCAGACACATTCATGTAGCTTTATTGACAAAGCAGAAATGATCTGCCATGGCCTTTTTTGAGTTGTTTTCAGCCCAGCTAACAGTTCTGGGATTTCTAATGGCCTTCCATCAGCCCTGCTTAGCTCTTCAAGATCAAGCACACAATGCTTCAATCTGGATGCCAATCTTTGCCTGCCTCTATAGCTCTGTCCTTGCCATCAGACCTGCTGATCTAACATTTAAGATAATCGAAGAAAATTAACCAGGATCAAGCGTGGACAGGCTCAGTGCAAGAGACAAAAGCATAAAGCATATTCCTACTGAGTTCCCTACTTTAAAAGGTTCAAATTCTAGGCTGCATATAAGTTGTGCAAATATGTAGATGCAGAGTTGGTTAATGCACGAGCGTAGCAAGAAAGAGAAGTATAAATTTCAGTACAGGAGATGGGATGGAGCAACCACTGAAAGAGAAGTAATGATGCGGCAGCTAAATGTTAGCATTAAAATGCCATCTCAGAGTGCTTATCTGTTCCACAGTATGGCAATTGCAGAGTTCAAAGATCTTATGAGAGTATTGGCTATCTGAATAATGAAGCAAAAGTGATGCTCTCCCAGGTTTGTCCACTGAAAATGTACTTGTTTCCTGTCATTTCCAACTTTCCTGGTAATTTATCTTTACCTTTTAGCTCATGACTTTAAAAAACTGAACAGCTGCCAATTAATGTCAGCAAGCCATGCAAAGTCAGAAATAAAAATGCTTTCTAGCTTGGCACCTCTTACATTGCATCTTATACGCTGGTTCCCCCCCTCCCTAAGATTCAAATGGCCCCCACCTTTCTGGTGTTTGGAAGGGCGTTAAAGGCCCTTGTTGCACAAGACTCTGTTGGGTATTATTGAAGCTCCCTTTTCTTCATTTTCTTTGTTCCACCCAGGTGTTATCTCTACCATTTTTATTAGTTTGTGTCTGTGTTGTTTTCAAGTGTTTTTAGCAGTTTGTAAACAGCCCAGAGTCCCAAGGAATTGGGCAGCATAAACATCATCATCCTTCAAAAGCAGCCTAGACCTGAGGTGGTTCCCACCCTGTGGGCCTCAGACCCCGGGGGTGGGGGGCTGTGAGGTCATCACAGGAGAATCGCGAAGGCTTGAAGCAATGTTATGATTTAAAACCCGAGTTAAGACTTGGTGCCATGGTCAGTGGCACCAAAAGATATGTAAAGGGGGACCATGGTGAAGGTTGAGATATATTTGCCTAAACTAGGGGTCTTCAGCTTGTAGACTTCAACTCCCAGAATTCCTCTTCCAGTCATGTTACCTCAGGAATTCTGGAGTTGAAGTCCACAAGTCTTAAACTTGCCAAGTTTGAAGACCTAGACAATCAGGAGCATCCATGGAGTGGGGGTGAGGATCAAAGCAGGCAAGATGACAGACACAGCAAGGCAATTCAAGTCCCACTCCTTTGTATGTGTGTGCAATATTAATACATGTACAAAAGGGATAAAGCTTGGATCACAATGCCACATCTACCACCTTGCTTCTTTCGACCAACCACCCTTGGGTGTTTTTGTAAAATATGTAACTCTAAAGCAATAGCAAACCAAACAAGATTCTTACACAAACACTGAACTGTGAATCAAACAATCAACCAACAACGTCATGGTACCATATCAAAATGTACCTCAATAATAAGGGATAGAAATGGTGTTTTGTTTTAAGGCAAGAATCTAATTTTTGCAGGTGGTCCGAATTACATGTCCAGACAGATACAGGAAAAATGGACATTTCTGTATTTTTCTATGATACCAGACTTGTTGATTTTAGATACCCCATCTCTAAAATGTTTCAAATTCTGTACCAATTTCATAGCACACCTGGCCCACAATTATGCATCTGTTCTCAGGAGTAAAAATCCATTGATTTCAGTAAGTTTACATGGCAAACAACTGCGCAGCCTGCTTCTTTAAGATCTAAAAGATGCTGGATAAGAAAAGATGCTGGATAAGGAAAGAAAATTAAAACCAAGACATTCTGAACAAGTACTTTTCAAAACACAGAGGCAATGTTTTTCTGTAATAATTTCTGCTCTGGTTCAATAGTTCAGATTTTCCTTCAGTTCAGCAGATACATCTTATCAGACCAATAAACTGCACATTAATAAAAGCAGGCTTCTGAACTTGTTTCAGAGAACTGGGGAACATTTCCTGCTTCAAACTGGCAAACCCCTAAAACACAACAGCTAAAATGGGTTGGTACATACCTACTCATAGGTTACTAAGCCAGATCTTTTTGCATAGTGGGAGAAGGCTGTATTTTGTCTGGTTTCCGTTTTCTACCCTTTTGTTAGAAGTCAGTCGATATACCCACAATGGAAAGGAGAGAACATCTTTGCTGGCTGGTTTCATGAGGGAAAAATGCCCTTCCCAAGGCCTCCTTCTTATGGTGGTTCTGACAATTATCTAACGCAGTTTTAACAATTGGGGTTACAATTTCTTTTTTTCTCTCCTGCCCCCCCCCCTCCCCCGCCCTTCCTTCTCTGTTTATTGTGCCCTTTGGGTCACATTCCATCATTTCAAACTGTAAAAATCCATTGAATAAATAGGTGGAAATATGTAAACCACAAACACGCATTCCACAAAGATGAGAACGAGTGGCACATGTTCAGTTACTCTTTTTTAAAACAGCAAAAGAAAGCCCCGTTGTCCAAACTGTGCGTTCGAGGGAAGCTCTCACCAATACGAGACAAACTGAGTATTAGAAGTCATCTCTGTCAGAGGAGACACGCTTAGTTAGCCAAGAGACATTTCCCTCCCTCCCCCTCCCACAAACACTCAACAACAGGTAGGCGCCAGATTCAGGAGCATTACAGACCCACCAGAGATTTAAGAGAAGGCCTGGCTAAGATCCCAGTAACACAAGTTGTCCCAAGTGAAAAGGCTGGAATAATTACAGGAGAGTCGATATGCCAGCCGAGAAGCATAGGAATACACAAGGGGTGGCCCCCCTGAGGCGGCAGATCCTCCTTTCCAAGGAGAACACTTGAATTGTGGCCTGTCTGTCCAGAATCAAGAAGCCTCTTGTTTATTTTAGACGATATGTCCCAACGTTTCAAGGAAGTTCAACTGAGTTGGCCTTGATAACAGATCCTGAAGAAAAAGTAGCACAGGAGTGCATGAGCGAGGCAGGAAGGCCTGAGCTCCACAAGTCATCAAAGTTGGGGATAGGTGTACATCTGAACACCAAGTAAGGAACGGTGTACAAAGTCCAAGCCTTGCCTCAGGCTTCGGTACCCAGGCTCTTCAGTCACTCTGATCCCATCCCAAATCACATAAAACACCCATTTGTCCCATTTCCCATTCACTTGACGTTAACCCTAGACACTGTACACTCTAGGCTGCAACGATCCCAGGCATCTGTGGGGTCGGGAGGTGATCAATAAAGGCAGAATGGCAGTTGCAACGGTGCCATTGAAGCTCCACCCCTTTTGTACATGTGACGATGTCATATGCATGCTCAAAGGGGTTGGGGTTTTAATTGTACTGCTGCTACAGCTGCCTCTTTTGACCTCCTCCCCTTACACCTGCTACTGCCGGGGATGCTATTCTGCACGCGTTCTTTGCTGAATTATATTCCATTTCTCACAGTCCCATCCTCAAAGTGGCTAGCACTTTGGAAAAAAGGAGAAAGGAGCTTGAAGTTATGGAGGAACTGTGATAAACAGAGCTCTCTGGATTTCAACCATACTTGGGAATCGAGCTCAGAATATGAACCCTCTCTCCTACATGAGGCATAAAACGAGAATGGACCTATAACAGGGTTGCGCAAAAGAGTTCCACATCTGGGGACTAGATTTGACCTCTTGCAGAGATACACTAGAAGAATCTCTTTCCTCTATTTCCCACCCACCTTTTCTAAATGGATTGCTTTTTAGCACCTGGGCAATTTGTCACTCATTTAAGGGCAACTATCATAGGAGCACTGAGAGAGAGAGATAGCTATATTTTAATACCAAAGCACTGGAAAGGAGGATTTCCAAATGCTCTCACAATCCACGTCTTAACTCAGAAACAAATTTGGTTGAGAGAAAACTCTGAAGAAAAAAAATGTGGGGAAGTAAACTGTAGAGAAAGGAAGGTTTGGCTCCTTCAGTCAATATGAAACTCTCGTTTCACATTTGTTTTTTTTAGAAAGGAAAAAAAAAAATGAAATCACCCTTGGATTTACCAATTGATCACACCTATTTTATCCTCAAGAGCCAAAGGATTGAGGTGATGAATTCTGGACTTTACAGCTTCAGATTTTAAATTTTGGTGGTGGCATGTATATATTTATAGCTCAGTAAAAAAAGAAAACAAAATCTCTTTTGCATGAAGTAAACTAGCACATTGAAAAGACAGGTTCAGTAGAGGTACCTATGATATGTTTGCTACTCGGTGCAGGGGCAGGCCATTTTTGTTCGTTTCTCTTTTTTCCAAAAGCAAATCATTCAGCATGACGGCCCACTTAACACAACTATTTTGAGAGAGTCCTAAATTTCATCATCTTTCTTTTGCTTCACTCACTCTCATGCCTCACGTCTTTGTTCTGCAGTTCCTCAATCAATCAATTACATACAAAATGTCAATTTCAGCCCCAAAGCTCAAGCTTTGTACTCTGGATTAAGATCATGTGATATAGTTGGCTCTGACGGATGACGGAGCTCCCTCCACAAGAGTGGAGTTCGGCAATAACACGAAGCCATTCCTGGGCACGTGGCAACAGAGATCAGTCATTGGTGATACCCTTGGCCCGTAGTTCCTCTTGCACCCGAGCAAGATATGTAGGATCTGGATAGCCAAACCTGGGGGAAATGAAGACAAAGGTTTATGAACTTACCCTCCTTGACCTAAACTCTGGCAGTTTTAAGTTACCCAAAAGTGGTTTAACTTGGGATTTTCTGAAAGCTTTGGGAAAAATTCAGTGGACAATTTCCTTTTATTAAAATACTTAACTAGCCTCTGCTGACTCTCGTTCCCTCAAATGTGTGAAGGTTTCTGGATCTGCTCTAGGCTGTGACCCCGATGACCTAACAGGCACAAAAGAGCAGATCGGTGTGAAGCAAGTGCACATCCCAGAGCAATTTTCCTTGAAATGATTTCTGTGTATGCTGGCTATTTCCTCTTCTATGGTAGGAGATGTTATCCTACTGCAGGTAAGACTGTCCTAGAACATTTTCTAGTTCAGTCTTTCTCAACCTTTGCAACACTGAATTGTGTGGACTTCCAATTCCTAGAATTCTTAACAATAGCCATGCTCTGGATCCTGCTGCATATAGGTTTCTTGCCAAATAAATTGACGTGGAAAATTATTCCCCAACAGAAAGATACCCACAGATACTTCTGCAGGTTGATCAAGAAAAGGCTTAGTTGGTGCATCAATCATGTAGCCAGTCTAAGCAAAAAAAAAAAAATATCCAGGCTTAGTTCATAATGCAATGTTGGCTAATCAAAACTTTCTTCAGCACTGGGCACCCAATATATATTGAAAAGGATCCAATGCAAAGCAAAACAATAAAAAACAATAGAACAATGTAACGATGCCAGGGTAGAACAGGTTCTCATTTCCTTTCAATCACTAAGGTCAGTTTATAATTTCTCTTAGCCTAATCTATCTCAAAGGCTTCTTCAAAGATAAATGCATAGGGCAAAAAATGTATATGCCACAATGATCAACTTGAAGTGCAAATGAAGGTACATAAATAGGCACGTCAAGTTAAAAAAAAAAAGATTCTGACTGTAGCATTTTAAGAAGACATGACATTGGAGCTGTATATCTGAAAAGCTCCTGGTGAGGATAAAATAACGTATTATTTAGAGAGCCAGCATAAAACGTCTATTCTATGAAGTTCTTGGTGATATCCAATGATACGACTAAGTTGTTTTCAATTTGTAACCTACTGAGATCAAATAGCATTCTTGCTCTTTATTGACTCTGGCCTTCGTAGCCTGGTACCTTTTAATGCTATTGTTTGGATTCTCACAGGACCTTACAGAGCTCCAAGTGGCCTTTCCCTTTGGCAGCCCCTTGGTCCAAACCCTCCCCCTTTATTTTAATTTGCTTCACAACCACAGGCATCCAGGGGTGGGCTGCTGCAGGTTCGGACGGGTTCGCCCAAACCCCTTGTTCCGATTCTGCATGGTTCGGAGAACTGGCAAGTTAGATCACTGGATGGCCCTGCCCCTGCCTGTTTTTCGGGCCATTTTCAGCAGTTTTTTGGGCAAAAATCAGTCTGAAAATTGGCCTGAAAACAGTCTGAAAAAAATGGCCTGTTTTTTGGGCTGTTTTCAGGCCATTTTTGGCTGGAAAAACAGCCTGAAAAGCAGCCTGAAAATGGCCAAAAAACAGGCCGGGGCAGGTCCACCCAGTGATGGGATTAACCCCAACTTGCTGAATCCTACCTGCTCCTTTGAGGCGAGTGGCTGGGAGACGGGGCTGGGTGTGATGAGTGACATCATCTACCCAATCACATGACCAACCGGCCACGCCTACCCAGAAAACCGGTTGTTAAAAAATTTGCAGCCCACCACTGCAAGCATCCCTCTGTTTCTCAACCTTTGCAACAATGGGGTTTCAATTCCTAGAATTTTTAACAGCAGCTAGTTGGCAAGCTCTTACAGCTGGGGTCCCCCAGTGCAGTTGGTTTTGTGATGGATGTCGTTCCAGGTGATGACGTTGGCTCGCCCTGTGGTCATGGAGGTCCCAATAGTGAAGGTGAGCCGTTGATCAAAGGCCTTGCGGAAGAGCGCCAGAACTTTGTTGCCTTCGGGGCAGTCAGGTAAGTAAGCCACACGGGTGGTACCTGGGTAGCGGACACCAGGATTGGGATGTTCCACCTGCAAGAGAAGGATGAATGCTGAGGAAAAAAATTAACTACAAACAACAGATGGAGGAGCTGAACTATAGCTTGGGAAGTCAAGACATGGTGCAGGTGAAATCTTCTAGACTAACCCTGAGTCAGCCTGCAACAACTTATTATTTGTACCTGGCTGACTATAGTTCTTGTTTATATTGCCATTTCCCCCCATACTACTGCCCTCAAAATATACTGGACCACAACTCCAATTGTACTCCCAAAGTCAATGTGGACATCTAATTGAAAAAGGTTGAACCCTTGAGTCTACAAATAGGGGAGTAGCAGGAACAGAAACACAAGCTGTTATTCACTTTAATAGCTTTGGTTAAGAGTGAAATATGGGGTGGTCTTGCCTCTTTTTAGAAAAAAAAAATGGAATTCAATACAATTATGTATAATTTACAAAAGTGGCTAATTTTAATGAATATACATATTTTTTTTCAACAGATCAGTCCTACTTAACTTGGCATTGCGAAATTTTGAGCTACACATTCTAATGTCCCCAAATACTTGATAAAGAGGATATGTGGTTTAGCAAATGCAAAAGATTAGATAAGACTGCTAAACTATCAAACTAGCTCTTTTGTTTCTGGTCATATATGGAACAACTCTTCAGATCTTAATCTGAAAGAAATGTTAATGTGGATCTTCCATTCTAATAACAATGGTAGATTTATATGCTAAAAGCCATGGATAGATTGCACATTTGTGGGATCTGTAGCTTTCACTCAATTTGAAAGGCCCACCAGCCAGAATCTAGTGAAGAAGAAAAAAGAGAGTTGGGGAACTTGTTCTGAGAACCAGTCCTTCTTCATCTGTGATCCTAGTCCTTACTCATTTCAATCTTGTAATTTAGCTCGCAGGAGAAAGAATCAAACCAAGCTTTAATGTTGCTTTTCTTAACCAAATGGCAATCCAAAATCTTCCCTATTTAGATCAAAATTTTCCCAGATATTTTACTATGGAGCAGGGGTCTCCAATCTTGGCAACTTTAAGACTTCTGGACTTCAACTCCCAGAATTCCTCAGCAGCTTTGCTGGCTAGGAATTCTGGGAGTTGAAGTTCACAAGTCTTAAAGTTGCCACGGTGATCATCCTTCCATGGCTGCAGCTATAACACTGTACAATATTTAAGCTGTTCAAAGATGAGTGGTTGGGAATGGCCACTGAACATCTTATTCTCAGATGTTACTATATCAACTATCTTTTCCCTTTCTATTCCTTGAGAAAATGGCACTCCTTGGCTTGCCTGCTCATTTTCCCTTCCCCTTTATATTCTATGCTCTTATCAAACTGAAAAATATACAGCTTCAACAATATACAAAAGGCAAACAATTAAAATACCAATGAGGTCATAGGAACAGGGCTTCTCTGAAATTTCCCCCAGAACATTTCCATTCTGCTGTTCTCTCTCAAATGGTATCATCCTGATAGATCATCTCCATTGGTCTGCCTTCTGGTCACTTTGTTAAAAGAATGGGAAAATACTCTAATTCAAGAACAATAGGTCTAAGCACCCTGGGTAATCTTCAAATAATAACTTGAATTCAAAGTTGAATTCAACTTGAATTCAAAAAGTATCAAAGAAGATTTAGAATTTTTTTCATAATAAGAAACATCTCGGTGACCTTGGCCAATCTGAAAAATAGCAATTTGGGTATTAGCGACTGATAAGGCTACTGTCTAGATTGGGAAGTTGAAAAACATCCAGGAGATGGCAAGCTATGTCTATACTGCTATCAAGAAAGTAGGGGTATGACCATCTAGTATTCAAAAACTGGGTCTCGATTGTGAGACACTTGTCATTTTCTCCCTGGTTGTTTTCGTTCTGGTTTCCTTATGTCACTGAACCTAATTCCAGAATGTGACCTGCACTTACCTACCAAGAGCAAGAAAAATAAAGGACTTATTCTCAGTAATTTACCCAATCAGCTCAGCAAGAAAAAAAAAAGCTGAGTGAATGAATTATGCCCTGGGTTATCATTTTCGTAGTTTCATCCAAGGCAATAACTAAATTTGGTCCTGTCTCACCTAATGCCTCTGCGTATTTTTGAATACTACTTTTTTTGTGGCAGCATATATCCTAAATATAGACACTATCCTTTTAAAACTAAAATATTGACTCTATAAAGATATCCTTATCCTCCAGCAGAATCCCATGACCTTTGACAGCAAGAATATTATGGAGGTATTTCTTCTGCAGGTGAATCGTTTGAATCTAGGCCATTCGCATGACGTTTTTAAACTCTAGAGAAGAAAGTGCAGATTTCAGGGATCCTTGCAACTGATTTTGCAGGCTCAAGTAGCTTCAGGCTTGAATTGTACTACCTAACAAATCCTTCTGCAATTCCAGGAATTTTGAAAAACAGTTGGCAATATGGAATGTAGGCCACTGAGCATCTTTAGTTCCTGGCACATTTATTTCTTACCTGGATGTCACACCTTTTCTTCCCAGAGCTGAAGGTGACAATCCTGCTGTGCTTTTCCCCTTCTCCCACCCGGCCATTTTGTTCTCGCAACTCCCAACTTTGTGAAGAGGATATGACTGTCCTAGAATCACCTAGGGAGTGCTCAGCCTGAGTTTTTTCAGTCCTAATCTGACACAGACATCACTATGCCCCGCCAGCTTTCATAAAAAGCTTTCACGCATCTTTTTTTTATTTGCACATAGGAGAATCTCCCCCACCTGCCAACCATAAATTTCCGGCCTCTGGTTTTCAATTTGTCTCCTTTTACTTACAGAAGACTCTAAAAAGCATCACAGTTAGCAAAATGGCACCTTTTATTTCCTGATAAGTAACTGCTTTCTCCATTTACTATCTGCTGATCCTGCTCTCCTTCAATAAGAGCAAACCAATTCACAAGTAAGGAAATATTCCCCCCTCATAACTAATGCTTCCTTCACCCTCAGATATGCACCGCTTTTCTGGAGAGGTCCAAAAAGTCAGCAAAACCAGAATTTAAAAAAAATTCTACCTTTTTAAAAATTAAGGTTGTATCAACTAAACATCAGTGTTAATAATTGTCATGTGTTTGGTTAACCTAACGTATGGCATGTTAAATTTTGCCATTTTTAAAGGAACCAGATTGTGCATATGACACAGACCAGGAAGCTATGACAGGAAAAATAGGAGGAAGATGTGTTGGATATGTTCTCTGCCTTAAAATAATGTAAAATAATGAAGGCAGGATATAAATAAATGATTAAAAATAAAACTAAGTTTTTTCTGTCAATTATTACAAACCTTCATGGATTCTTTTAAATAACTTCACTGAGGTCTGACAGCAACCTTTCTTGGCTAGTCTTAAAAAAAACAACTCTAAACAAGCTCGGATCTGATTAATTCTGAGATAGAAATCCCAACTCTGTAGGCTAAACTAGGAAATTTGGGGGGGGGGGGGGGTATGCAGAAAAAAGCACTTCCATATACTGCATATTGTTGGAAAAAAAACCAGTCATGAATCCCCTCTATTTTATTTTAATCTGTTACATCATTTTCTACAATTAATACCTACAAATTTAGTCTTCAGGAAGACATAAAAGGATGGCTTAAAGATCTACTCTTGAATCCTATCATGTTTTAATGCGATCTTATCCAACCTGCTGCCTCTCAGGGTCTTGAGATTACAATTTTTAAACTCCTCAGCCAGCATGGCCAATTGGCCACCTCTCTTTACATGTCTACCCAGAACAAAATGCTTCCTCTCAATAGGATGCCAAAAAGGTAGCGCAATAATCACTGAAGCCTATGGTTGAAAGGAACCTTGAAGGCTTCTAGTCCTATTCAACCCAAGGCAAAAATCCTCAGATCAAGCCAGTTAAATGGGTTTTCCAAGCTTTGTTTGAAAATCTCCAAAGATGGAGCACCCATGACTCTGGGAGCTAGGCTGCCCAACTGTTTAACATTTGATAATAGTAATTTGATAATAATTAATAGTTGGAGTCAGGAAATTCCAACTTATTTCAAGTTTTGATCTCTCACTATAAAACTTCCAGAGACTGGTTTCTTACCCTCAGATGCTCTGGAAAATAAATCCATATCCTCTGGTCTGTGACATCATTCATATATTGCAAGGGTCTTCAAACTTGGCAAGTTTAAGTCTTGTGAACTTCAACTCCCAGAATTCCTGAGCTAACTTGACTGGAGGAAGAATTCTGGGAGTTGAAATCCACAAGTCTTAAAGCTGTCAAGATTGAAGACCCCCGATGTATTGAAAAGATTATGAAATCTCCCTTTATCTTTCTCTTCTTACCAAGTTTCTTTAACCATTCTTTAGCTTTCAAACCACTCACTATTTGTGTTATTCTTTCTGTGCATTTTACATTATTTTGTATTAGGATGACCAAAACTAGACACCGAATTTCAGATACGATCTGTTCAGTGCAAGACAGAGCACAACTATCACTCTCTGTTATTGCAACATTTTATTTCTTTTGTTGTGACCCAAGATTGCACTGACTCTTTTGGTAGCTGCAGCACACTGGTGGCTCATGCTTGATCTGTGATGCAGCAAGATTCCCAGAACCTTCTCACAAGCACCACTGCCAAGACAAGAACGGTCTATCTTCTATCGGGCATCTATTTTTTTCCTACCTAATGGCAGAACCTTGCATTTGTCAACACTAAATACCATTTTGTTGGATAAGGTCCAATTTTGAAGTCATGAAGATACGTTCACTAAAGAAGGTGGCAATGTTAATTTACATGCCTAACAAAATATCCTACTCTAAGATTCAGTCCAATCCCATTCCTGAATTCATTATTTTTTAAAAAAAAAAACACCCTAAGTAGACATTCACCATTTACTATTTTTGGTGTAGGAATAAAATCACTGTACTTGAGGACATCAGTGATGGAAACTTGTCCTGACACCGTATGTTCTCTCCTGCAGCCTGTAAGTCATAATAAATTTCTATGTAGAGCAGGAATTTAAAGTAAACAGACCTGATACTACAGATGGCCTGCCAGTTTTCTTTTGGGGCCCCAAGAATTAGGCCAGAAAAGATGAAATTGGATAGTTCAACCTTTTTTGTTTACATGAAATGGAACTGAGTAGTTAAAATGGATGCTCCTATGCCTTGGAGAGATTTAATGCTCTCTTAAAAACAAACATTTCTGTGTTCCCAATGTATTATGGCCATGCCCACTGCTGGCAGACAACCCTTGCATTGCCATACGAAACCTGGTGTCATTCTGATATAGGGAATGCTGTTGTGTTCAACTCCATTTTTGACAGAATTTTCCAGCCATTTGTGACCAGGGCCATTTTGCTCTTTTCTCAATTCTCGCTCTATCTTTTGCTTTCTCCAGTTTGGTGCCAACCCATTCAGTCCAATGCCTGGAGAATATGCAGCCTTTGACCTCATCTGAAAACCTTTCAGGAAAAAAAAATAACAGCCTCAAGTTAAAGGTGCAGCCTGATGTTTAGAAGGAAGAGAAGAGGGTGTCATAAAAAGAGAAAAAGAGGACAAGTCCTAACTGTTTTTGGTTTTTTTGCTGTAGTCTCAACTATTGCTCACTTTAGTTCCAATGTGTCCTCAAACAAATTCCCTAAGAAGGAACACAGTCCTTAAGAATGAGAAAGGATTCCTGCTTCTGACTGGCCTCACTAGTCCTGCATGGAAACTGAGGGTTCTGGGAGATGTAGTCTTAGCACAGCTGGAAGTTTCCAGAACAGAGAAAATGACCCTGTGAAGACCATTTCCAAACAACAGAAAGAAGAAAAGAGGAACCCAACTTACTCCTTGTATGCCAGGTGGGAAGACATACTGGATTATGATGGTGCCATATTTCTCGTAACCAGGAAGCAGAAGACTTGAGTCCTTGGAGACTAGCATGCGTCCATTCTCTGGCTGGTTCCCTACCAGCTGCCCATAGAAACGGCCACACATTGGGCAGGCTTTCTTGACCTGTAAGGCCCGAGTGATGCAGTCCTCACAGAAGGAGTGCTTGCATTTCTCCAAAGTCTTAATGTTCTGGATCTCCCCCAAACAAATGGGGCACTGGCTGTCCTGTTCCTCCTCCCCTCCCCTTGAGCAGCTGGCCATCCCTCCACTGCCACTTACTACTCTTGGCCCGGAGGTCTGCTGTCCTCGGGATATCAAGGCAGCTCCTCGACGGTGGAGCTCTACAGCTCCGTGTTCCCGGCTCTTCTCCATCAAGGCCATACAGCCCATCAGCTCACTCTGACGCTGAGCCTTCTTCAATTCCTTCTCCGTTTCCTTGAGCAGTGCTTTGAGAGCCTTACGAGCCAGGTAAAGGCCATTGCTTGGTCCATGGGCAGGCATGGTAATCTGCAGCACATAGATCTCGGACGTCTCACCATCAATCAAGACACTGACTTTATTATCCTCTTTCAACTTGACCAGTTTGGCAGGACTTTCCTTGGTCAGGAAGTCCCAGACGTGCTTATTTACCGTGAGCCTATTTTTAGTGGTGCCTCCACAAGCGGCCATCCTGGATAAAACAAATGATACTGAAAAGACAGAGAGAGAGAGAGAGAGAGAGAAAGATAATCACAGTTGCAGAAATGGTTCCAGGCAAACGTACAAATGGATACATCCAGACAGAATCCCTTGTTGGGTTACTTTATCTCTATTGGCTAGTCAAGGACTTGGATGGTTTCATTGTTTTGGGGGGAAAATATTTTTGCTTTTGTTGAGCATCGCAACTCCCATTATCAAATCCTGAAACATTTAGAATTCAGACTGTTTAGATTCAGTATATCCATCCTACATAATCAAGTGTTCACAAGTGCCCCTGTGTCAAACTCCTAAAACACTTGAAGAAACCACAAATCTAAGAGAGCGAAGAGAGGAAAAATGGCTCTGACCAACCAGGAAAGTATCGATCCCCAAACTATACATTCTGGATTAAATTGATCTAGGTCTTTCATTTTTCCCCTCCTGGTTAAAATGGTGGAGCTCTAATCCTACCCATTTGAAGATCCTAATTTGGCCAAGACTGATTATGATTACATTTTATTATTAATGTGGGTGAAATAGGACCAAAAAGAATAATCCATTTGTTTCAGCTCTCTCTGAATTTCTAAGTAGACTAACAAATGGCCCATTATCAACTGCAAGAATGGCTTTTTAAAAATAAACCATTTGGTATATGTGAGCAGAATCAGAATTACCATACCTGCTTCTCGCATTGGAGGGAGGAAAAAAACTGTATTAACACAATTGCTAATTGTGTGAATGTCACCTTATCTTCTTTGGCCCAAGCATTAAAATTCCTGAGCACAGACTTATACTGCATGGCTGGTAAACATGTGGAAATCTGGGTATTGCTAAACTATCATTCCTAATATCCCTTGTTATTGGCTCTGTAGAACCAGTTTGTTAAAATCTGCAGTTCAGCAACATCCAGAGGGCAAGTTTCCTTCAAGACTGAGAAACTAGTTGTGAACATCTGAATGGGCTTAACTGACAGACCAATCTATTCTTGCATAATATAGATTCTTGCCTGTTTCATCTACTTACATACTCCTCTGTATATGAAGACAGAGGATAATTTACAATTGACTAGAAATCTAATGTATACCTGATCAATCCTAGTTTAGCTAGTTCAGTGGTCAATAACAAATTGCTTTCCAATATCTTGGACAAAAATCTCTCTATCTATATATACTTAGTCGGATTTCCAAAATCCAAACCCAGAATTTTATTTTATTTTTGAATGCAAAGCATAGGTGCTACTGAGCTACCTTCTCTTACAAGATGGTGGGTTAACATAAAGCTCTTGCATTTTGCCTGGACTCCCATAAATTCCTGCACTGGTAAGCAATCAGTGGGAAATCTATGAATGTTTTCAGTTTAAATCTCAGCTTACAAGTCAGAAAATCAGTCCATCTCTCAGTTCAACTATCTTTCAAGACAAAAAAAAAATATTTTCAAATGATGATTGAAGTGTAAACACTGCTGTACCAAAAAAAGGCTGAAATAAGAAGCATCTCCGAGGATCACCTAAGACCAAAAGAAATCTACAGCCAGACTGTATTATAAAATTCTACCCCTAAGCCAGTATTTTGCAAGAGACTTTGGGACATCTTAGTAGAACATTGCAAGTAATCAGAACCTACTAGCAGCCCATGATGAGTAAAAGGGAAGAAAAAAAGAATTAAAAGCCTCTGGGGAGGTATAGTCTAAGAGTGGAGCCTGGGGAGATT
This sequence comes from Bungarus multicinctus, assembly GCA_023653725.1. Taxonomy (NCBI): domain Eukaryota; kingdom Metazoa; phylum Chordata; class Lepidosauria; order Squamata; family Elapidae; genus Bungarus; species Bungarus multicinctus. The sequence continues at coordinate 149,252,258 of CM042834.1, forward strand.
AATAGATGAAAGCCTAATTGGTCTGAGTAAAAGAGATTCAGTAGATACAACATAATCAGGGGGCTTAGTAAAATCCCAAATGTTTGCTTTTTGGAGACAAGTTCCAAAGAGTTCAGTGAGCCTTATACAATAGTTACTAAGCTTCTGTTAAGGGAGCCTTTTTTTTTAAGCTGATCCTTTACACTAAGCATTTACCTTTCAAGTATATGTACTGGTACTTATTTCTTTATTATTTATTAAATTTATATGCTTCCTGTCTCACTATCCAGGGATTCTTATCTACAAATGACTTAAAACAGCTGAAGTAGCCAATAGCAAAACATGTCTTTTTATGGCACCTAAGTAATGCTGGAATTCACCTCCACTATACATAAACAGCATACAGCTTTGAGATTTCCAGTTGGTTCCCCATCCAAATGCTAGATAACCCTGACCCTCGGAGGTTGCCAGCCCTTTGCCTAAACAGATTCATGAAAATTCACCCTATTGATGGCACTGAATTTTCATAGCTGGGCATTCGTTCTGCAAGTTTTTCCAAATAGCTATTGCTATGAAGTGCAGATTGGAAAGCATTCTGTCTTGCTCCTACATTTTCCTAGAGACACCTGGCTAGGGAAATAAAATACAGCACTAACCTGAGCAGATCACTTATCAGCTTCAACATGGCTCTCTTTTTTTTTGCTCCCAAGCTACCAAGACACCAAGCTATACCCTAGCAGCTATACATGCAAGGGTTTTAATACAACCTTAGGAAACTACCATAAAATGATCGCATGGAGACTGTTAAAGGTTACCATTTGCAGCAGATCTCTTTTTTGCATGATGGCACTAATTTACCTGAAACATCACTCAAGGGGAAATTTTAAATTTGCATTAAAATACTATGTTAATTACTAGCTGCCCAGGCTCCTCCTCCCTTTCCTTGCATTTTCTGTACCTTGGGAATTTCCATTCCAACAGTGACTTAGAATAACTTTATGGTCACTTTAAACGTACACTAATCGGCATACATTAAAATGAAATTTCATTGCCTACAAGCTCTCAAACGGTCATCTCAAAAGCTCCTCTTAGAAATGGTTATTAAAAAGCAACCAAGGGGCCTTTTTAAAGACACAAACGGAAATTAATTTTGCTCCCAAAATACTCTGATAGTTGCAAAATTTGGGAATTAAAACACCCCACCCATCATCCCAAGCCTTGTGCAACTGGGTATGGAAAACAATCGCCTTGTCAGGGCCAGCTATGCGGGGAGGGGAGGGGTGTTTAGGGCCTGCGGAAACGCCAGCTGTCCCCCCTATAAAGAAGGGGAAAGACCAGATGCAACGCCACAAAAGCAGATGCACCAGGCCTCTGGAGGGGGAGCCGGTAACCTTACTCGTCGCCGTCGCCTTAAATTCCTACCTAGAATAAGCGGGAGCCTTCTATAAAGACGAGCGACAATAGCCAGCAATGCAAGAAAGGGACCGGTTTCCTTCTCCAATCTCGAGGCGTAAACGCTCCGGGGATATGTGGCAAGGAGGCTCGCTACTCTTGGAGCGCAAACCCTTCTCAAGGAGGAGCAGCAGCGGGCGGAGCGAGAGGGCGAGCGCTCTCCCGCTCGGGCGACAAAAGAGGCGCCCAACCCTGCCGCGCGTCACCTTTCGGAGAGGGCGCGACGCCACCGCAATACCGTACCTGGGGAGCCCATGAGAGAGGCTGGGATCGAAGACCGGCCGGATGTGGGAGTTCAGCTGAGCTGCGAATCAGAAACTGCAAAAGGGAGAAAAGAGGAGAGGAGGCGGGTTAAATCGAGGCTGTGCAGAGGAGGCGGCGCGGAGAGGAGGGAGGGAGAAGGCGTGCGTATATTTATAGTTGGCGCGGAGGAGCTCTGATGTAGGAACCTGGGTGCGACCCTTCGCCCAGAGATGCCTGTTTTCGGCTTTTGCCTCCCGCGTTGTGGGAATCCTTGGAGTATCCTAGTTGGGTAAATGAAACGTCTGCAAGCGAACCACCAAGCTCACGGAGCACCAAGGACCCCACAGCTCAATCCTGAGTTGCAAATATTGCCTCCCATTGGCACTTTTCCTGAGTGCGAGCGAAGAGACTAGTCATTGCCCTAAGGGGGGGGGGGAAGTCCCCCTTTTCCTGTTTCCATGTAACTCAGTATTTATGTATTTTATTTGTCAAGCGATTATAAGATAACAGGTATAAGTAAACATAGCTATAAATACATGAAATGGATACATATAAGAAAAATAAAAAACAATAGGACAGGGACGGTAGGCACGATTGGTGCGCTTATGCACTCTGGTAAAAATCTACATTGCCTAGTATTGAATTGCTAAATAGACGGCTTCATTGACCCCTTGGGCTGGCTGGATCTGTGGAGGAATACGGACTTAAATCCCAAGCACTTTTATTCTATTACAATATTTCTCTTCAAGATCCTCCTTATGGAGCTAATAACTAGCATTACAATGAGTACAGTGGAGTGGAGCCAAGTACTCTTGGCCATCTCTTCCACATCTGTTTCCATTCTGTGTAACCCAAGGCAAGGCTTTTGAATGAGGCAGGGCTAAGCCAGGAGGTCATGGGTCACTGACTCGAAGTGAATGTGTTGGAGTTCATAATGGCCAATCACAGAACCAGACATAATTATGATTTCTTGAATAAGCCATAGTTAGGCTTACTCATTGCATTAAACCATAAACCATGATTTATAGATCACGGCTGAGTTCACACCACACCATATTAAATTAAAACCAAGTGGGTAATCTAATCATAGCATATGTTGACTTTCATGTACCCATGACTCCTCTTTGCAATAAGTGGGCATTTTTATGAAGGAATTTACCACAGAAAATCTGTTGTTTTTTAATTTGGGAATTAAGTAGAAGTTACCAAATGTGTTCATGAGGCCAAATTATTTGGATATTGTATGACTGGTATATTGCAAAGAAACATCAAGGAGCTCCACACAATCTATTTAAATTGGGGAGTGGCACATAGGATTCAGTGGAGGAAATTTACAGTGCAAAGGTAAAGCAATGCTTCCTGGGACAATAAACTTTCTAGTTATACGTAGCTGATGCTGGTGGGGTAAAAGCTAGTCCTGACTGGCCCAAAATATCTTAAGCGTCAAGGGAGACAAATGGAACAAAAGTTTAAATGAGTGTGTTCACTATGAACAGGGCAAATTCCTTGTTTTCATTAGGAAAGCAACTGAAAATAAAATGGTGAAAACAATACCATATTGTATACAGTTTTAGTTGCCAGATTTTTAAATTGACACTGTTGGTCGTGGGGAAGCAGCCAGTTCTTTTATGAGAAAGGATTGTAAATTCTTTTTTAAAGTCTGGAAAAAAAATGGGGAGACATATTGCTAAAATTTGTCAAACATATAATTGTACAAACTCTGTGATGGGAATCCCTTTGCTCCCTCTCACATGAAATTAAAAGCCAGTCAGCTAAATGATTCAGAAGGGGCAAAATTGGGGAGAGTTAAAGCGAAGTCCTTCAGAAGAAACAGATTTCCAATCCAAATCCTGAATGTTAAAGAGCATCTTGTGGCCACTCACATAGCATCATATTCTCATCAAGGGTTGAGTTGTTCCAGAAATAGTTACTATAGTGGGTGCAACCAGTCACAAGACACCTATTTTTTTAGGCTGCAAACTTGACAGTTGGCTCTTTGCTACCCCCGCAACCTTCAGGGATGTTCCCTAGTGATCCTGATGTAGTGTACATCATAGTGTATATAGTGTATATCCCTCTCTCCTTTTTCTTCCTTAGCACGTGGGCACCCTTCCAAGAAAACACTGGACAGCAGCAGATTTCCATCGTTTTAACTTTTAAGAATGCCTACAGGTCCCAGCGTATTCTTAGAAATAAAGATAAGCTGGTGCTTTGATTTCCAGAATGGACTTCCTGTCCAATGGAAAGAATCCATTAAAAGCTAAGGCAGCAGAGGTGGTATTCAGCAGGTTCTGACCAGTTCTGGAGAACCGGTAGTGGAAATTTTGAGTTCAGAAAACCGGCAAATACCACCTCTGACTGGAGATTTTACAGGTATCCTTCCCCTGCCAGGCCCACCAAGCCATGCCCACAGAACCGGTAGTAAAAGCAACTGTATCCCATCACTGTAAGGCAGGAAGGCTAGTGGGATTTGAGAGTAGTCTTGGGCATCACACCAGGATCTTGGATTCCAGCCTTTGGAAAGTTTAGTCGCCCACTTGGCTTTTTGGTTAAATTCATGAAGAATTAATTTCATCAGTGGTTACCAATCATAATGACTGTAAATGTATATGTAGCATCAGAGGCAATGTTGTCTCAATATGCCAGCTGTAATTCGCCATTATGAGAAGAAACTGCCAAACTGATCGCTGCTCTTTATGATTTTAATTTGCAAATTGAAACCTATAATGCAAACAGAATGTCTCTGTACAAATCCTTTTTCTGCTCTGATGAGGAGCAGAGCAGTATGGAAAGAAAAACACAACACAAAAAGGCCCTGCATAGATGTGACTTCTATGGATCCTATAGAATCCTCCACAAGTGTCATGCCCTTGTCAGAATCTAATTCTGAGGGGGAGGCTGAGCAGCTGACAGGGAGCTGGAGGGTGGCTCCATTGGCTATGGAAGAAACTGGGGAAGGGCACAGTCCAGCTGGGCAGAGCAGGGGAGAGTTAGAGCAAGGGAGAGGGAATTTGGAGGAAGACCCAGGCCCACCCCCTCTTCATTCTAGGACACGCAGGGAGGAACGGAGAAGGGAGCAACGTGAGTTGCATGGCTTACGGGGGAGGAAAGAGCCCTGATTCCCTTCATTAGCTGCATCTGGGGACAGTGTTTAAAAAGAGGGTTTGCGCACAGCAGTTGTTGGAAGCAAATTGTGAGTTATCTTTTATTGTTGAGGCTTATCTGGGTTCCTGGCGTCCTCCCAACTATGTGTGTTTTGTTGGTCTTTGAAGCTGCAATCCCTTATCCTGCCTTGTCCAGTTAATTGCTGCAGTGTGGTTTGTGTGGATTTTTATTTACAGTTTATATGTACTTCGTTTTCGGACTGAATTTCTTCCACTTAAAGACTGTTCTTGGGAGAGTTTTTTTTCTCCAGCCGAAAGTACCTGGACATTGGGGGCAAAGTTGGAGGTATTAAAGGGACTTTTCTTACTTATGTGACTGTGTTGCCTTTGTGCCAAGCCCCGGTCATCACAACAAGTTGCTTGCATGTGTTAATGCAAACCCATCTCCTTCATTAGGTATGTTGATAGTGGGAAGCAGTCAGGGAAAAAAGCCATGATACTATATAGCAGGACTGTCAAACTCCTGGCCTGTGGGCTGGATGCATCATGTGCTGGCTACGCCCATGCAGTTTAGCGAAGGGCAAAAAAGTCCAGATATGTAACATGATGCCGCTATGATATGAGTTTGATACCTCTGCTATATAGTCTCAGAAAAACAATTTCATCTGCTGACATCCTTCCCAGGATTTCTCTTTATTCCTTCAGTGGGTATTCTAAAAGACCACACCATGTTATGATGACCCTACAGGGAATTTGATCTTGGCCCTAATAGTCTCAAAGCCCTTCTGTGGCTGCCTTATCAATAACATTATCTAGGAAAGTCAACTTCTCAGAATTTATTTTAGAAACTGGATTAGGGCATCTCCAAGTCGAATGAAGTTTGGATTGCAGGAGGCAAGATAGAACAAGAGTGATTGCTCCACAACAAAGCAAGTTATGTGGTGAAATTGCATCCCTCTGCAATAAAGGCCCTCTGGATGCCTTTGGTCCTTTTATGTTAATGTGAAACACTGTACTCAGTATTAAGTTTAGGAGCGTCTTGACTGTTGTCAAAACCCACGTGATACTAAATCCTGACAAATAGGTTAAAGTAGCTTACTGATTTCTATAGTGATTAAGCCTAGCTTCTCTAATTTGGCACACTTCTGATGTGTATTATTATAAAGGCCTGTCAGCTCCCCATCAGCATGCCAAGGTGGCCAGGAGGGGAAGAAGTTGAAAGCCAATATATAGTTGGAAAGCACCCGATTTGGGAAAAGCTGGTCATAAATAATTAAAAGACTCTAATTACTAGACAAGAATTTAGGCCAAAAGGTAATGGGGGGAGAAGAGAGACCATAAAAAGTAACTGTTCCCTGTTTACCTTATACTATAAACATAATGAAGAATAAAGAGCTTGTGAAGTATTTTTGGTGGCGTATTATCTATGAGCGAAATTCTCTTAAATGGTACTGCTTATGTTGCCTTCACCTGAAGTGGCACTTCCACATAGGTGTTATTTAAGTGCTGAGAATAACTGTTTTATCGCCCAGAGATAATTGTGTTTCAAAGATAGTATTCAGCAGTCCAGCCCAATCCAGAATGAGGGAAATTTAATTTCAGTGCAGAGGGTGGAAGGCTCTTTTTCCAAGATCATCTTTCCACTATTCCAAAGCACCTCCAGCATTACCTTCACTTTGTATGCCTCAGGACATTATACTGTGACAGATGGATTTGACATGGATGTTTGACCAGCAGATGGCCTTAGTGCATAAGAGCAGCAGGAAGGTGCTGAAGGGTTCTATGAACAGAAACTGGGCATTAATAGCCCAGTTGGTTGCTGGTTTGGACTAAGAAAAACGTATTTGTCACAGAATTATCAAGGGGCTGATCTTGAAAGTTAGAGTGCCATGAGTGTGTAGCTATATTCCTTGACCTGGAACTTGCCTCCAGAAGTTGTGGATGCTCCAACACTGGAAGTTTTTAAGTAGAGATTGGACAGCCATTTGTCCAAAATGGTATAGGATTTCTGCCTGAACAGGGGGTTGGACTAGAAGACCTCCAAGGTCCCTTCCAAATCTGTTATTCTGTTAACCTTCCAGATGTGTTGGCATTCAGAAACTCCAGAAATTTTGAAGGGCATCAGATATATTGGTATATGATATATAGTCTACTATATAGAGCTGCTGCCGGCTAAATAGAATGGCAGCCTAAGGTAAATAAGAGCCCGAGTCTTTGATTGGCTATGCACATTTCACTAAATGAAAACCAAATATAATTTAGCATAATGCGCACAGCCATTCAAAGACTCAGTCTTGACCGTTGGGTATGCATAATATATGTATGTAACCAAGTCAATTAAAAACTTAGAACTGTTTTTGTACAACATATTAAACTGGCTAATGTTTACTTTGGTAAGTTTTTGTGGGTCAGCTTACAGTTAGTCCTCAACTTACAACAGTTTCATTAATGACTGTTCAAAGTTATAATGGCATTGAAAAATGTGACATGACCATTTTTCAGTTACAACCTTTGTAGCATTCCCCATGGTCATGTGATCAAAATCCAGGTGCTTGGCAACTGGCTCATATTTATGACTGTTGCTGTGTCCCAAAGTCATGTGATTACCTTTTGCGACTGTCCAACAACCAAAGTCAAGGGAGAAGCCAGATTCACTTAACAACTAGGTTACTAATTTATCAACTGCAGTGATTCACTTAACTATGACAAGAAAAGTCGTAAAATAGGGCAAAACTCATTTAACAAACATCTCACTTAACAACAGAAATGTTGGGCTTAATTGTGGTCATAATTTGAGGATTACATGTGTTATGTAAATCCAGAAAATAATTAATTCAATAACCCAGGTAAACAATGAGAAAACCCAGTCACTGTGTTGCTTAAACATAGCCAGCATACTTTATAAACTATGATTTATAATTTAGCAAGTTAAGTAGTATTTATTCAGTACACTATAATTCAGCAAATCATAGCTTAAGATGACATATAAATATAGTCTCTCACTAAAGTTCATCCTAAAATGAATCTCAACATGGCTTCAGCAAAGTTTGGAAAATACTTTGGTGGCAGAGGCACCTTCTCAATATATGCAGATATGGACAATTGTGGGGGCAGAAAACAATGTCATTGGGGAGTAAGTGCCAGAACTTACATATAATGGGACATAAGTATGTAACTGGGGCACTTACATGGTGATGTTATTACTCCTGGCTTATCATTTTGGCATAATTATGGTTTATTCCAATTGCTACTAAAGTTTGGCATTTCTCAAATATTCTCCTTGGGGTAGAATGTACTCTCACCTTAGTTTGTTTGTGATGGCAGATCACTCTTTACATTGTTATAAATGCTACAAAAACATTCCTAGTAATGGCAAATGTATAATTCATTATTTGAACATTATTTTAAGCAAATGCTGTACTGTATATGTGGTCATCAACATGGGAATTGATTGCAAAATGTTTTAACAACATCTTTAAAAGCTAGTAGTAAAAATATATTCTACATTCAAAGCAGGATATGTCAAAAAAGTCAAGATGGTGATTGTGACAGCATAATCAAGCCCCAATCCCTTTTTAGTCTTGTGTATTACATTTATGAAGCAAGTGGAGGAACCACTAGAACCATGGTTGCTTTTTTGACTATTTTGACTTTGCACTGTGAATGTCCTTATCCATAATCTGAGCCTAGCTTCACAAATTGCAGCAAAGAGAAACATACCAATTAATCATCTATCCGTTCAGCTATTAGTCTTGACTCCTCCATCCATTTCAAACAGGTGAATCATCTTTTATACTTTTGAAAGATGGCATGTATTTATTTATCCATACAGTATATCCTGACAAATCACAGTTTTAAGAATAGTTGCAAAGGAGCTACACAGATCAAAGGAGTAGGGAAATAAAAGACCAAAAGAAATGTACAGCCATAATACTGCTGGGTATAGTTGCCCTCCACAACAGGAGATTCGCACTTCAAACAGCATTCACACACACACACACACACACACACACACACACCAAAAAAAAAAATTCGGGAGGATTTCTAAGAACTTGCCTTGGAATGTAAGACACTTCAAAATGTAGTTCCTGTACTTCTCAATCAGCATATTTGTACATATCTCTGACTGCACCAAATTAATGTACTTAAAAATCAGCCTTATCTATCTAATGATTAGCCCAACAGGGTATAAGGAATAGAATCCAATGTTTATATAAGGACCTTTAAATAATTTTAGAGGCTGCTGGGTTCCTCAATGAAATCTGAAGTGGGAAAATTTTATCTGAATGGTAGGTGTTGATTGTTCCCGTCCTGCCATTGCAGTATGCAGCCACAGGAAAATATTAAATGCTTTTCAGCTCTTATGCAGTGGTAATGAAGTTCCTCAAACCTGCCCCGATGGGGCATCGAAATGTATGCAAATGAAATATGCTTTAGGCAGTTTTGGAGATATCAGCATACGTAGCTCTTTGTGTGGCACAGAAGTTGATGCTAAAATGGCAGAATAGCTAAAAATAAGATAAACAAAAACACAGCCAGCCACAAGCCAACAGTTCAAAAAAAAAGGTTTGGTTGGTTCTAAATAACAACACTTTTTATAATATATATATATATATATATATATATAGAGAGAGAGAGAGAGAGAGAGAGAGAGAGAGAGAGAGAGGATTTGGTCATACTTGCTCCAAATAAAATCTGCTTTCAGTTCGATTTACTTCCTCTTAAAAATATACAAAATTTTAAACACATTACAATTGCAAATAAATTATCTAGCCCACAAACATGTTAACAGGCTGCCTGTCCATACACTGTTCATATCCTGCATGTCAGTCTATAAAATATATTTCTTCCAATTTAGCAAAAGCTTTCTTGATGGAAAACCATTTCATTTGCCGCAAGAGAACGGGCACTTCCAGAGTTAGTTCTGTGCAAACAACTTTGTATGTAGAAAAAGACATAACTTAATCTATGTTACGAATTGTTCAAGAAATGCAAACATTTATATAGCAGATCTTTTGACTCAAAAGAAGCTGGATTGTCTGCCATTTTGGAGCTAGACAAGGTCCCGATTCTCCTAGACAGAATCCCTCACCTTGTCATGTACTGAGAGGACAGCCACTGCATTGTTTTCTTGTCCTGGAAAATCCTTTCCCTTGTTGTTGCTACTGGATAGAGGATACAGGCAACAGAGTGGGTGACAAAACTTGGTTTGCCAGCTGAGTTCTCTCTATATACAGAGCTTTCACTAGAGATCAAACTATTCTTCCTAAGTGCTGTAGATTCAGGTGCCCTATACTACAAATCCTCTCCTCTCCGGTGACTGGGTCTGTGGTATTTGCAGTCAAACATTTGAAGGGTATAAAGTTGCTTATCCCTGAAACAATGCAGTGTCCACTTGTGGAACTAACCCAGACAAAAATACAGCCATCCGTTATTTGGATAGGAATGATCCTTTAAAAATAAAGCAGCCTATACATTCACCTGCATTTTGGCAACTAATCCAGTGTAACAACCCTCCTTCTAAAGCCCTACACCTTCCCAGTTCAACTCCACCCCAAGAGAATATGACAGCGACCAAGCATACAGCTTCTGCTCAGTTACAAAAGATGCATCTCTACACACAAATGCAACCTTAACTCCAGCCGCAAACCTAATTCCTGTCTACACTATTTCCTCAAATCATCAAGATGGAAGGAGAGGAGGATGAGGTGCTAACTCCAGAATTCAGTACCCTTTGTGAACGCATTATGGACAGCCTTTCAGACATGCTTTAACAAACACGGCCCAGTCAGTGAGAAAGTCCTCAGCTTGGGAACGCAATCTGTTTTGTCAAGAAAGGAAAGGAAAATTCAGCAATGCATCTCTTTGCTTACCCTGGCTAGAGCTGCCTTCTACTCTTACAATCATTAAGCTTTGGACCCTGAACAAAAAAAACCCAATGTGACCTTGGGCAACACCAGGCCTTTACATTTCAAGGAATCTCACCTTTATAATAATAATGAAAAATCTCTTTCAGATCTCATCCCTAGAAGAGAGGAGGAAGGTGAGCTTTTGCATGGCACGGAACTTGTGTGTGGTCGGGAATTAAGGAATAGTTGTAGGGAGGTAGAAAAAACACTTGAGAGGTGGGCTATTTGCAACTAGGATGGGTGATAATTTTTTTTTTTTTAAATCTTTCCTACCCCCCCCTTCAATTTGGGGAGAAAAGCTGCCAGTTACAATAGAGGAGAATATGAATGTGTGTGTGTGTGTGTGTGTATATGTGTCAAGGTTGAACATTGGTGGACTCTGAGCTTGGCTGTCATTTTACAAGCATTTCAGCAACTTTTAAACTGAATTCAATGCCTAAAATGATTACACGGTATAGCAATGAAACACCTACAAAATGAAAGCCAAGCTCAGAGACCATCAACAACCCTCAAAACTGCCAGATTTTTACAAAGCTATTCAATAGCAGTAACGAAAGACTAGGCCCAATAGCCTTGGAATCACAAGGAGAGATGTGGAACAAAGGGAGAAGGAGGGGGCTTGGGACGAGAAACAATGGCTTGAGGTAAAAGGGCCCTCTGGGGACAAAGAAGGCTGTCAAATTCTTTGCCATCCTCCTGATCCCAGTCACATCTACATTTTCCTCCTCTCCCACATATCTCAGAGATACCCGCCAAAATCCCAACCCCCATTTTCTAGGACTTCTCCACCACCTTCAAGAGCCTCATATGATGCACAACAGTGGAGGGGTGAACATCTTCTCCCATCCCTTAATACAAGGAGAGAAAAGGTGGGCACTTAAGTTCTTCCTTGCTTGACCAATAATGTTGCAAAAATAATCCCTCTGCCACCCTGAGAGACAGCATGGAGGGGTGGGGGGGCAACCTTTGCTCACCTGCCAGCTTGCCTGCATGGTTTTAAGAGGCTTGACAGGTAGATCCATAGACAACGCTGTGGGTAAATCATTACCTAAAATGCCCCTCTGTGTGTGTGTGTGTGTGTGTGGTGTCTGTACACGCATTTCCCCTAAAAGTCCTCCCCCACTAAAACATATCATGCCCCCCCCCCCATTAACACATAAACCATCCTTTAGGCAACACCCCTGCTGCAAAGCCAGCTGACAACACACAAAGAAGAGACTGACTGCTGCAGCTGCTTGTGGCGGTTGCCTGAATATGCAGATGGCCTCTGATCAATGCGCCACATTAAGATGATGATCATGATGATGATGATGACCCTTTAAAAACAAAAACAAAAAACCCAAAATGAAAAGGAGAGCCACCCGGCCAACCGAGCCCGAAGGCGCCCTGGAGCAAAGCCCACCACCCTCTTTTGCTCGCGCTCCATTTCCTCCCCCCACCCCCTCATGCTCCCAGGCTTTTTTTTTTTCTTTTTTTGTAAAGACATCCCCTAATTTGCAATCGGCGCTCCCCAGCTCGGCACCCACCATAGCGGAACATCCAAGGGTGGCAGGAACGGTCCGTCCATCGAAGCTGCAGCTGCTGCGTGCGAAGACAACGTTGGGGGGGAGGAAGGCGGGACGGGGGTAGGCGAGTTGAGGCAACGAGGGCGCCGAGGCTTCAGAAAGCGGGTCTGACGAGGCGACCTATGGCGCGTCCGGGAACGCGTGCCGGTGCCGCCGCTCCGCTCAAGGTCTCCCTCCCCGCCAAGCAGCGGCTACGGCAGCAGCAGCCATCGCCGGGCGCGTCACGTGGCGCCGCTTGTTGCTGGCATGACGGCCAGAGCCATAGCAACCGCGCGCCGGGATGGCGGAGTGAGCGAGCGCACGGTACTTGTAGGCGAGGAGCGAGGAGCGGCGGCTTCGGCTTTCTCTTGGCGCAAAGACGAGGCAGCGGCCGCCACGACCGCGTCGCTCGCGGTTCCCTCCCTCCCTCGCTGCGTTCTTGCTTTGATTGCCATGTGAGAGGCTGGCGGGATAGAATCCAAACTGGGGTTCAGCTTCAGCGGGGTCCGGGGACTTCTCGGCTCGAGCGGTGGCTATTCCGAAGGTAGCCCCCTTCCCGTTCAGGTTCTCCTCCTCCCCCGCTTGCTTGAAAGCAAATGAAGTGGGGTGGCTGAACTTCCAGTGGCGTTTGGTTGAGTTTTCAGGTTTTACAGCTAAGCGACGCAGGCCTCCTTTAGAGATCCATGCTGGCCGGCGGAGGGTGGTGGTGGTGGTGGTGGGGCACTCGGAAATCGGTCGCATTGTAGTCCATGTACTTTGTGCTTTATGGATTGCTAAAATGGTCGGAACCCTAAGAACAGCCAGTCTTCACATACATTAATTAGATCCATAACCACACCCCCCCCACCCCCCACAAACGGGATGACCTTGGTGACTGAAATAATTAAATTCCAAATAAAGCAGGAAGCGGAGAGGTGGTGGGCAGGCAATAGAACAAGGGTCTCCAATTGGCCAATACTCATTTATATTGTTCTTTTAACTGCAAGAATCCTTCTGAAATAAAAGATGTACATTCACACGTGCAGGATTGAGGTCACTATTCACCCCCTCCTCCAGTTGATAGACTTTACACAACAAAAATCTTACAAGATTGAAGTTGACTCCTCCTTCCATAATGGATTATCAGTTTATTATTTCCCTAGCGAAGATGTGAGAAAGGCATAGACCATAACAGCTTATTCAGGGCTGGGTAGCTACTCCTAGGCTGGAGCAAAATTCAATAGTTGATGGGGAGGGGAATTATGCTTCATCTTAATTATCACCCCATTTCTTATGCTTACAATAATAAAAAACAAGGGCTATAGTTGCATTCCAAGGAATTTAGGCCTACCTACCTCCAAACAAATTCAGGTTTTAAATTCATAAAGCTCCATGGAAGAGCGATTTGGCAAAGATCCCAGGGCAATAAATACTTATTATGAAAATAAGCATCTTGTTGATAACCTGCTTGATATAACAATTAACAAAAAGAATGTCTGCTTTGTTGATATTGCTAGTAGTGCTAGGATTGAGGAAAAATGATTGGAAAGAAATTAAAATATTGGGACTTGCAGATTGAAGTTAGATCAAATATCTGTGGGGGAAAAATCCATTTTTACACCAATCATGATTGGAGCCCCCAGAACAAAACCTAAAGGGCTTCCTCAATATATGGATATATTGAATTTATCAGACTTGAACACTCTAATTTTTACAAAAAGTCACCCTGTTTGAAACTGCAGATTCTTAAGCACTATCCTAACAATTCTTAGGTCCTTGATTGAGACTTGAATTAAGTCTTAACTGTGACTTTAACTGCAAGTTACTTATAGACGATAATAGCTATTCAACTTAAGAATCTTTTGCATCCTAAAAGATCAGTGGATTGAAATGATCTTAATCTTTTTAGATACCGAGACTATCTGACACTCAACTGTTATAATAATACTATTATTATAATAGACAGATAAGGATTGTTTATGTATGCAGTCTCAGTTAATGATAGAACACTCATCCGCAAAGGAAGTTTTGCAGGAGTATAAGCTCTTGATCAGTTTTCTGTAGGAATGATGAATCTTGGATAATTAAACAAGCAATTAAAAAGCATGAATCCTGCCAAATTGCTGTCATCTTCTTTATAAATCAAGCCAGCTTGAAACAAGATCTCCTGCTAGTGAAGAGGGCAAGCCAGACAAGACTTCATGTCTACAGTTTCATTTCAAATTAACCCCGATTCATCTGGCTAAAATCATAACATTCTTGTTTAACTGATTTGTTTCCCCCCTGAAGCTTGGATAATTTTTTTTTTCCTGAAAGTTCAGAAATGTGATAAGTAAAAATTGACATCATTTCAATTCAGAAAGCTGTGAAGAGCCTAGAAAAGTCTTTTTTTCTTTTACTGAAACAGAGAGTTCACCCTTCTATCCCGCTAGGTTAGCAGTATACAACAGCACAGCTGGGCACTTCATACAGACAACTTTTGGTTCAATAATTTATTTTTAGCCATACAAGAGTAAACCAGAAATACACATTGTATACAATTACAAAACACTGAAAGAGGTTGGAAGGAAGACAACCCCACAGCATAAATGTATCTCCATGGCACAGTCTTTAGTGTGCTGGGAGCTGAAATGACATCAGTCCCAACACACCAGTAATGGGCAGAAAGGGAAAACATGAAAAACCATAAAATAAATCTGCATGTTTCAGGTCCAAAGCAGCAAACTTGAGTAGCACTGTACCCTGAACTATAACTAGAGCTTTCAGGTATCTAATATTGGCCCTTGATGTTGCTGAACTGTAATTCCCAGTGTTTGTCATAAATGACCATAGAGAGCTGGAGTTATTGGGAATTATAGTTCAGAGACAGTTGGAGTGTGATTACTTCCCCATGCTGCTAGGACAGCTACTAGAGAATGCGAGATCTCTTAACCAAGCCAACAATAAATGAATAATGATCATTTTATTTATCCAGTTCCTTATCTGCATTCCTCACTTTGCTAAACGAAATATCTCCAAGCATTTCCATTCTGGTGAATGAAAAGGGATATTGTTTTTAATGCACCTGCTAATTTATAGCAGTTTCCTCCGCTTAAGAGGCTTTTTGATCAACCACTGAGACAAGCCATTTTCCCAAAATACATTGGTTTGCCAATTTGATATATATAAGAAGAAATATATAGCACCGTTATGCATAGACAGACAGATGCTGCTTCTCATAGCATCCTGAAGTTGGGCGTGATACCTTCCCTATCCCATAACACTAAACAAAATAAATGAGGCTTGGTCTGGTTCCCACTTCAACATGGAGGTGTTTATGATTGGATAGGCAGCCAATGCTCTCTATCCGTTGCTGAACTCTCAACAGTCCCTACCTTTATTGGTCATGGTATTGATGCTGTTGCCAGTTCACCAACATCTGAGACTTGTTTTAATTTTAATGTTAAAGCTTTACAACCTAAATGGTAAGGACTTTCATCCTTAGCATTTCTCAGCAGCTTTCAAATGTAGTATTATGTAGTGTACCTTAGGCCCTTTTGTAGGTTATGCCAACTCAATCTGGGTTATGTGCCCAATAGACACCTCCTGTATAAATTACCCCAAAGATTAGAGTTATTGTGTCTTCTGAAAAGGGAGACTCAAAGAAGCTCTATGGGGACTCAGATGATAGTGCTATTAGCAGATAACCTCCCAAACCCTGCTTCAACTCTTATTCGCAACTAGAAAAGGGAAGGAAAATGGATGCATGAGAGCAATGAACCTAAAATATTTTTTCTCATCAATAGCAACCTGTGGGCCACAAAGTTCAAAGAACCTGCAATTCTACATGG
Source organism: Bungarus multicinctus (assembly GCA_023653725.1). NCBI lineage: Eukaryota > Metazoa > Chordata > Lepidosauria > Squamata > Elapidae > Bungarus > Bungarus multicinctus. The sequence goes on from CM042834.1 coordinate 149,268,298, forward strand.
AAAACAGCTTAAGGGATACTGGGTTCAGTGCTGGGCTCTTTTCTTTAGTAGGAGAGATTTCTATTATTGATAACAGGGCTAGAATCAGAGCAAAACTATTCACAAGGATGGGGCACAGTACAGTCTTCCATTTGTGTATACAGGGATGGTGGAAAAGATATACAACTGGCGCATGGCTTTGAAACAGGCAGTACAATGGGGTATTATAGGATACAATATTTGATTTTGTAAATGGGGAAGACTCCCTTCAACCCCCTTCTTCCAAGGCACGACTAACTTCGTATTGCATATTGTTCTATTTCAACATTATCCTGCTCTAAATGATGTAACACTGGTACTATTTAACGGAAAGGAAGAAGTCAGTGTTTAGGTAAAAATCAGCCGCTCCTCTTCCTCCTGCGCGGAAGGAGAAGCAGCTTCCCGAAGCATTCATAACCAGTTTCTTTGGTCCTCTGGATCATTTCTCACCTCAGCAGAAGATCAGAGTTAAGGCACTTGGTTCAGCAGCCGTCCCTCAGTCGCAAGAGCGAGGCTCATCTGAAGTCAGCCCAATTCCCCTGCTGACCCCAGAATAGCAGGATGAAAACTATCCTACTTACGGAGAATCAGGGAGCAGGGTGAGTGACAACTACAAAGGTGCTGAAAAGGTTTTGATTTGGGTCAACAAGACATACTGAAAAACTGCTAAGCAAATATATTGGTGACAAAGTCCAGAAAGCGCTTGGCATATTGTTCTGGATGCACTGTAGAGATCTCTGCACCAGCCTGTAGGGGAAGACAAAATGTCAACAACTACCACAAAACAGCCCCCTTAAGTCTTAATCATTATAGTGAAAGCAGTGTGGCAACGGGCTGTGAATATTGGAGACACTGGGGATATAACACCTGAGTCCTAAGTTCCATAGAGCCAATCAGGAGTAGCAGTTAAGGTGCTAGTCTAGAACCTTGGAGTGTTCCAACCCTTAGGCATGAAAACCAGCTGGGCTAGACACTTTCAGCCCAACCCATGTCATAGAGTTCTTATTGTGGGGAAAATAGGAAGGAACATTAGATATGAATACTGCTTTGAGTTGTACAAAATAAAGATCAGATATATATCTAAAACTAAAATGTACTGATCAGCTGCTATTAACATGCATATTCTCCACTGCAAATATTTCTGACCCAGTGGAACATCCCTCTTGCTTCTTCTCTTGAATACATTATATCTGCTCCTTGCCATCTTCCCCTCAAGGAAATGTCCTTGTACATAAAAAACATAAAAGCCATTGTCCTAATGGTACAATAAAAATAACTCTTCTATGAATTGCCCACAGCAAATAGTATTTAAAAAAAAAAAACTATTGGGGGTGGTGCAGATCTTCCTGGCACTGACAAAGTTTCTCCACTTCACTTCCTTGCTTCTAGTCTGTAGCTACAAAACTCACATCAATTGTATTCTTTAGGACACAACTATTCTTTAATAAGCTAGATAAAAAGTATCAGGAGTTATCTCTGATAACTAACCTAAAACAACAAATCCTCAATTTCAGCGTGTCCCCACTCCATGGGGTAGTCATGCACTGCCAATGGCTATGCCGGTTGGGATCATGGTTTCTTCTCTGTTTCTCTCTCATAATTAGCAGAGATTTTAAATTCCTGCTGCTCCCAAGCATACAGCAAGACAGCTCCTATCTATAGGAAAGGCCACTTTTATGCCTTCTATATCACACAGTGATGATACAATATAACCAACTTAAGAGGGACATTCAGTTACTCAGACGGAAAAAGTAATGCTGAAGCAAGAAAAGAGTAACTATTTGGCAGAAATAATGGTCATGGGAAGGGAAAATAAAGGTTGGGTGAGGGCCAGCTAATCAAAAGCATGACTCCCTTCTTAGTATTATTTGATCACCATAACAGACAGGGTGGCAAGCCAAACTCACCCCATGCTTGACTGTCTTAGCTGCATGGGCAGCCTTCTTCTTGGCATCATACTGCGTGAGGATGTCTATGAGGCCCATGAAGTAAACCTCTTTTTGGGGACTATCTAGAAAAGTAAGAGAAAACAGTGAAGGATATATATGATTCCATATTTTACCTGTATCCCCCTTCCATACAAATATCCATAGGCAAACCCAAAAGATGAACATCAATAACAACCAACTGCCCCACAGAAAATACATAAGCAAAAAGAGTAGTTATACAGGGTTGAGGCAGGAAGAAAAGATTCCTTTCCTGAATCAAAATATAGCAAACCAATCCTGAGTAATTCATTTGAGCAATCACATTCTTTAGGTTCACAGGCTGGTCTAAGACTTTAATAAAATTTATGTATACTTCTTTATTTTCACTTCTGTGTAACCTGCATTGCAAATTCAAGCCCATAGCAATATACAAAAAATATTAAAGACAATTCTGGTTATTAAACACCTTCTTTTTCAGAAGCTGATATCCAGATCTGACTGACATGTAATCAGCATCACTCTCTCTCTTCCATAAATAAAGAGGTTACAAAAGTTGATGCACTGAAGAAAGACCATCATGGTACAAATAGTTAAATACAGGTGGTCCTTGATTTATGACTACAGTTTAGCCCAAAGGAGGATTCCAGTCTTTGCAAACACTTTTCAATAAACATGCTCTGAATTTGTTCATGATTTATATCACATTAAGCAAAGTAGTTGTTAAGTGAGTTTTTCCCTCTTGCCTCAGTTGTTAAGTGAATCACTACAGTTGCTAAGTTAGTAACTTGGTTGTTAAATGAATCTGGCTTCCCCATCAACTTTGCTTGTCAGAAGGCCACTGCAACCATCATAAATATGAGCCACTTGTCAAGCGATTGAATTTTGATCACGTGATCTTAGGAATGTTACAACAGTCATGTGAAAAATGGTCAAGTCACTTTTTTCAATGAATGGTTGTAAGTTAAGGACCTGTATAACTAGCTACAGGCACAGAGATAATTGAGAGGATCTGATGTTGCAACTGGAATATACCACAAGGCACATATACATCTTTGATATCATAGTTAACATAATCCTTTTATGAGTTTGGTGGAGCCTTTCCCAAACTAGTACAGTCTGGAAACTGGAGTATAACTCCCCAAAATGCCCATTCAGCAACACCTTTGACTGACCAGCTGAAAATTACAGGAGCTGTAGTACAACTTACTTGGACGGTGTCAGCTTGAAAAAGAGTAATCTAGTATTTTGTAATTAACAAAGGAAACTCCTTCACAAACCCTGCTTAAACTACATTGGGATTTCAGTTTTAATCAGATGTTACTCAGTTATCTTTTGTGTATGACTTTTAAGATTATAAGCTAGGGGGAGATTCCATTGTTTGATATTTATTGTATGTACTGATTATATTAAGTATTTAAGTAAGGCTTAAATTTTTTTTAGCTAGCCGCAAACTTTGGAATCCTTGCTAGTTAATCACTCCTAGGCAAGATGGATGAATGATTTGACTCAACAAAAAGGCTGTTTCTGATATTTCTGGGCTGCCTGTAATCACATATGACAAGAGAGAAATAAAATAAAGAACTAACTTCTGTACTCTGGAGTGTTCTTGGGAACTGACTAAAAGCAAAACTTTCTTGATAAACTAAGAGTCACAAATGATAGTAAATATCATGATACAGAGTCTGGTGTACAAAATGCTGCAATAAACAAAAGGCTCGAAGGCATTTTTCTATCCATTTAAACATCAGTTTAATATTTTTTTTTGTTTTATCCCAACTTACTTTCAGCACTCTTAGTGGCATAGACATCAATATAAGGGTCAAAGTCACCAGGCTCCAGCGGTTTGTGGGAGTTCAGATAACTGCCAATGCCCTCAGGATATGTTCCATATGAGCCCACAGGTGCCCCTGGTTCACCCTCTCCATCTTCCTCTTCCTCTTTTACATCTTCCTCTTCTTCTTGTTCAGCTCGCTGTACATCATGGATACCCAACAGAAGGCTGTAGTCCATAATCTTTAGCTGCACTAGGAACTGAAGAAACAAACACAATAGTGAGATGGCCAGGAGATAGATGTACATGTTTGTCTCTTTATTCATTCCAAGTGAAAATCCCACAACACAAACTCATGAAACACTTTATTCCATATATTATAAAATTGCAAAGATGTTTATCACTTCATGCTCTTTTGAATTTTACAAGCTTCTGTCTGTGTCCTTTTCTTCATAGGCTACATATCTAATTCTTTAGAATATGGTCCCCTTGAAGACTGTCACAATGCTTAAGATCCCATGATCCCTTAATGGGGAGAATGGAGAGGCCATTTCAATAAACTGTGATTGCTACTCTTCTGTAGTGTCACAACAGCTCCCAAAGTGATCAAAGCAGTTTCCCTCACCAAAACAATATACAGCCAACCTAGGAGGAAACACTGCTTTGACATATAGCAAGCTTCAGTTTCAGAAGGAAACACACTTAATTTAGTAAGGTACTGTTCACCCTGGAGGGGACTATATTCTAAAGAATTAGATATGTAGTCTATGGGGAACTGTAGAGCTGAATGTCCTCACTGAGACTACCTTTTATTAGCTTAGACTGAGGAACCATCTCTGGTCTTTCTTTGATTTAACAGCCTTGCAATAGTTATTCATTCTCCTATATTTTTCTATTCAAGGACTAAAGTAATTATCAGAGATGTTTTCCTCGACTCTTCAGGACAACAGGCAAAAAGACAGAAAAGGTATTCTTTTTAAAAATAAACAAGTCTCCTGTTTAAATGGAACAAACTGCTTTTAGTGAGAGCTTATAAGTTTTTCTAATATAATTGTTATTGCTGTTGTTCTTAATATGTATATACACCTAGAGGGCTTTGCTGATGGTAAATTCAAAATAACACACATATTATACTTTGATAATTGTTGCTTAATTGCATGCCCCTTCTGGATCTATGTGATTAAAAAAGAATGATTAAAATATCACAGGGATCTCCCCAGGTTCAAAAAGGTATCTATAACCTTCGGCTGTGTGCTTTCCAACAAGCCCACATTAAAACCATGCTTCTATTGTTGGGAGGCATCAGTCACAACAGTCATTCTATTGCTGTTTTAGAGATAGATTGTAGCTCAAAAGAAGCCTGAAAATAGCATGGTTTCAACATAGCTTCAAAATAAACATGACCTTTAAAGGTAGGCTTTCTCCAAACTAAGACCATCCAAATAAAGCTGGTTATTCACACTGGCTGTGACTAACAAGATTTCATTCATTCTGAGAACATGAAAACTACCATTCAATTGCTCATTTACTAAATGGCTGTAGGGGGCAGACAATGTATGGTCACAAATGCCCAATTTGCAAATTTGGTGATCCTGTTCTCTGTTCACTATCAGCCTGTGGTTTATTTTTTTCCTAGGCATGTGGGCAAATTTACAAATAGGTACTTGTGCTACATAAGCATCCCATATTTATTCTTGATCAATACGGAGGAGTCTATGAGGAACCCAAGATTATTTGGGGAAATAAAAAATATGGTCAGCATTGGTTGTTTGCACCACATTACTTTCCTTTTAAAAATTGCTTAGACTTAAAAGTGTTTTTTTTTAAGTAGAACGATCTGCAAGGGAGATATCCATGGGCACACTAACATCAAGCACATCATACAAAATTAAGAATCTAAGATGGATCCATCTGGGCAGATGGTATTATTGGCTTGCCTGTGACTTCCCTGCAAACTTTGTACGCAATTAAGCATTTGAATTTCATCTAAACCCAGCTTGCTATTTCAGCATCTCAAAGATTAGACCTAAGATTTTAACTTTTGAATGTTGTAAAAACCCATTCTTCAATCAAGATGACTCAAATTAGTTTCCTATTCTGGATTGTGATGATGATCCTCGGCAATACTAGGCCATAATGTGGATTGGTGCAAACTACTTTTGCACACCTAATAACACCCTTGTAATTTGTATACCAAGATTTATGACTCAACATGTCTGGGGCTGTAATTCATGTAATGAACTAGACTTAAAACATAGCCTGTTTTGCGTACAGAAAGCAGTTCAATAATATATCTTGGTTATTTTCCTTGCTCTGGCCTTATCACATTTTGAAATAACTTGATAACAAAACCACTTTGCTTAGCCCAAAAAAATCCAAAATCAGTAGGGGGTAAACTGATTATCTATTTATGATATCTTAACTGATAAATACATCTTAAACCACTATGTTGTGTCATGTTAAAAGTTAAACACTCAAGCTATCATGCATGTATAGATTCATCTAGCAGCTGTGACAGCAAAATCAGAATTTACCTTGCGTTTACCCTGAATTCAAACAAGCATAAAAACAGTTCTTGCTTTTAAAAGGAGTCGAGTTTTAATCTGAAGATGGCATGTGCTGGGTGGGGGGGGAACTCCCCCTTTGGCAACCTGTCCCCATGATTAATTGCTTTGGCTGTTCAAACTAGTGGGCCTACTTTCCAAATGGAATGCATCCAACTTTAATTCTCAAGTGTGAGCCCTTTTCTATAACTGGAATGATTAATCTTTTTAAAACAAGCCTTTTCTTTCCCACCCTGTGGAATTAAGAAAAAAACCGAGTCCAACCCCTCTCAAGAGCATTGGCACAATGGCAGTCACAAAGGTTATTGAAAGGCAACACAATTGCAATGATAAGAAGTTAAAGAACTATCTAAAATTCAGAAATTGAATACATATTACAGTAGGTCAACCTGGCTTCAGGAACCAGAAGCTGTTTTTTTTAGGTGAACATTTGCTTTCAGTACTCAAAGACAGTCTTCTAAGACAGTGGCCCCCCAATCTTTTGGCCGCCAGGGACCGGTTCCATAGAGAGAGGTTTTTCCATGAACTGGAGGGGGTGTATTTTTGTGTGCTGCCTGCATTCCACCAATGGGCCTTCGCTTGTTGAGCGGCCCAGTTTCTGGCATGCCGCGGACTAGTGCCAGTCCACAGACCGGGCGTTGGGGACCCTTGTTCTAAGAGAAACGGAAGCACAGAAGATTCCTCCACAAGCAAATATTTGACATTTATCAAGTGTTTTCACTTGGTCAAAGCATCTAAGTGGTTCTATACAATTACTATTGAATTATAATTCAATAACGCTAGCATGAATGAGTTTATTCTTATACCATATGACAGATCTAAGACTAAGACTAAAAGATCTAGAATAATCTTGGGAAAAGCATCACTTCAAAACCTAGAATTTTTTAACTAGAAACTTCTCAGATCACAGTTCATGTTTTTAACCAGAATATTAAGCAGTCACAGTGAAAAAGAATCATAGAGTGGGAAGGGCATTTAAACCCACTGAATCTAACGTTGTGCAAAGTGCAGGAATTTAAATTAAAGCAAGCGCAACAATTGAGAGCCAGCATGGTCTAGTGGTTAAGGCTGCAGGCTAGAAAGCAAAAGATCGTGAGCTCAAGTCCTGCCTTAGCCATGAGAGCCAGTTTGGGAGATCTTCGGCCCAACTCACTGTACAATTTTTGTTGTGGGGAAAACAGGAGAAGGAAGGTGTGTTTGATATGTTGGCTGCCTTGAGTTATTTTTAAAAATAATATAGGTGGGAGATGAATGGATGGATGGATGGATGGACAGATAGATCCTGTCTCGTCTCTATTTGATTGGGTAATTGGGTAATTCTCATCTACTATTTGAAGCTTTATTGTTGTTTGTCAGTGAAATCCATCATTTTGTGTCCTGCACTCTTGAACAACGGAGATCAATCTTGGCCTACTCTTGGGTGGCATCCACTCAGGTATTTGAAGATTACTGTCAAATAACCACCCTCAATTCTTTCAATCTATCTTCATGGGACTTAAGTTCCCTCCCTCTTTAGGTCATTAAACTAATTTAGATCAATCACCCTCACATCTCAGTCTAACTATCTCATAGAACTGTAAGCATTTGCTCTAGCTTTTCCCTCCTTCAGGATAAAAACATTAGGCAACCTAATTAATGAACAGAACAAAGATTTTACTCCATTCCACCACTTCTTTCTTTACAGTCATCAGGGAAAAGAAGAAAATAAAAAAGCTTATCGCTAAAAGCATATTTTCAACTCTCCCAAGAATTCCATGTTACATTACATCAGTCATTTTTATAACAACGCTGCCAGATTGAAAGCAAGTATGGAGTTGTGCTTAAGGGTACGGAACTAGAACCAGAAGAGACACAGGTTCAAATCCCCACATAGCCATAAAGCTCACTAGGGTTTGTGAACCAGTCACTAATATCTCACAGAAGCATTTGACTGGGTAGCAAAGAAGGGAGAGAAAAGTCCCAAATGTATTACTGAGGGTTTCCGGGGGAATGAAAACCAAGCCATTAAATAAACAAGACATCATACAATAAAATTGCTCTTAATATTATATGGTAGTGGGATACCAAGAGATCATTATGTGCAACTTGCTCAATCTGGTTTTCTCCTGGTATTCTGTGACTAGAACACTCCAGGTTCTGGCTAATGGCCATCCTAACTGAGCTTTCTGAGTGTTGTAGCCTTAATCTTAACCCACTACCATTTAGGAGAAGACACGGAGCTCACTACATTGCACAATGTCCTAAGAGCATTTCAGAAATTGTACCACCTGCAGAGCAGTCCAACCTTCAACCAAACTTAGCTCAGACAAGCACCTAGGATTTGCATTTCCTCTTTTGCCTATGGAGCCAGCTATGACCCCTACAGGACCCCACAGGAATCTGACAACAGCCAATAGAATACATGTTCTTGCACAGGAACAGGAAGCTCAAATACAAAGCCCAAAGAAGGTATACCCCCCACACTCTCAACTCCATTTTATCAACTGTCCCAAAATCACATGTGGTTGATGGTTTTACTTCAGCAATAAATGGAACCTTTCTTTCCAAACAGCCTCCATGTTTCCAGTGTCTTTCTCCAGCTTGGAACTGAACCAGGTGGATTCTTCTTCCGAGCTTGGAACTGAACCAGGTGGATTCCAACAACAGAAACATAATACAGAAACAAGACCTGTCCTTGTTTGGCCAACTCCTACCAAGTGCAGGGAAATCAGGAGTCCAGGCAGTTCAAATGAATATTTAGATTTATTGTAAGCTAAAACTCTCTACAAGAATCTGAACTACTAATGGTGAAAGCTAGTTGATGGTAAAGAGTCAACGGAATGATGATGCGTTTGAACCATCCCTTGGCTCCAATCTGGTCATCTCCTACAACTTCACTGGAAACATTCAGTGTATTTGCTCATGAGGCTGAGACTTTCATTTAGAAGATCAGCAGAAGATTTCAGCCTACTTGTTCCTAGGGGCTGACACCAAGTGACCTCCATTGTCACATCCAAAGCATCATTTTTTAAAAAAAACTCAAGAAGCCCATTGTCCACCAGTCCCCTGATTTGGGTCAGCAGTAAAACTGAACTTGGAACAAGAAGAATCGGAACATTTGAGAGAAACAGAGTTGATGAAGGAGAAAGGCTGCATGGTATATGAGGTTAATAGTTAGACACTGAGCATCTGCAGCCCTCACCCCCCAATCACATGCTATTAACAGTCATTAAGGCCAATAGGGAAAATCTCACACTGCAGAAGTAGTTTAAATTCTGCAGATTCAATCCCTAAGGAAATATAATAGCTGATGAAATGCTAGCTGTGAGCAAATTTTTCTAGAACTGGAAGTTAACCTCAATTCTCACCTCATTATGGCAAATGGGGTGCAAATGTTGACCAGCAATTCAGAAAATCGGGGTCTGAGACCTCTACCAGAGAGCTGAACCACAATTCTTTCACAACAGAACTTGTCCCTCAAAGTTACAAATACAGTACAAATATTTGCAGCTGCCATACCAGAAGCCTGAAAGAATAAAAGCAAAACAAGGAACTAGAGATAAGAAAACAATGAATAAATACCTCAGTATATAACAGTTGCTATGAACTTTAATTCTCATGGGAAGCTTAGATTTCTTCTCATTCTGCCATGGAAACAACCCTTCCTGCCATTAATCTGGGGCCAGTTAAATGCTTAGAATTGCCTTCCTCCTTTTTGGTGTTACATTTTGTTTAAAGCACTTTCTATACATTTCTGCCATTACAAATTCACATAAATTGAAAAATGTGTTTAGTTAAGAGAGTGTGCCTTTATGATGACACAAATGCCAGCCAATAAACATTATGTACACTGACTTCCCTGATTTCTCAATACGATTATATCCTGTCATTCAAATCAACCATATCTACAGAGACTCTGAAGCACCCTTCTCTAACATGTCATCTTTGACAGGGCTGATATAATCTCCACCCGACCTTAGATGACTAGAAAATTCAGAAGCTAGGAGGCAGCTTCAAAAATTCCCAAATTAGCTTATGAAAAGAATGGAGGGAAAGTGATTTGCTGCTATGTAATCCTCCTGAGATAAGAATGCTGTACAACTCTAGAAATATTCTGGGAACCTGTCATGCCCCTAGTGGAGACTGACTCTTGAGGGAGAGGAGGAACAGCCAACAGGGAGTGGAAGTGTAGCTACGGAGGTTGTGGAGGAGGCTGGGGAAGGGCAGAGGCCGGCTGAGCAGTCAGAGGAGGACCCAGGCCCATCCCCTATCCATCCTAGAGCATGCAGGGAGGAGAGGATAAGGGAGAGACGTGGTCTCCTAAGGAGGAGAGGGCCTTGATCCTCTTCATGGGCTGCAGGTGTGAGAACTGAGTAAGAGTTTGGACCTGCATACTGGCAAACGCTGGAAACAAAGCATGTATTATTTTGGTCTGAAGTTATCTTGGTTGGCGTCCTTCCAACAGACTGTGCCTTGTTATCTCCTTGAATTTGGTAAATACTTCTCCTGTTGTGTTGTGGAAATTTCATCACTGTAGTTTGTTTGGTTTTTTATTTCACCTCTGTCTGCTCATTAAGTTCGGACTGTATTGCTTTCTTTTGAAGACTATTTTTGAGTACGTTTTATGTCCAACTGAGTATTATTGAACAGTGGGGCCAAGTTGGAGGCATTAAAGGACGTTTATTTACGTTTTGGATTTTGTTACGCTTGTGTTACATTCTGGGTCATCACAGAACCAATACTTTTTGCCACATGCAAATAATATAGGGAAAAATACCCAGAGGAAGAGAGGTCCATCATATATAGTGTATCAATGACCTTCAGGATTGCCTGGAGCAAACTGAATATAGTTACTGGAAGTCCTTTGCTCTTTGTGTCAAAAAGTCCCACCCTGTTGCCTTCCAGAGGCAACCTGGAACCTTAGAACACAATTTGGGAACAGTTTTTGGTTCTTCAGAAGCAAGAGCTGATTACTCTCAAACTATACAATTTTTCATGACATCCTTAGACTGAGGATGACCTTACTGTAATTTTCCCAAGCCTAAGACTTGATGAGTTGTCAGAAAAGGATCTGCCTACAAATAATTATACTGAGAATATTTTCTCCCTTTTAAGGACATTTCCTGTTTGTATTGCTGGGCAGCCTGTTAGTTTAAAGAAGCAGATTATCAGTTATGAGGAACTGTACAAAAAAATCAGTCAAATTCCTCCAAGGAAACTTGCAGTAGGAAGATGGCAATTTCAATGGCTCAAGCGTGAGAAACAGGGAAAGAAGCAGAAATGTAAGGTAGAATTGGTGGGGGGAAGAAGAATAGCAAAGCTCATATTCAGTCTGTGATGTGGGAACCATTGTGGAATGCCGTACCGATGGTATTCCAGTATTATGGCCTTTTCAGCTCAAGTCCAGAGGATGGACGCAGACCAGGGAATGGTAACTTTTGACCTTAAAAGGTATTAAGATGGGAATCAGAACAGTAACACTTCAGTAACAGAACAGTTACCATTAGTAACACCTTCTCAGACTCAACTGAATCATGAAAAATTGCCTACTTTACCTTTAAAAGTCTCTCTTTAGCATCCACAGCTTGCCCCATTAGATTACTGACCCATAATCACCCCTCTTGTTATACTAGATCAGGCTGAAAAAGTTACAATACCTCTACATCTCGCTTCAACTTTTCCATAAAGTCTTTTTTGGTCTCTTCACTGATGTACACTTTCTGGTTCATGTTTAGGAAATCAATGTCCTTCAGAGTTGGTAGTTCCTTGCCCTGGAAAAGAGGATAGTTTCATAAAAAAGAGGCAGATTAAGCAAGTGAAACTTCAACTGAAATTTGCTGAATCCAAATTTGGAAGACAGAACTAGAAGCAATAAAAAGTGGCTAAATGATATAAAAATGAAGCAAAGATTTCGTGTGTACATGTACTACAGAATAAAATACTTTCATTTTGTGGATTGTGTCTTCCCCATGTATAGGCTATGGTTTTGCATTATGGTTTCAGTGTAACTTTTAAACTGATAATCTGACTTACGGTCATTCCCTGGTGGAAAGGTGAGACAAAAATGGTGATTACAAATCAATGCAAATAGCCCAAACCATGTAATTGTAAGGTGAGATAAAAATATTTTAAACCCCCTTCAGAAAATAGAAGAAAATATCTACCCTGTTCTCACTAATAGCACAGTTAAACTAATTAGGGAGCATATACCTTTCAATTGTCAGTTTAAGGAACATAAAAAGTCATTCTTAACCTATTTTGAAATTGCTCTTAAAATAATTCCCAGGAAGTAGCATTTCTGCCCAATATCACATATTTCTATGTTCCCATTAATACCAGGGTTTTGCATTTAAGTTCTTAAAATAGTACCTTAAATCAGTCTGTCTGTCTACCTCCCCCTTTCTATCATGCATGTCTTGTGTTTATATTTAAAAAGAGAAAGCTCACTTTAAGCTTAGAGTGATAGCTGAGAGTTACAAAGGAGGAAACGAAAATACTAGGGGTCAAGGTAACGATGCAGTTTTATTTTTCTTTTATTGTAAAGGGACTAAATCTATTTTAGATTTTGTAGGTCTCTTGACTTTAAAATTTTAGAAAATACATCAACTTCAAGTGAAGCATAAGACACATAATACGATATTTCAGCAGTTCTAGAAAAAGTATGGGGGATGCAGGTTATCCATCTCTGCTTTAAAAAAAAGCAAAGACTCCCTTGATTTAAGTTAAACTTTTGATGATTTTATAGGTTACATGAAACATTATCCAGTAGCGGGGTATACACATTATTCTGTACTTTGTCCAACTGATAGTGTACTAGATCATGCAAATCCTATTCATGTAGATGACTCCTTCTGGATTAAGTACTTACTACTCTTGACCTGGAACTTCTAGAAGCCTTCCAGTGATAATGATACCATTAGAAGGAACAAGGGCAAAAAAGTCCGTTTACTCAAATGGAGAGATTGAAGATGGAAATGAGAGTGTTTAAATTTGTTTTCAGAGGCCTTCTGCACACCATTTCCATCTTTAAATCAACCCTCCCCACTCCAAAACTTAAGGAAAAACCATGCCAGTGAGATGGGCCATTTTTCTACTTAGTGTCGATTCCATGTTCTCACAAGCCTTCCCAGAGTCGAGAAAGAGAGAAAGATTGCCCACTCCTGGCTTAACTTTGGGCAATGAATTCAGCTAATTGTGGTTTATGAAATAAAAACAATCATGTTTAGACATACTCTGTATTACCTTTGTACAGAAAAAGCTATAATACCATGTTGGATTTGTGCCAACAAACTCAACCCATATCAGGTTAACATGAAAATGCACCTACAATCACCAATTACCTTCTCTTTGTCACTGGCTTCACGGGATATCAGAGAACCCTAAAAAGGCAAGAACATAAGGATTACGGTCTAGAAAACATAAGATAAGGTGTGTATTTTGAAGCATCTTTCAAATTAAAGTGTTAACATTGTTGAAAGAAATATCCTTCTGGGTTCAGTTCCAAGTGGGGAAAAAAACACTGGAAACATGGAGGCTGCTTGGAAGGTTTAATGGTGTACAGGGCCATATGGCCTGGAGCTCCAGAGAAGTCTGATCACATACTCAAGGTGAGAAGAGATCAAGAAAAAAGGGCAGTCCAGAAGCTGAGAGACCCTTATATAACCTCTGTTGGGCCCCACCTTAGTGTTTCCTGTTCCTGTGCAAGAAATGAATCCCACTGGCTGTCAGACTCCCAGGGGCAACTCTGTAGGCTGTCCTGAGTTCCAGGCTTGGTCTAGCTTTGCTGGGTGATTATGCCCTTAAAAGGGCTTTTGGCAATTTCTATAACTTTTACCTGGAGTTCCTTCTTATGTATTCTGGCTCAGGCCTTAATGGCCCACCCATTAACAAAGGTGGGGGTGAGATTCTGCTTCTGGGATGAGTTTCTGCTTCTTGAGTAACTGTTCTTTTTAGGAGAAATATTCTGCCTTTTTAATATTTCCTACGCTATTTCAATTTTCCTAGGAGAAGGGTGGGTGCTAACTTCCTACAACATAAAATTATTAGAAAGTGAGAGGGAAAATGGTTCATAACATCAGAAACTAAAATCTCAATGGAAGGTGAAGAGTTATGTTAAACCTTGCAAAGGACTGCCATAGCAGGACATATGTTAAATAAAATCAACATAACCACAGTCAGTTAAAAAATAAAGGTAAAAGTTTCCCTTGTTTAGTTGTGTCTGACTCTACGAGCTGGTGCTCATCTAAGTTTCTTAGCAGAGGGAATAAGTCTTGTCCAAAAACATTTTCATGGTCATATGGCTAGCATGACTATATACCAAGATGCACAAATTAAAACATAAACTGTAAATTGTTTCATGATTAATATTACCATTTTAGATGGCAAGGAAATTGGTAAGGAAATCTCTCACCTTTCTATAACCTCTTTTACTTGTATCTTCCATTTATTTCATCCCAATGCTTCAGTGACAGCCATTTCCTGACTGGATAGTTTGAAGGAGGGAAAGAACCTTTATGGTGCTTTGCATAGTGGTTTTATATTCTGCCTCCAGGGTATGTGTGTGTGTCCTCCCTTCCCCCTCCAATTTTTAAAGCAATTTCTTCAAGTTACAAAGTATGTCCTAGTATTTAATGAGACGGTTACAGAGGCTCCACAGTTGACCAGTCATTTCTTGGCACCCAGCAAAATAGGCATACATATAGAGACATTAACACCATTTTTGACAATAGGCCCACCATGAATTCATATCAAAACTATCTTTAGCAGGAAAGATAATGTAAGAATAATACTGAATGGGAATAGGTTTTCAACCTTTTCGGGAATAGGTTTTCAACCTTTTTTTGAACACATTGGTTTACATTTATTTTTGGTGTATCAGATGATCAGAAATGGAAGGGTTGCAGCATAAAAAAAACAACAGTACATAATGTAACACTTTCACGATACAGATTAATCACATCCTTTATTCATTCCGAACATATGTGGCAGGCATTTATTATTATTTTTACTTAATAGAAGGGAGAGAAGAAACTGGGAAAACATGACTTAATTAAAACTATCCAGAGGTTCTTAATGAAGCCAACATATGAACTTGCATATCACCCACTGAGTTCTAAAACCTTAGTGGATGGTTTTCTTTTGTTTTTACTATTTTTTTAAGACTTCAGCAGTCAAAAAGGAAGCTCACTTGTCAGAAATTCAACATGCTATTGTTGTACCACCATGAAACTGGATTTACACCAAATTTGGTGCCTTTTCTTTAAAAAAAAAAACCCTCTCGATAGAACATACTTGAGATGTCTCAGAATGTGGAATAATCTTATCAACACCAACTGAGAAGCCCCCAGACCATCTGCTATTGCTTGCTTTTCCCCCTTCTCTAACCTTCTGTCAAGATACACCCCCTTGGTGTCCTTGTCACTAATGCCTTTGTTAATTTCCACACCTTCGGGGCCTTTGCTATACCCACCCACAGTCTCTCCTTTTTACAATGCTAATTTGCCCTGCTTTTCTATTTGCCTTATTACTTTTTTATGTAACCTTCTGAGCAGAGACTGTACTATATTGCCTCTATACTCTGCAAAGCAATTGCAATACCCCTTGGCATCAGATAGAGAAACGACCCAACAAATTAAATCTAGCTCCCTGCTCCAAAGCTTCCCGGGGAGATAGGCTAACCTTCGGAAGAGTTATAAACATATTGGCAGCGTGAGCATCTAAAGCGAAGAAAGGTATCACTTGAGACCCAAATTTCATTCAAAAAGGAAAAGAAAACACTATCCCTTGTAGATTCCAGAAATAATGTTGATGGGGGAATAGGTCAAGTATTAAAAACGCATACATGGAAAGCAGCCCAAATCTCACATTCAATTCACTGACACTGCTGTATCATTTCTGCCCATTCATCCTTCTCAGACTGACTTGATTTTTGGGACTTGCATTAATTTCAGGGTAAACAGCACGTTAAGCATAATCACTGCAATATTTTACCGTCAAGAAATATATTAACAGCCTCTGCAAATTACTGTAAAATGCATCCCTGTATAATGTGTGTACTAACAAGCGATTCTCCGGCTGCATTTTGAGCTATAGCCCTTTGTGGCAATGCAGTTTCTAGTCCCCGTCCCCTCCACGGAGAGTGGCCTCCTAAAATACTTGTGAATACAAACACTGCTTGTAAGTTATCCACATAACCTTGGTATGAGAGAACTTGCTTTAGGTCAGCATTTAATGATGTGTAGCCAGGCTTAAGGCAGAGAGAGGCATGGACATGACCCAATCTCATTTTTCCAGCTTAGCTTTTCAGCACAAAATAGCGACCTTGCATTTGAAACCATTCCTCTACTGAGTGAATTCCCCAAGGAAAGAAGGGGGCCCTTGTGTGGCAATCCTAAGGCAGGAAATGGGGAGGGAGAACTTCGCAGCCAGAGCCATCTCTAGGCTTTGGGACGAGGAACAGGCAATGAAACAGAGGCTTTTGATAGAATGCCCTTATCGCTTTAGTTACCCATCAGCCAAAATCCCACTCCAGCCATGGCTCTGCAGGACTACCCCCAAGGAAAGCTGCTGGAGATGGGAAATATAGGGAGTATAGGGAGTCCTCAACTTACGACAGTTCATTTAGTGACCCTTCAAAATTACAGTGTCCTGAAAACCGTTTTTCACAGTTATGACCTTGGCAGCATCCCCATGATCACGGGATCAAAATTCAGATGCTTGGTAACTGGTTCATATTTATGACCGTTGCTGTATCCCAAGGTCATGTAAATTGTCTTTTGAGACCTTCTGACAAGCAAAGTCAACAGGGAAGCCAGATTCATTTAGCAACAGAAATTTTGGACTCCATTGCAGTCGTAAATTGAAGATTACCTTGTATAGCAACAACCGATGTTTAACAGACTATCAGGAAAACAGAAGGGATCTTCTCCAATGGGCAGCTATCAGAGCAGAACTAGATCCTTCCTCAGTTAGACTCTAACTCAGCTGTGACAGAAAGGACTAGAAAAAGCTCAGAGGGAATGCTTTGCTTGCTTTAGGACTGAGGACTCATTTCTGACCTTAAAAATAACTGATTGGGTACAGTAGCGTTGGGGGTGGGGAATGACTCCCAAAGGATTTTGTCTTTGAAATAGATCTACCTATTGTGATCTGCTCCTTGAAGAGGCCACCGGAGTCCATGATGCATGAAGAGAGCTACATAAATAAGCAAAAGGCAGTCCTTGCCCTAAAGAGCTTATTATCTAAATATAGACACTGTGTCTGGATGACGAGGGAGTCTGGCAGGCAGTGGCAGAAGATTCATGGCATGAATTAAGCGAATCCCAGCCTGCAATCCCACATCACTCACTGAGGAATAAAAGCTCACTGAACTTGGGAATGGTGCTTCCACCCAAGTAGAGGCACTATCCTTTCCGTTATGGATAAGGACAGAGGTGGTTAGTGTCAGTGCTAGCTCTGTGAAGCCTTTGGCTAAAACCAGATGTTTGGGGCTGAGCACAGTTAAATGGGAAGAAGCTTGATCAGAGCCATGTACCCAAGCATATACAGCATGAGGCTTTACTGTTAAATAACGACTCCACGAGCGCCCTTGTCTCATACCAGATGGAAATCATGCTTGCTTGCCAATTTGTGACACAAAACCATTTTAAGACGCTGCCAGTTGAGGCAGCGTGGTTTTTTTTAAAATAAACACTGCAATTTGAATGACCCTTTGTCTTAAATTACTCCTATATGATTATCCCTTTTATAGAATAATAATCAAAAAGAGGATGCCTTATTGAGAAAGTTGACTATTCCAAGGTAAGGAGATTGGATACCAACATTCTACTTAAGGCTGTGCAGTTTCCCAAATCAAATATGCGCTTCTCCCTTGGCTCAACCCCTTCTGTTCCTCAAAGGGAGAGAAGGGGATGTTATGGAAACAGTGGCATCCACACCAATCCACTAATGCTAAAGCAACATAAGGACAAAGATGTCACTAGGCAAATGCCATGACATATTTGTATTAGTCTATTACAGGTACATAAGTTGCTGCAATTGCCTGATGATGTCATCACATAAGTATCATCCTCCCCCTCCCCTTCCCCAGGAGAGAAAGATCTGGAAATCAATATCTCCTTAAAGCTCCATATGTCATTGTGCTAAACAGCTATGACTGGGAATTTTGGAACATGGCAGTGAATAAATACAGGCTGAGTCAGAGAAATGAGCCGAAACTCCTGACAGCCCACCTCTTCCTGGTAAAGAGTCAATCCATTTGTCTGAGTGCTTTGTTTCAAAACAGTGTGTCGGGATAATTGAGCTAAACCACAAGTAAAACAATGAGAGCCAGTTTGGTCGAATAGTTGAAGGTACTGGCCTAGGAACTGGGAGACAGTGAGTTCTAGTCCCACTTTAGGTACGAAAGCCAGCTTGGTGACTTGGGTCAGTCACTCTCTCTCAGCCCAACCCATTTCACAGGGTTTGTTGTTATGAAGAAAATAAGAAGAGGAAGAAGTATTAGATACGTTCGCTGTCCTGAGTTACTTGTAAATAATAATAAAGGCAAGATAAAAATCAAATAACACATAAATAAAAACTACTTCCACAAATACCAGCATGCATACAGTCATGAAAAAAAGCCACATCCTCTCTTGAGTTCTATGGCTTTACATATCAGGACATAGTAAAAAAAATAATCTGAACAAAAAATTGTTCATCTGAGGTTGTATTTACCTTAAGATCTGCTAAAGACTGAGTGGTTTGTATTATTTCTTGATACGTAAAACCATTAAAAAATTGGGGGGAGAGCTTTCATTTTCACATGACTTAGGTAAGCATCATGCAAGAGATGAATAAACAGAGACTCGATTCACACAATGCTTCTTCTCCATCACCCATTACCTTCAGATCATACTTTCGGTGTATAGTGAGTCTGTGACTAAACATGTTCCTCATGACCAGCATGTAGCTCTCTTCATTGTCAACACTGAGCCGGTACATACCCAAGAATTGGGGCAAGAGGGTACTCCCATGACATTTCACAATGTACTGAAAGAAAATAGTGACAAAAAAAAATTGTAAAATGTTGTGACAATTCTCAAGGAGCCTAATAATGGTGGAGGCAATCAAAGGTTCAGGGATATTCTGTGTGGTATCAGATCCTTTCAGAAAGCAAATGGTTGCTAATCTCAGAATAAAGCCCATGCTTGTCAGAAATCTAGTTTCCAAACACTCGTGCCCTTTGGTACCTACTCTAAGCGCTATTAAGGGCAATAATAAACATTCTTATTAATAAATAATAAACTAGTAAACATTCCCTGCAAATTTCAGATTCAAATTTTGAACGCAAGTATGAAAGATGGAAATGCATAATTTGCATCTTTGAGGATATTCAGACATTACCAGACGACAGTTCTCTGGCTACAATCTCCAAAGGACAAATGCACCACCTAGTGGGGGGATTGTACATTTTTAATCACTTTTTCTCAGGAGGGTAAGACTAAATATCATTAATCTTTTTGTTTTTCTAAATGTCAAGCTTCAGAGCTTTCTGTTGAAAAATACATTTTTTGCTCCCAAGGCGTGAAGCAAAGCTAGAACACAAGTGGCTGTTCCTATTATTCAAATCGTAGGAATAAACAAGGAATTCCTTAAACTGTAATCAGGCTTCAGAATTTTCTGTTCCATGGACAGCAGAAAAAAAAATAATGCACTGATCTGCAGTTGCCTACATTTACATTCAAGTCTACTGAGCTCAAAAACTAAACTTGTTTTTAAAGCACATGTTTTTACTGTTGTAGGATGCATCAATAAGAAAATACACACAAAAAGTGCACCCTTTTCTCTTCTACTTCTGAAACTAGAAGGGTTATATTTAGTTAATACCAGAGATCACTGAGAAATCCCAATCCCAGACTAAGAAGTCAGGAATAAAAACCATGGAAGGAGATAATAACAAATAATATTATAATCATGCAGGGTTTTTATTCTTGATGTTTGCCTTGTAAAGCCAGACTGGGTTTAAGAGAGATGCATATTGCAGGAAAAGAGAAGATCATAAGGGAAACTTTCCTTCTGTAACAATCTTCCAGTTAACTAATCTTTGGATTCAAGTCAAAGAAACCTTTATCTAGCTATAACCCCCCTGAAGCCATTATGTCTGCAATTTGTCTTACCTGATGATAATGGGATAGAAGGCTATGCACATCAGCTACGTCTTCACTGGTTATCTCTTTTATGACCACTGTCCTGTCATAGGACAGGAGAAAGCGACCCCCACCTTCAGTCTCATAGGTTGGTGGGCTACGTGTCAGGGAGACCTATAAAAAAGAAAGAATGGACAAAGCAAGGAAATGTACAAGAGGACTATGGAAACTGCTGAAGGTATCTTCCATGTGCAGATCAGTCGATGCTGCTTCACCTAAGCAAGGTCTCAGAATCCTCCTAAAGTGTTCCACTCCTTTTGACAATGTTCCTTCAATCAGCTACCTTCAAACGGGGACACTTTTTAGGGTAGATCCCAGTGGGGCACCATATGAAAGATCTTTTGACAGCTCTCACCCAGCCTTGATTCATTCTATAATGTAAGAAGCTTGACTAAGAACTAGGAAACAAGTTAGGCACATTGAAAACAACACATCTGTTTCCTGGTTAGAATTCTAATTGCTCAGGTGTTTAAGTAGTTTCCAAAACAAAAGGTCAAAAAGGGATGGGGGATGGGGAGAGAACAGAAAGAGAAAAACTACAAGTCATGCTTATAAGATTACAGTATGAGGAATGGCTTTGTGTGCTTTTCTACCAGAAGGCAACAAGAGAGATAGCTGTGCCTGCTTCAGCTTCAAAGGATACTGCCAAAATACTCCTGACAGCTGAGCAAATGTTTTGTGTTTGTGTGTGTATGTGTAAGAACATAGTTATAAGCAAGCCTGGCCTGGGGCTTCCTTTTCCACATCTCTCTTTAACCCATTCTGAGATTGGTCCTGTAGCTGTTATAGAAGTGCTCGAATGGATGCATACAACCTCTCGGGTGGCAAAGTACCATTTCTAAGCTATTGCACTGCTGACCTTTTTTTTCAATATCAATATTTTGATACTTCGGAAGGAGTTCAAGGAGCTTCATTTCCCCTATCTTTCCCTTAACTTTATATGATATGTCACCATCATTGTTTTTACAGAGCAGGTGAGGGAATAAGACTAAATGTATGTCACGAGTAAAGCGTGTCTTGCAAGTAATTCGGGACAAAGGCAACATTTCAGCTGGGCCTCTTAGCCCCTCTGCTACCCTGAACTTTCTACTAAATGGATAAAACAACTACTGTAGTATCATGGCATCTGCAAGAGTAATAAGGATTTTTTATGTAAACAATCATATCTAGAAACAGACACCAATACAGTTACTGATTAAAATAATCCACTGGTTTAAGATTAAAGCAATCTGACTTTAATATTAGTTTTGCTCAGGAGAACAGATTTGAATTAGTCTCTTCTGGGTTTTTAAACTGAAGCAAAAATAACCTTATAAAAGAACCAGCTTGATACCTGTGCTTTGCTACGAAACTATGTGGCCAGGCTTAGTTTTTGGGGAGGAAAATAAGGAAAAGAAAATTTTGCTTCTGCCTATCAGCATTCATCAGCATTCATCTGGGTAGCATCCTGTCAGTATGTGAGAGTTGAGGGCTGTTTGGAAACTGAAACAGTATTTGCTGTGCGAGCAAGAAGACAGCAAGAAGCCTGGGTGTGGCTTAGCTCAACTGTTCTGTACTAAAGCTGCTTAGTGTGTGAAACTAAAACTGAAACTCCTCTCCTCTACTTGTGTTTTGCATTTGGAACAGATTTTTTTTCAGGTGGGGAGGGGGAATAGAACTCTTTAGCATCAGAGCGTGTTAATAATAATATACGAAATACTAATACTATGATGGTCATTTCAAAAAATCCATATTTAGTGAGCACCTAGAAGCCAAGAGGAACATACGTGCCAAATTTCAAGTGTGTAGGCTTTACAGTTCTGGAGATTTTGTGATGACACGTGAGTGGTATTTTGCTGTTATATATATATAGATGATGATTGTAACTGCATGCTGAAGTAACAGACTACATTTTCTCAATTTAATTACTAGAGGAATATATAGTATAGGTAGTCCTCGACTTATGATGACAATTGAGCCCAACATTTCTGTTGTTAAGTGAAACATTTGTAAAGCGAGTCTTGCCTCATTTTACAACCTCTCTTGCAACAATTGTTAAGTGAATCACTGCAGGTGTTAAACTAGTAAAGCAGTTTTTAAGTGAATCTAGCTTCTTCATTCACTTTGTCAGAAGGTTGCAAAAGGTGATCACATGACCCCAGGACACTGCCAATGTCCCAAATATGAGTCAGTGGCCAAGAATCTGAAGCTTTATCCCATGACCATGGGGATGTTGCAATGGTCATAAGTCACTTCAAATGGTCACTAAATGAACTGTTGTAAGTTGAGAATACCTGTAATACATTACAAAATTTGTTTAATTTCAAACATGATTTCTTAACTTTTTGGTCTTAAACCTTTGAGCATTGGGCTTGTTACTGTAAAGTCAGTAAATGCATAAGAGCTAAATCAACCAATCCACTAGTTCTAGTTCTACTAGATGAACAAAACACCTGGCCATATCATTTTCATTGCTTTTATTACAAGGAAGAAATGGTAAATCTCTCGCAATGTGCCATTATGGAAAAAGGCATTAGGCAACCCACCTCCAGAAAGGTGGGGGTTGGGGAGGGGGCTCTGTGGCTACAGCTAGAAAAACTGTGCATCTTCTGGTTTTTAGGTACTCAAACTCTGTGGAGTAAAGTGGTATCTACTCAGGGGTGGAATTCTACTGGGTCTGTCCGGCTCTGTAGAACCGGTAGCTCTGAAGAGCAGCAGACATAGAACCAGTTCTATGTCTGCTGATGTTTTGGCCCACTCTACCCACCTGGGTTCTTACCTGACCTTTATTTCCTGCTTTTTCAACCTCAGCTGCTGTGCAAGGCAGTTGCAGTTGAAAAAGCAGGAAAAAAGTACTTTTTCAAATGCTGTTTCGCTGTTTCTTTGCTCAGCGTGCAGGGAAGCACATCGTAAATCACCGAACCTCATAAATCACGGAACCGGTAGTTAACCCTGTCGGATCCCACCCCTGTATCTACTTACTTGATAATCCTGATCATCAATGTTGAAGCGTTCACGAAGGTTGCGGAAAACCTGTGGACAGTACTCCTTAAATTTGAAGTGACCAGGCAAGTTTTCCCTGCAGAAATATAAGTAAGTAACATGGTTAGGTGCCAAGCCAAAGTTTAGTCTGCAAATAGAGCAGAGGCCTGAAATACTTTAGAGGAGCGGAAAATGAATGGAATGTTTTTATTTCACTCCTTAAGTAAAAACACAGCTCATCAGTAAAGATTCTGGCCCAACCTGATCTCCATTGTAGTGATTCACGTATGGAGAAAAAAAAATTCTGTTTGTTTTCCCCATCCTGCATCCTGAAGTGCTACGGGCCATTTCATCACCTCCAGACTATGCCATGTCTGGCGTTCAGGCCTAACCATTTCTGCTGTGGAAAGAACAAGCTCACTTTTGGAAGAACACTATGTTATATCTCATTTGTGTGAATACAAAGGCCCTACTGTTTTTTTTATCAGAAGAGCAGTCTTTTTGACAAGTGAACAAGGCTTTAATAGGAATAGCTGCCAATTCAGTTTAGAAATCTCAGTAATCTATGGCCTGTGCTCCATAATCCTCTCACCAACAGTCTCTTCTAGCACATGGTGTAATCCTCCATTATGAAAGTTGGTTACATTACTGTTCAGGCAGAATCATATAAAGCATTAGGTATTTGAAAGGAGGAGGGCAAGCCCTCAGCTTGTACTAGCAAATAATCTCGTACTTTTACATGAAGATTCAAAAATTGTGATATTTGGCTTTTTCTAAAATGATATTTTAAAACAATAGACTAAATCATATGTATATATGTACACACACATTGTTGCACTGTAAAAACCACGTCCTAATCAAATTATGCAAAATCCAGTTTGACATAATGGTTAAGGGACCAGGCTAAAAACTGGGAGATGAGTTCTTGTCTCGCCTTAGGCATGAAGCCAGCTGGGTAGCTTTAGGTAGATTAATTCTCTCTCAGGTCTAGGAAGGAGGCAAAAGCAAACGGTTTCCAAAAATCTTGCCAAGAAAACTGAAAAGAATTGTCAAGCCAGTCAAGGGGAAAAATAAGAAAAAAGAAATTATGTAACTAGTTCACAACTGAAACATTTTGCAGTTAAGGCACTGAAAAACAAACAACATTGATATACAGTAAATTAAACTTTACGTTATGCATTATTGAATGCCACCCTTTCTAGCAATTTTTAATATATATACACTATATCTCCTCATCCATCCATCTGAATGACCTTGGGCCAATCACCTTCTCTCAACCCAATAGGAGTAGGTATGTTTGAGTTAGAAAACTAATAAAGGTGGGATATAAATAAATCAAGTACAATATTCAAACATTATCTAGTAATCCCAACAAGCAAAATATTTTGTTTTTAACAGAAACTGGCCCCTAAAGAGGAGAAAATAATGGACTATAGACCATTAATATTTCCTGGAATTCAGTCATTCAATTCCCTTTTCTCTCAGCAAAACCCTTTTCAGTCTAGTCACAAGTAAAACTATATTAAAGGGCAGTAGAGGTTTGAGAAAATATTTATAAAAAAGAAGTTCCGTTACAGTACAAAGGAATGGAAATGAGCAAAAGGAGATTTCAATGAAGGATCATAATCACTGTAGAGAAACTAATATCATAATCTGTCTGGGAAAAAGAAAACCCTTAAGATTAGAAGCAAGAATTAGCTGAGTGAGGCTTTCTGCTAGACTGTAGCGGTTTATATATTTAGTTATTGTAAATAAGGTAATCTATATAAACAGATTTATAAGACATAATCAATCTTAATTGTAACCCACTTGAAGTCACCTATGTGTGAGTTGGGTAGCTATATAAAGTTGTCTAATAAATAATGTAATCTCTTTATAAAGGACAAAGAAATACACTCAGATCAATTAGAAAAGCATATATCTGCCCACTGTGTCAGATTACAACTTCTAGGCTTTTCAACTACCACAGCATTGGTCAGCACTAGACAAAAATGGCTGCATTAGGAGAATCTTTCATCTCAATCGGCAAAACTATTTTTGAGGGATATTTGTACCTGAAGTTATATTATTTAGGAGTAATTGGGGTTATTATCCTTCTCATCAGGGTGATATAGGCAGACAATATTAGGCCACCTGCCTTAGAACATTCCATGTAGGAAGGATATCCATGCACATATGCATGGGTGAATAGACGGCAATATAAACCCAATAAATAAATAAATAGATATACTGTGCAAAGCTTAATCCCCTTGTTTTAATTACTAGACCTCATTTGAAAGTACTGGAATGAGTTTTGCCTGAGACACTGCAGTGGACCTGCATTAGGATGAAATTTGGATTAGGAAGGCCATCTGCGTTATATCTCCAGCACTTTCCTCACCTGTTGAAGAGATGATTGTTCACCTTTACTTTAGAACTGGCTTTGAAGTCATCAGGGAGCAGCATCACTGGCTGGGGAACTTGATTGAGTTCATTGATCTAACATGAGAAAATGAAGGTAAAACCAGACAAAGTCACACCCAGCACCCCACTACCACACCCAGATTCAGTTTCACAGAGACAATTCTGCTAGCTGTAGTTTGGTCAAGGGCTTGAGACAAAAGTCCCTGTATTTTAACCTCAGTATTTCTGCCTGCCAAGAGACTGCAAAACCTCCAAGGCTTGATTGTTTTCATTCTAGATTTGGACAACTTCAAATGGGCATCTGATGCAGCCCATGACCAAGCACATTAATAATCTTTTGACCTGAGGCTGAAAGCAGCCTGTCACATCATTTTCATCCAGACATGAGTGTATAACAGCCATGTGTTAATCCCTATTGAAACATGACTGTGTGAAAAAAGGACCAGGACTAATGGAGAGTTCTGTTATGGTAGAGAAAATCTGTTTCTCTTAGAGAGAATGCCAGGAGAATATGGAAAATGCACGAAATGTCTAATTGCTATCAGAGAAGGGCATATAAACCTCAAATCAGCATGACCACATTGAGAGGCACAAAGCATGCTTGGCCACCTTTCCCCTATAATCTCTGGTAGGAAAAATATGAATCAGAGAAGAATGGGCCACAGAATTATAGCTACGAGGCTTCATTCTTCATGTTCCATTTCTATTGCCTTGGGCAGCCATTCAAGCAGCAGAGCCAGAGCCAGTTTAAACCAGCCTTTCAATGATATTATAACAGCTATGGTGAGCTCATACTGAACTATCCAGCATTTCTGTTTGGGGGGGGGGGAGTGAAACCTGCTTAGAATCACATTTCTCTCATAAAATGTAAAAGTAGGATCCTTGACATACTGGGCTGTAGTTGGTAAATGTTATGTATATATGCACAGTATTCATTTTTCTCATATAATCCAGTACCCCAAATTCTGCATTCTACTCTCAGTTGACATATATTTTAGAAAGTTTGATATTGTCTTGATCTGTTACTCTGCCTAATTAGAAAGGTCTGCCATTAAAAAAAACAATTCAATTTCAAACCTTTATTGTCAATGCACAACATGTGTACAATGAGATTGGCTGAACCTCCCTTAGTGCACCCCGCAACACAAATACATCTCAATAACTCAGAGTGAAAGAAAGAAAATCCCTAACCCAGTCAATCATATTAGCAAACACACAATCCTCTATACAAATATAAGCATAGCATTATATTATATTACACAAAGACAATCCAAAGTGCAAAAACCAGATTATTCTTTTATTCAGCATACATTTAAGCAGCAAAATAGCAACACAATGGAATATTCTGACAGTCTGAAAGATATTTTTGAACAATTATAGGGGCTAGAAGGATAGCTTTAAAATATACTGCTTTTATAGTGGAAAATATTCATTAGTAACTTCTTCACTGAGGAAAAGCTTTCCAAATAGCATGCACTTATAAAAGATAATATTGCCACCACAAAAAAGGCAAACTCAGAAATATTAAGTAATACCTGAATTGTACTTATTATATGAGATCCTGTTACGGCCACAGAAGATAGCTTACTTATGATCTTTATAGTTCAAAATCACAGCAGGAATTGAACATACCAAAAAACAATTAATTCAAGCTTGATGATATCTACATCAGATCCACTTATGATTGTGTTACCTATTATTTTTAATCAAGCTACTTATGTATTAAATTACTGAACCTCTGCCTCCAAAGACATCACAGTAGCATATAGGTGGGTGCTACTTGATGTTCTTGTACTAAGCATTTACTGTATTTAAAAAAATTGTTCTCTTTTGTACTTCAGTCTTCCAAAACTAGTGGTATAAAGAGATGTTCCTGTTTGGCTTCAAATAATCCAGCTGCCTTCTGACTGTCCTCTGACAACAGAATACTTCAATTCAGTTTGGGATTTTTACACTTTGCAAATGTTTTGGAAAGATCAATATTGATCCCTATGTTGCAGGGACGGCCCATCTGCATCAATTCCTTTTGGGTAAAAATCTGCAAAATGTAATCTGCACGAGATAAAATGATTAATGAAAAAATCTGATAAATTTGAATGAAGAAGCATTTTAATTTAGTTCAGCTGGTACTTCAATTAGAAGCCTTTTGTCATAGGAGAGTTACCAACAAGCACAGCTTAGTCTCTAACTTAATTATCAGACTATGAGGTAAAACTATCACCTCAAACCAAGCAGAAAACTTCTTTACTCTTATGTTTTATCCATTTACTTAATTTATATCCCACCTTTATTATTTTTATAAACAACTCAAAGTGGCAAACATATTTTTCTTCCTCATATTTTCCCCACAACAACAACCCACTGAGATGAGTTGGGCTGATCACCTTTTAGCTCATTTTCACGGCTAAGACTGGACTTGAATGCCAGGTGCCTTAACCCAGTGGTCACCAACCGGTGGGCCGGGGACTACTGGTGGTCCATGAGAAAATTTTGGTGGTCCGCAGAGAAATGTCGCCATCCCGAAGCAATTAATCCAGGCTGCGTGGGAACACAAGGCTGCGCCGCCCACATGGCCTGCCCACCTGCTGGCCCTCACTCTTTGGCCGAGTACAAACGTAACCTTGAGTAGAGCCACAAGAGCTGGAACTGGAAGGTAAGACCAATGGCAGGGGAGGGAAATCCGCCCGGGGGTGGTTTGCTGACATTGGTGGGAAAATCAGCCCCATATTCCAGAGCTGCAGTAGTCACAAGACTGGCCTTTTGGTTATCCCAGAACAGCTCCTCCAGTCCATGGCAGGCTGGTGCACCCGGGTGGAGGAGCAGCTGCTCCGGGATGACCAAAGGGCCAGTCCTGTGACTACTGCAGCTTTGGAATATGGGACTGATTTTCCCACCAACATCAGCAAGCCACCATCAGTCAAAATTCATATTAGTGGTCCGTGAGATTTAAAATTATGAGTTTGGTGGTCCCTGAGGACCAAAAGGTTGGCGATTCCTGCCTTAACCACTAGACCAAACTGGCTCACCAAAAAGTTGTACTTCTCAAAATGATAACAATAATATCAACAATTTCTAAAGGCTAGACCAAGTATGTGTGGTAAGGTGTTCCTGTCATTACAGTAAAACAAGATAATTTGGGGCTTTAAAAAAACATAAGATCATTTTTAAAACTTGGAGGCTTCCCATAGCTACAATATTTTGCAACTTTAGCCAATATCTTTTCCAAGAATAAGACCAAAAATTGCCTCACTGAGCATTATTTTTATTTTATTTCGATTCTACCTTTATTAGCATTTTGTCCCTCAAATTAGAGTAGTGCAATGTGAGATGCTGTGAGGGCTTATACATACACAGGTTACTTCCCAATTCCATAAATAAAATAAACAGGTGCAAAGGTCAAAAGTGGGGGAAATGGTTATAAGTCACTTTTTCAGTGGCATTCTAACTTTGAACGATCACTAAATGAACAATTGTAAATTAAGGACTGCAAAGGTTGTTAGTGAGAGGAACAATAAGTCACTTCTTTCAATGCCATTATAACTTTGAACGTCACTAAACGTATGGTTGTAAGTCAAGGACTACATGTAATTAGAAGCTAATATGGGCTATTTCCAGTTCTACCAGAGACTTAGAAGGACAAAGTACTATAGATTCAAAGATACCTAGTCTATGAGAATTAGGCATTGCTGAAGAAAAAAACTGTTTAGCAAAGCTGATGGGCAAAGCTAGTAAGAGCCAGGAATCTCTTACCTGTCAGCTCTTGGCTTCTACTTCAAGTGAACTTTAATCTGTTTAATGTTATCTAAGCTTGGTACTTGCCCGGTTATTCTAACAGACTTGATTGGTATCTGTAATGAAATGTTATTTGATGAGCTAGAGCTAGTTTATCATTATGCTAATATCCAGAAACATTGGTATTACTCTCAACAGATTTCATGGTTTTAAGACAATTTCACATTTTCAAGTTGCATTTCTTAGATGGTTATGACATACATGCTGTTATTCTGCTCTTGTTTAAAAAAACACCCTCTAAAGAGAAAATGCCACAAATTGCAAAGCCATCTAGATTACAACTGCTTGCAAATAATTCATATGGAATCTGGACATATTGGTCAGTTTCCACCATATCACATTCAGGAATCTTTTCCAAGCAAGCCAGCTAAGGAAGAAAGCACACAGAGAAGAAGCTTCTGTGGACCAAAGCATCCATGTATTTCCCATCATAGCCTTCTTAATTAGAAGAAATATTTTCAGCTGTGCATGCTGCAAGAACCTCTCCCTTCTTGGAACTTTGAACTCACCTGCTGGCTGTAGAAGAGCTGACATGAAGTCAAAAAATAGTACTTTGCCACAGCTGGAAAACTCAGGTAATATAAGGATAAAGTCTGTCCTAGTTTCCTTTCCTTAATGGGAAAAATTACCACCTCCTTTGTATAACTGCTATGACTCAGAGAATGGATAAGGATTCTGTACCACTCTGCATTTTAAAACATACAGTGTTTTACAGTGTTCTCAATACAAAACAAGGTTCAGTTTTGTTATCTAAATGAGCCAGCATTACTTCGGTTAAAGAAGCCAATTCCAAATGGAAACCATCTAAGGAAAAACAGCCACATTGGGTATAGAGGAAAACAGAGCACACAGGATTAAAAAGTTATTTATATTGATCTAAAAACATCATACTAGTTAGATATACCAGAATATTTTCAGCCTGTTTAGGGAAAGAAGCCAAGACAAAATCAGATTTTTTTGCAAATGCATTTTATCCAGCTTCTTTGGTAGTAAAAGAAACCATGCATATTTTTAGGCAAAACTCAAACGCAGCAGTCAAATTCTGACAGCACCAAAGAGCAAAATGGAAGGAAGCAAATGGCTTTATGCCCATTTTTGACTTAGCCTACAGCACCAAAAACAGCTTGCAACCCAGAAAAGCATGCAGTAAGGCTCACATACCAGCTACCTCCTTAATTCTGGAATCTGAATTATGCTAATGTTGTGTCATGAAGCTCATATGTTTGGGGTCATAAAACTGCTGGAATCAGAGGAGAAGGGATTAATGAAGCTTAGAAAGGGCAGACAATGGAATACAGCTTTGCCTCTCTGAGGCCTACACAAACAAAAAGTGCAATCATTGGTAGGCAAATATATGTTCTGCTATCAAATGCCACAAGTTCCCTTCCCATTTCCAACCCATCACATGAAAAGCTGCTTTTTTTTCAGAGTTTGAATGAGGCCAGACTTCAGAAAGTATAAGGTTATTTATGCAATAACCGATAAATAACCTTGGAATTTCAGTGTTAACATTTTCTGCTACCTGCTCAAACAACTCTAGACTATATCAAAACATTGATAAAATCCATAAATATTACTATTAATATCTTTTAAAAAATCTGGGCAATGGCCTCATGGGGAAATTCCCTGATGTCCGATTCTGTCAAAGAGATGGAAGAGGTAATGAGAAACTGGCACAGCAATTCTGCATTCAGCAGCATTATCTAAATGTACTGTGTGAACCAGTACACATTAGCCAGTAATTTTTGTTTGTTTGTTCCGAGCATATTTATATGAACACACAATTGTGTTTTGTTCATTCAAGTTTAGAGGTTATCATATCATACAATTTCAGACATGTATGAAGAAATGATAAGA
Organism: Bungarus multicinctus; assembly: GCA_023653725.1. Lineage (NCBI taxonomy): Eukaryota > Metazoa > Chordata > Lepidosauria > Squamata > Elapidae > Bungarus > Bungarus multicinctus. Next base: position 149,299,757 of record CM042834.1, read on the forward strand.
GCCTGTACTCGGAACTATTCAATGTCTCCTTCAAGAGATAGGAACAATCTCCTCCCATATGAGTCAGGACTATGATTAAGCATTAGTCAATTTACTAACAGGTAGACAATTTTTTTTCTCACTAGATTCTGAAGTAAGTTAAACCATCTGTGCAAAATCTATTACATTTTTCAAGCCATTTTATTATACTTATACGTTATACTTTTTCCACTATGCATATAAAAAAAAAACACTTTGCAGCAAGAACAGAGAAAATTACACAAGTATGTTGATGAGCATAACACTACTGCAGCCTTCCCCAAGGCGATGCCAACAAGAATAACAACCCCATGTATTTTTTTTAGTCCTGTCATAAAACAATACAGGCATCGCAGTAGGGAAAGCTATTCCAAGATACTCATCATAGTAATAAGAGCTAACACCAGGTGTGGGGAGCAGGAGCCCAAGGAAAGAAAAATAAGAAATCCCAAAGGTGCTTTTTCACCTTTGGATGACTCGAGCATCTCCATAGACAAAAACGAGAAAAGACAGTACACAAAATTACAAGTCACACTTAACACATGATGAGTTCATGGCGCTCCATTTACTGAAGCAATTTTGTGCCTTCTTCTGGAGGTGTTTTTAGACCTAACTTTCAAGCCTTGGAATTTCCTGGTGGTTTCCCCCTCTCTATCTTGATTGAGATCTAGTCAAAATCTCTGCTCCCGGGGACCGACCCGAAGTCGACCTCGCACCACCATCCCCGGGACCCACACCTGTTTGCCTTCACACACTTTTGTGCCTTCTTGTTGAAGCTTGTGCCTTCTTGCTGAAGCTTCCCGAAACCAACCATTGTCCCGAATGCATTGGGAATCCAAAAAATTAGGGGACGAGAGGATGACTCCCCAAAAACCGCGTCCCGAGGGGTACAGATCCCGCGGCCAAAGGAAAAAGAGAAACCCGGCCGGTTTGAAGAAGTGCCAGGGAGAGGCTCGACACGTGGGGGACCCGCCTTCCTTCTATCCAGCCACGGAATGCTGTGGAGGGGGGCGACCCAGTCAAAGAGATGGGCTGCCCTATATATTCTCCCCCGCCCCCACCAACAAACTTCGGGCGAAGCCGATTTACCTGATGGTTGATCCCCCAAGCCAGCACGCCCAGAAGAGGGTCGGCCGAGCGAAGCACTTTCACCCGCTGGGGGACGAAGTGCTTCTTCTTGGTCTTCGTGCGCGTCCCCGGACCCACCGAGGCGGCCATCCTCGCTGTTGCGAATCGCGCTCCGAGTGGCCGCTCGCCCGCCTGCCTACCCACGCGCCGGCCGCTCGGATTCAACGGCAGCCCGGAACGCCGGCAACGGAAGTACACGCTCAGCTGATTCCCGCCGCACGTGACCACGAAGGGGGAAGCTGCGTCACAAAAGGAGCGGGAGCCGGCGATAGAAATGGCTCATTTGGACGTCCGTCTGTGGCGAGTGTTAGGCCTTAGCGTAGCGGAAGGCGTTGCTAGTAAAAGGCGGTTGGCTAGTTTGGGACGCTCGGTGTCGCGTAAACGCTCCCTGTGTAGGATTACGCGCTTTTGTTTGGTACTTTAACTCTATGGGGGAGATGGGGAGCTAACATGGCGCTCGCAGGTACCACGGTGAATGAAACTATCTAGAGAGGAGGAGGTGGGGAACTATGACCCTCTTGTGACCTGTGGACTTCAACTCCCAGAATTCCTGAACCAGCATGGAATTCCTGCCTCGGGAATTCTGGGAGTTGAAGTCCACAGGTCACAAAAAGGCCATAGATTCCCCACCCCGATCAAGACTAGAGGGAGGATTGGAAAGGAAAAAGGTTTGAGGTTCCCCCCAATAATTTTATTATTAAAGATATTATACAATATATACAATTTATACAACTGCAGAATAAAGAAATACACTCAAGATTTAAAAAGTGAAGAAAAAGGAAAAGCAGAAAAAGAAACCACCCTCTTCATCCTTAGCAATACAGTATAATCAGCATTAAGAACTTATCACTATCTCTTAAAATTAAAGCAAAACATCTTTTCATTCCATATCTCAACCCAGTTTCTGTAAACCCATGTCTAAAACTTCAACTCTCCTTATTAAAAGTCCAGTAAGGGTTATCAGAAATAAAGTATTACAAATTGTATTTATTACATCCAATCTGAATCGTTCTTTTCTTCAAATAATCAACATTCAGTCCCACTCAACAAAGAATGATCAGAAATAACTATTATCTTTATCTAATAAAGAAACCATTAAATTTCCCCCCCAAAATAATAACCCATTACTTTAACCTTGGTCAAATCTTGTATTCTTCTTTCTGCAAACCATCTTTAAACTTTTCAAAGAAAGTTCTAACATCTGTCTTCTCATGCTGTATTCTCTTCTTCAGTAAAAATTCTTTTCTTCGTCTTCATTAAGCCTCTTTGATTTTCTTGGGAGCTTTCAAATATACTGTAAGCCGTGGTGTTTTTTTATATTTTGCAGTTTATAGGGACATTTTGCAATTATTCCCATCTTTCTTGTTGAGCTAGAGGCACCGCTTGCTAAATCCAGATTTCCCCCCAAAAAGACAGTAAATGTTGGCTCAATATGTGTGATAATGACAATATACTCTTCTGTGTTGTTCATTTCACCAACATCTATTTTATCTAGTAACGAAGTTTAATTGAAGCTCTGATCACCTTGTAGGTCACAGTACTGCAAGATTATAGTGTGTTCTAGATATTTCATTGACTTTCCCCACTGTAGTTTTCAGTGACTTGTTTATCTGGCATATAGGAGAGAAACTTCAGTGCTGCTTCTGGACAAATAATCTGTTTCTGATATTATGAGGCTAAACTAATAGTGATGATGTTATGACACAAGATTGTAGTGCCAATATGTAGGGGAGGGGTTGTCATGACACCAGTATATTTGGATGAAATCATAATGCACATTTTATTATTTACCCACCAGATGTCCATGCTCCCAGAAATTCTCCAGGACATTTGGACTTTAACATATGAATTGTTTTTTATTTATGTTTTTGAATGTTTATTTTTGTATCCTTTTATGTCATTGATGGTTGGCTTGGCAGCTTTCTACCATTACATTGACTAGTAAGGTAGAATATAAATCTACTTCAATATGCAAGAAAGCACATTATTATTTTTTAACAATTGTGATCACAACAGGATTCAGTAAGGTTTAGTTTAGACTAAGGGTCTTCAAACTTGGCAAGTTTAAGACTTGTGGACTTCAACTCCCAGAATTCCCGAGCTAACATGACTGGAGGAGGAATTCTGAGAGTTGAAGTCCACAAATCTTAAAGCTGTCAAGTTTGAAGACCCCTGGTTTAGACTTTTAACCTTTAGACTGTTTGTTGCTGCGTTAAACAATAGTTTAGAAATTATAGAGCCTGGGTTCCCATAAAATATGTGTGAGTTTAATGAATGCTACTACTGTTCATTCTCAGAAAAGCTAGAACTCTCTCTCTCTCTCTCTCTCCGTTTGTCTGCCTGTCTTTAATTTTATTAGAGTCAAGAAAAAGTACTCCTTTCCTGAATTTATTCTGACAGTTTGAAGATCAGATTTTCCTGAATGAAATGGCCTAGCTCTAATCCAGGAAACAATTGGTGCTGATATTCTAAATTTTCCTGATAGTAAGATTTATACAAGTACATAACCCCTCAAAAGGTATATTAACAAATCCTTTGGTTGGATAGTACATATCATGAAATAAAAGAGAATAATTATAAAATACAAGAGTGCATTTTGTTATACACTTTGAATTTGATACTGGAATTGCCTTCTAGCACATCTTTCTTACTTATGAAACATATAATTGCACCTAAATGAAGAAAGAAAAAAACTGTGATTACCTTACCTCTATTGCATACATCTGAAACCTATTTCCCTAGGTATTAAACTGCAGGCAAATATTTTTACCTTATACTTTAAGCAAAAACCCAGATAAAAATTCTGAGATAAATATAGCCATGGATTTTGAGCCATGGGTCACTTTAACTCAGATTTTGGGATTTCTCTAATTTTCTGTAATAACTTATAGTACTTATTAACCACCATATGTTTCTGTGATAGTCTTTCTATATGATACTCAGATCTGCACTTTCCAGATTTCATCACCAGCATAACCAACAGGGATCCTAGTTATAGAAAACCAGGAATTTCAATATATCTGGAGGGACTGGGTTGAAAGTTGTTGTAATAAGATGTTGGAAATGTACATTCCTCCAGCTATTTATTACTTAAATATATAAACAATCTACAATCAACAGAATGTTTTTCAAATTCTGGATGGCACAGGATTAATACTGATGTTTACCATGCCATTATCTTAGGACCATTATTCTGAGCCCGAATATCTAAAGTTTTGTCCTTCAGTTACAAGAACATAAGAAAAGTTCTATGGATCTGTCCAATGATCTAACCCAGCTTTCTGTTCCTATATAGGACAATCAGATACTCAGTAAAAAGCCAAGCAGGACAGGAACATAATAACATCTTTCTGCTTATGTCCACTAACAATTGGAATGTTACAGGCAGAACTAGAGGCTATAGGATCATTATGATTAACAATCTTTAACGTTATCTAATTTGGGTAATGAAAAATCTATAAGAAAACAACCAAGCTTAGAGAGCAGCAAGGCCACTCATTGAATAACCTTATTCCCCCATGAGACTTCTTTTAAAACCACCTGACTTAGAGATCAGAGATATTTCTTTTTATCTGCCTCAAATCTCACTATTCAACTTAATGTCTATGAGTAGTAGTATTATGTAATATTATAATGTTATACTAACGTTATGAGAGAGAAAAACACATTGTCTTATCCATTTTTAATATATGTCATACCCCTTCTTATTCACTGATGGAAGGGAAGTAGCATTACAGTTAAGATGTTAGACTAGTACTGAGACAACAGATATTTAAGTCCTTATTTGACCAAAAAGTTACCGGTAATTTTTCTACTGAGTGATTTTCGGCCAGTCATTCTGTTATAGATCAACCTATTTCACAGCATTATTTTTATGGATATAAGATGAGATTATGAGATATATATGTAATACATAGATATGTAATAAATATTTTTGTTATGTTTAAAAAGTGCCAAATAAAACCATCCATTAATGGAAAGTCTTAATGATTTTGATTGCCCTCTTTGTACTTCTATTATATATTATACCAGCTGTATAATGTCCTATTTTGGGATGTGAGAAATGCACAATTTGGAAGCATTGTTATGGTGATAAAGTGTTCTGAGAATTAACTTATAATATTTCAGTAATTAACCTACTGGTCTTTTTCCTTACCACCCATTCTGGTTTTTTTTTTCTGATATTCACTGCAGCAATATTATTATGTGAACTTTTAGTTTAAATGTTTCATAAGATTCTACTGCAGATACTCTTCCCTCGCCCATTTTTTTCCAGTTTTAATGGATAGCTGATGACTTGAAAGGTAAGCACATTCAGGCCAGGTTAGACTTGGATGAGAGATCGCCAGGAAATTCCATAGACCAGACTGAAACATTTTTAAAAAACTCTCATGTTACAAAGCTCTTTTATATAGTTGCCAAGAAATTGCATGGATATGTCCATGAAGTCACATGAGGATTTGAGTTTCACCTAAATGAATTTTTATTATAGACACAGTAACCGAGCACACAAATCTGTTTTTTTAACTCTTCGTTTATTTATTTTTTTAAATAAACATTTGAATAGCTTGACATGCAACATTTGATGTGATCTGAGCAGACAGGGATAAAATGACAAGATGTCAACAACCATCAAAAAGACAGTTAAACAGGGTTATTGCTGTTTTAAGAGTTTGACAGGAAAGAGGCTTGCAATCCTTTGCAAAAGCCACTTTCCCTGTCCCCCAACCCTGTTTGCCCTATTGACTCAGAAGTGGTGACATTAAGTTAAAGATGTGCAGTGGATTCACTATTCCCTCAAAATATACACATGGGAGCACAAATGAAAGGCTCCTGAGCCAGCTATCAAAAGATAATAAAAGGGAATAACTGAAAATATGTTGATAGCAGCCTAATTTTTGTTTCACTTTGCAAAATCATTAGGCCCCGGCCTGTGCCCCAGATATGCAGTGGTTATGGTTGGTTAGGACTTGCTAGAATCAAATCCAACAGGTCTGTTCTGCAAACTGTAACCCTGCCCCTGCAAAAGCAAAACCACTATCTAGGTTCCCCTTTACAGAATGAAATGGGGGCCATTTATATTCCTGAGGCCATGTTGCTGGCTCGTAGAGGAGTTATGGTCCCCACTGATAAAATCCGCACTCATTGGAACCTTCTGTTCCCACTGAGGAAACAATAACTGCTCAGGATAGGCAGCATTCCTAACATTGTATCGAACTGAAGGAAATGACTAGCAGGATCTCCTTTCTGTAGAAGACTTCCCAAGGCCATTTCTGAAGTGCCATAGCAACCTAAGAAAAATGGGAAATTTAAGTCCATAAGGGTTGAGGCTCAAGCATCATGGGAAACTCCTAAAGGTGAAGCTAGCTGCCAATATTTTATATTCTTTGGGGATTATCCCAAAGGATAAGAACTAGATGTTAAAGCTCTAGGCCTTATCTGAAAGTCAGCTAATACATACACTATAACAGTTCTAGCCTACCTACTTGGAGGTATTCAACTTCTATTCTTACAGTAAGACCTAAAGGTATTGGGTTGGGTGGTGTTCTACTGCAGGTCAAGGGTCATCATGACATGTGAGAAATACCTTATGCCCTTTCTCTTCGGCAAGAATTGTTTGCACATTAGGGGTGCTTCTACATCTAGGTTCTTCCCTGGCAGCCCATCCCTTAAGGCAACTGAGGCAGGAAAGGAGAGGCACAAGTCCTTCTGGAGTAAAGAGCAGGGATCCAAAGAGATAAGGGAATACATTATTCTCTAGTTAAGTAAGTAAGACAGAGAAACAGTGAGAGTGAAGCAGCAGCTGATAAATATACAGGACACGGAGAGAGAGCAGGACACAAGGACAGGGCCAATTGTAGCAGAAGTCAAGGAAAGCCGGCTGCAGCATGCAGGTGTGAGGCTTCCATCCCATTTAGAAACTACAAGATGAGGAAAAGAGGGAAGAGGGAAAAGTCAATAGAAATGATCTTAATATTCAAGCTCCTCTATTCAAGCTAAATACTGAGGAGGAAGCTTTCTGAATTTAGTTCATTGGTAGTTCTTACAGAGATAAAATGAGTGTTGTTGAATCATTTAAGTCCACTGATTTGATGACAGGCAGCCAGAATACTTACTCCTGGAAGCTCACAAACAGGATTTCTGTAGTGAAGGATCAAGGACCTACCCTATAACCATTGCGCAGGACAGAGTTTATTCTGTTTAAATTAAAAGATGTCTAGCAAATCTTGTGAGAAACATATTTACCCAGTTGGAGGAAGCTGAAAGGCAAATTTGATGGAGTCCTGGGAAGAGGAAATATTAAGAGATGCAATAAAAGGTTGGTGAGAGAGAGGGCATATGATGGACTATACCTGATGGTGTGTTTAGATACTCTGGGCAGGTGGTGATACTAGCTATTAGCTGGCTGCAGTCTCCTGATGAAAGGGAAAGAGCTTGGCTTGCTCATCAGCTGCAACACCACAAGGCAGGTCACTTCTAGCACAGAGGAAAAGGGAACACATAGTCACTCAAACCTTCCCTCCCTGTGAAATGCTTTCCCCATACTTTTGTGTAAAAAAAATAAATGATTTATCCCTGGAACGAACCACTCTGAAGAAATGAGAAAACTGATTTGATCCAATGGCTAGGCAGTCGTCTTTCATACAGCTCACCTGTTATCATTGATGTCTGTGGTATTTCCTGTGCACCCATCCAATGGAAGAACAGGGAAAGAAAAAAAAAAGCATTACAATTCAGAGAAGGGCACATGCTGAAGGGGCGAACAGTGCCATTCTTTTGTGTGTGTGTGCGTTTCTATGTGTTTCTCTCTCTCTGTGTGTGTGTGTGTGTGTGTATTTCTGCCTGGAAAGTGCTGCCTCACTGAAACTGAAACGTAAAACTGAAACGTAAAACCTACCAGCACCTCATGCACAAGATAATCACAAAGGAGACTTATTCTGAAGTATTTTCTACTGAGCTAACCATCTCTCAGTTGATTTCCTTTGCTTTTCAGATTTCCTGCCCCATTTGTTTGTTTTGTAAGACAGAACCCATGCCCCTCATCCCTGTCTGTAAACCAAGAAATCGTGGGCTGTGACAACAGATTTTCATTATAAAGACTCTGCCTCAAGGGTGGGATCCTACCAGTTTGTACCTATTCGCTAGAACCGGTTGTTAACATTCTAATCAGTTCGGAGAACCGGTTGTTAGAAGAAATTCCTGGCCTAATCCTGTAAGGAAGGCAGGAAGGAAACATTCTGGTGTTGCTTACAGAAACTGCCTCTCCGTTAACCCTTATTACATTCTTGACAGGACTAGACTTCCTGTCTCAGGAACGTCTCTGGAGGTTTTCCCCCCTCCTTTGCTGCTACTTTGCTTGTGTGGAGTGACCATTCAAAGTTACAATGGCACTGAAAAAAGTGACTTATGACCATTTTTCACACTTATGACTGTTGCAGCATCTCCACAGTCATGAGAGGCCAGGTGAGGAGATGTGTGCCTCGATGTGAGTGATATTGAGTTAGCCACACCCAGCCAATAACATGACCACCAAGCCACGCCCACCAACTAAGCCACACCCATAGAACTGGTTGTTAAAAATTTGAATTCCACCCCTGCTCTGCCTGCTCACCAAGTGGGTCCTTTAAACGGGACCACAATGATCTCAAGCTACTGAAAGACCCAGTCTAGGCAAACAGAAAAGCAAGAGGTACCCTCCCTTCTCCCTAAGGGTGTATTTGTTTTTCTTCCCAATATCCTACCATTATCCATATTGAGCTTCTGATAGGACGTCAGAGGGGCAGTAGAGGAGCTGCTTCCACTGCTGGAAGGTGCATTTGTAAAGCTGCATGAATGGAAAAAGAAAGGGGATATATAAGCAGTGAATGGATGTTAATCAGTTATGCATGGTAAAAGGACCGTAGGTGCCTAGCTACTGTATCTCAGTTCTATTCCACTTGGCTCAATGCTGAAGCTTAGAACTGAGGGGAACTTCTAGGGATCATTCTGCCATAATAGAACAGAACCCTGAAGCCAAATGTGATGTTAAAAGCTGGGGAGAGAAGATCTGTGTGTCAAAATGATTTTAAAAAGCCCTTTCAAGTAAGAATGTGTAGCAAATAGATGACTATTAAAATCTTGTATTCAAATTACTAAAAGCAATACTAAATTCCAGGGGAGGGTATTTAATCTGAAGAGGGCAAGTTTAGAAAAGAGTCATCTCATTAAATCCTCAACATGTATCTGATTCTCCAATTTAAATCTGATTTCCAAAAACATTTTATTAAGTTATAAAACATTATAAAATACAAAATACAAAAGCAAATAAGAGGACAATGAAGGAAAAGGAAAAAGAAAAGTGAGGAAGGATGGGGGGAAAAAAAGAAATATTGACTTCCGACTCTCTGTTATAGTAGAAAAGGGCATTATCCAAATATGACAACTTTTTGTTTTACCATAATAGTATGAACCAGTTATTTCTGCAAAAGTCTATCAATCTAATCTATAAAACCCAAAATCAAAATGTGCTCCCAGTGTATGGGAATTGGATAGTTAGATAGCAATTGTGAGCTGTCCCCTTAAGGGATTTCATCATGGTAAATGTAGTTAAGGTATCCTGGGAAATGTAGTCCATGTCACGTGACCACATATGTAATCCTGACTGGTCACTAAATTGACCCTCGATGGGTTGGGGGAGTTTTCCTCACTTTTGCCTGAATTCCCTGACTCATGGCAGCTGCTTTCTATCGCTACGAGATGGGTTAGGAGATAACCATCTTTTATCTACAAGACAGATATTCAGAGGATTGGTCATTAAAGAAGAACTTTGTCATAAATGTGAGTTATGAGGATACCTGATGAACCAATAAATGCACTTTGTTATGGACGTCTTGTTGAGTTTATCTATCTGCATCTGCACAGCTACAAATCCACTACTGTGCAGGAGACAGAAAACCACATTTCATTCTTTTCCACATCAAGCGTGAAGTTCAGAAGCAGTTTCCATGTGGAGACAAAAAATACTTTTCTTTGAGCAGAGTAGTCAATTTTGCCATTTCAGCCAACTCCATCAGTTTCTGCAATCATTCTTTCTATAGTAGAAATCAAGATGCCCCTGATTCTCCAACTTAAATCTTGTACCTTTGAATGACAGTCACAGATATCAGTCTTTTTTTTTAATGTTTTGCTATTAATGCCAGTTTTTTTTTTCCTGTGTATTTGTGAAGATTGCAATGATCTGGTAAATAATTTATATTCTAGCTCAAGATTTCTTGTAATTCATTCTTCTGGCATGACTTCTTCTCCACATGATAATATGTAGCGGATCTTGCACATTCAAATTATTTTAGAATTCCAAAGTCCAGACCCCTCAAAATTTGCAGTTGGCCTAGGCCTACTCTTTGCAACCAACCAGTAGCTAAAACAGGACATGATTTAGATCAGATTTTATGTAAATCAAATGAAATGATGGCATATTCAGGTCTGATTTATGGAGCAAAATGTTCTTCAGATTGTCTCCTGAAAAACTGATAGATTCATCTAGGAAGCTTGCTTAAGCCAACCACAGCTTAAGCCAATCATAGTTTGCACAATTTAACGGAAATAGAAATATACTCACTAGCTGTCAGGCACAGAGCCGCCAGAATTTAGGTAGGCATTTTGATAATTCTGGAAGAGGCTATTGGTGTAGCTGATGCAATCAGAATTACGAACACCGTAAGGATTGGTTGGGGATGAAGCTGGGTAGTGCCCTGGTCGCACTGGTTTTGCTACAAGAGGATAAAAATGTCATAGATAAACCCTACAGTATTTTCTTGGAAGAATAAAGGACAAACTGAACAAGGGAAGAATCTGAAAGATACTCATAAGGATTACAATATTGTTTGTTTATAACTTTTCTTTTCAAAGGAAAGCTCAAGAGCAAGACCAATAACTAAATAAATCTAAAGAAAGGCTTTCTGAAATAAAGTATCCATTATAATAAAGAATGTATGGTCACTTAGTGTGTGTGTACATGGACACACACACATACCATTCATTCATTCATTCATTCATTCATTCATTCATTCATTCATTCATTCATTCATGGTGCTAGGATTTTCAGGATCTGAGTTCTGTTTCTCCATCCCATTAGAAGAGTTAAACTCCCCTCCATGCATGGAAGTGGGCTGCAGGAAAGGAGCTGGGATTTCTGGAATCTGATGTCCATTTCTCCTCCCCTTGGAAGGTAGGCCTTTTGCTCTCAAAGGTCTGCCTGCAGGTTGTGTATGTGTGTGGGCGGGGGAAGGTGGGAGGGGGAACAGAATCTCAGCTCCATGCAAAGTTGAGATTCCCAGCTGGCTGGCAGCCCTTTTGCTCTCAAAGAGCTTTCAGCCCAGCGGGAATCTCAAATCTGTGGTAGCAAACCTCTGTCCTCATTGTGAGTTGTGTTGGAGGGGGGCGGTGCACGAAGGGAGTCTCAGCCAATCTCATTGTACACATGTTGTACTCTGACAATAAAGGTAATAATAGCCTGCAATCTTCCCTGCCAGCTTCCCTACCGATTTTCTGGGAAAGCTGGCAGAGAAGACTGCAGATTGTGATCACATGATCATGGGGCACTTGGCAACTAGTAGTTGTAAATGCAAACAAGTTCCCAAGCACCCAGCTCACATGATCATGATTCATGGAGTATATATGTATGATGTTTCACAACATCCAGTTTATGAACTGTGAAGAATTCTTCCCGTGACTGTCGTACCTTCAAATGATCATTAAATGAACAGTTGTCAGTTGACTACTTGTAAAATCTTAAGGATCATGTGCCTATTGCAGAAACTGCTGTGGAAAATGATAGATTGCTTTAAGAAATTTCAGATTGATGCAGCAGTGACACTCCCGTCTTCCAAACTACCTTTACCAAATAGAATCAAAAGTACTGCACAGCATTAGCAAATACTACATTATGATTTCCTGGAATATACACCTTTAGCCGAGTAGAAAAGACATTTGTTCCTTCCTAGAACACATATCAATAATATACCTACTACACGGAGAACTGTCTCCATGCTCACCAGGAATGGATCCCCAAACTACAGAATTCGTTTGCTTACCAATCTGTGCAGAGTGGTTGCGCTTCATGCTGTTTTTGTAGCGTACTGCTTCCTTGATGCGGTCTACCTCCTGTTGGTAGCGGCGCTTGTCTTTCATTGCCCCTTCCTTGGCTTCCTTCAGTGCACCCTCCAGGGCCTTAACTCTCTCAGCCGTAGCCCGAAGTCGTTTCTCCAGTTTAGGAAGCTCACAACGCAGATCTGCATTGTCACGAACCAGCTGGGCCCCAAGTTGAGAAGAAAGGGAAAGAAGAGTAATGGAGGTGAAGTGGATGGAGGTAGGCACAACGCCATTCCCCAAGACCTGAAACATTTGCTCGTGCCTCCAATCCCAAGATGGTTCTGCTCTGCTTTCTCACATTCTGCCCTTTCCAGAAAAACACACAGTATGTGCTAATTCTACCCAATCTGATGTACCTGGAAATCTCACACCTCAGAAGCGTGATTTTTTTTCTAGAGGGGAACTACTACATCGCTTCTTATCCCCTTGTATCATAGATTTTGTTGGAATGTCTGAATATACCCCTCAGGGCAAAATATGAAGGGCATATTCAAAGCCAACATCTCAATTTGTGAGAACAAGCTTTATGTTTACTCTTGCCTTACTTCTGAACACCATGATGGAAAAATCCTATGGAGCTCGCCCTGAGGAATGCCAGAGTGAAAAGTAGCAGAGCTTGGAGGCCTTTCAAAAATCACTCAAAAAGAACATTTTAAACATAATCGGCCACTGCTTCAGGTTATAATGAAATGGAGAAAAATAACTCAAATACCACACCAACTGAAGTTCTCTCTGTTGTACATCTATTAAAAGCAACCTATAGTTGACACAGGTGCTGGTGATAAGTCACTGCCCTTTATAGGTGACACCCATCCCTTGTTCCCATTAAGCAGGCCCCAAGTGCTACAGATCCAAGCCATGCACCATGCTGAGGTGGGAACATTTTATGAAATGCAAGGTCGGGAGATAACGGCCGAAGACTCACAATGATCCATTTAACTCTCACCATATGTAAGCTTGAATTAAATACCAGGTGGGTAAGCAACATGAGGTGACAGCTTAATGGCGTGAGATGAACAATTACTCAAGGGGCAGCCAGCAGCACAATAGTAATTGGCAGGAAAACTACTGGGCAGCCCAGCCTCCAAGGGAGGGAGAGAAAATGTTTGAGATAATAATATTTAGTTCCCATATCTGGAGATCGATATCAAACCAAAATGGGGGTGAAGCATATAGTAAGAATTTATGAACCATGTTTTTTCCAGATAGCTGTAGGGCAGTCTTCTGTAATCAGATGTCAGCTAGATGTGTTGGACTACAATTTCCATCAATTTTAGTTGTTACTAAAGAGGCTATACAGCCTCAAACTGGGAAATTATCTGGAAGTCATCGTAAATATTTTAATGTTAATCTGAATCTACTTAATGTTGTAGTGGAAGAAAGAGCATTGCTGTTGAAATTTTAGTGTGGAACAGCTAAGCCTTATCTTTTTTTTTTTCTTTTTTTGTGACAGATGCTGTGTAGGACAATTTGGTCAGGATTGCCATGGCAAGAGAATGGATAGTAGAAACCACATACATGAAGCTGCTGAGAATGCCTTTGTACAGACATGAAGGCCACAATGGTAGTGGTTGCCATGGCAGCAAATTATGACCTAATGCAAAAGGGTCATTAGGGGGATGGAGTTGCCATGGCAGTGGAATGGTGAGAGGCACCTGACCTTTCCACCCAATCAATGTCCTCCCCCGCACCCGCAAATAAATATGTGTACTCCCAATTTGGTCACCAAGTGCAAACATTTCCTGCCCGGCCCAACAGGCAGAGGAAGATGTGAGAGTGGCTATACGGTACCTTGGAGACCCAGCGATCCAGCTAGGGTACAGCAGCAATGGAAAAGGGGGATACAGACATGACTCAGCACACCAGCAGAGTCCCCAATTAAGAGTCCCCAATCTCTCTGGAAACCCAGAGAGAAAGAAGTTAACCCCAGCAATATCTATTGCTTCTGGCTGCTGGTATCAGAGTAATACCTTCCTTTCCTGTGCTGAAAATAGGGAAAATTCTCTCTTGTGGGCATGAGATGTGACAGAAGCCTCTTTCTACCACCTTACTCAGCTAAAGTAAGCAGGGACAATTGGAGGAGGAAGGAGAACAGAACAAGGGTAATGGAAATCATATGTGATGGGTATGAGAAGCAATGCAGGAAATGAATATAAGCAAATATCTACCAACATTCTAAGTACACACCATCCCTTGCTACTTTGCCACCTTGTCTAATTTCCTCACTTCAGTAAATATATGATTTTATGAGGGAATGAATAGCCTTAGCCTGAAATGCAAATCCACCTCACTTCTTTCTACTTCCTGCTATTTTCATTCCATTCATTGTTTGAAACTTTCCAAGATCTGCTGCAAAACCTCATCAAATTGCACTTGGAAACAAGTGTAAGGTTTTCAATTAAAGCTGTCATGGGTTCATAGCAAGTACTGTTGGGAAGGAAAGAGGAACCAGAAGGGAGAGGTACTGAAGTACCAATACAACTGGAAACAGAATTCGAAAGCCAGGATAAGAGAGCTGGGTAATTCCTGCTGAGCCAGATGGTAAGGAGTGTTTTCTGTATTGTATACAATTCCCGCGGGACAAAAATGGTAATTTATCATGAACAAAGCTAAGCACGGAAGAGCCGTTCTTTAATCTGCTACTGGGGAGTACACATTATATGTGGATGCATCTTTTACTTCGCATGCAGAAAATCCAAATTGAGTCCCTGGTACCTCAGTAAACTAGGTCTAAGGAGATTTTTTTAAAAAAATTATTTATTTTGTCAAGCGATTATAAGATAATAGGTATAAGTATAAACATATTTATGAATACATGAAATGGATACATATAAGAAAAATAAAAAGAAACAATAGGACAGGGATGGCAGGCATGTTGGTGCGCTTATGCATGCCCCCTACAGACCTCTTAGAAAAGGGGTGAGATCAATAGTAGACAGCCTAAGGTTAAAGTTTTTGGGGTTTGGAGAAGAAACTACAGAATCAGGTAGAGTATTCCAGACATTAACATTCTCAGTCATCCAGGTCATGGTTGTCCCAAAAGCGCTTTTTTCAAGAGGCAACTGGACCTTCTGCTAAGTTTCAGAAACTCCAGTTGCCTCTGGAAAAAAGCACCTTTTAAGGCTCAGTAAACAAGGTGGCAGATGATGATGAGCTCCAAGTCTGAAGCAGACAAAGAGGAAAGCAGTTATCAGGAGGCTATAAAACTTCCCTAGAGACCTGAGCTCTGCTAGGGCAGAACCTGAACTAGATCCCATTTCTCCAACTTCTTCAAATCCTAAAGAAGGTTCACTGACTCCCGCAACACGTCCATGTCACAGTTATGAAAGAACAAAGAACTAAGCCCTGCAAGAGTACGAGATTCTGAGGCCAGGCTTCTTAGATGTAACATGCATTGATGAATCCAGTAACAGTAGAAAGACCCACTGAAACATCTTCAGACATCTTCCTTGTTGTTGCATGATTCCCCAAAATCTCAGTGCTTTGATTACATGGGCCATATATTATAACTGTCTCACTCTGATATGATCTGTGCATTTTGCTTTTTATTTATGACTGGATTTGGATCACTCTACTGTCTGCTGCCAACTCTGGCATCTGTATTTGTCAACTCAATGGATCAATGATTGGATTTACAAACTTGGCAAACTTCATGAGCTCATTCTCCAGCTGCATATTCCTCAGGTTTTCTGCCTCCGTTTAAATAAATATTTCTCAAGTGTTTCATCACTCACAACTCTTCAGTTTAATAAAAAAAGGACACATAATTATTTATGAATGGTTCCTTCAGTCTATTTGGAATCTTCCTTGTTGCTACAAGAAATGTCTAGATAGCTTTTCTTATCATTTTTACTTTATTAATTTGAAATTATCACAGGATGCAAATCATACCAAGAAACATATATTTCAAAAAAACAATGTTTTTCAAGGAGTTATTTCTTGAAAATTGTAAGGAAAAGGCAATAAGCCTTAACTATCAAAAAGATCATTATAGGGGGGAGTATCTATCATTTCAGAAGGGAAATAGTAGAGTGCCCTATGGATCTTACAGTTTTTGGCTAGGTTCATACAATGCACTGATACAGAACCACAAATCAACCAAACTCATTTTAGCCTACTGTCTTGTCTGAAATTGGCCTGGGCGATTCATTTAGAGTCCAATGTGTCACACAAATCCAGAAAAGTGGATTAAATAATCTGAAGAAATTTGGTTCAGAGCTCCCTGAAGCAGATCTATGTTGACTTGGTGGTAAAAACAACCTTGACCTCAATCTGTATATTGTTTCTGAATTCTGTATTCACTCCTTTTCTCTATGTATGCAAGATCCTATCTGTATCACCCTAAATCTATGAAGGGAAAGATAGAATGATACAACCCTAATTATTTGGACTTCAACTCTCATTACTCTTCGCTAGAATGGCTAATCACAAAAGACTGTTTAAATTAAGTAACATTTTTAATGTTTAAGTCAGCTTCAAGGTAGACCATGTCAGGAAGCAGACTTTATAAGAATTCATGGAATGCTATGTCCTTGTTATAAGATATAATAATAGAATCTTGAAAGGGTGACAGAGTTTCTCTCTCCCTCTTATACAAAAGTGAATCAAGGCAGGGCAATCTTGAACTTCTTCCTCACTCCATTCCACTCCATCTTCCCAAGCTAATCTAATCTTTTTGTAATGGCTGTTACATACCTTCTTCAAGACCATCTCCATACTCGTCTATGCTATATTTGGTCTCTCTATGTTTAAACTTCTAACTAATTTACAGATGTTGCTATGTATATCTCCAGAGACATTAATGACTGAAATGTTAATATAGGCCAAGCAAGTGAGCAAATAGTTAAGTTTTATCGTAAAACTTCCAGAGGCCCTAATTTGCCTATCCATCACTGAAATAAAATGTATGAAGCTATAAGCAAAGAGCCAATGAATGTACACAACCATGTATGTGCATTTTACCTAGTTAGATAATGTATTAGGTTTTTCTTCCTAACTCTTTTCCTTTGCTGCCTTATTTATATGCCTAATAATATTTCCTTCTAATGCTTACATGAAGACACAGCAATAATCTCACCATGCAGTAATTTGTGGAAATCCTTACTGAATTCTCTACATATCCTTTTCTCACAAGATCTTATTTTGACACATTGGTTTCTATTTTTTTTCAATGTTATATTTCTTCTTTCTATACATAAGCATAATTTATCTAGACATAAACATGGTATAATAATCCCTGTGAATTGCTACACACTCAGAAATACATCCTCGTGTGTGTGTGTGTGTGTGTGTGTGTGTGTGTGTGTGTGTGTGTGTATGATAAAAGAAATGAACACGCAACTCTTCTCTCTTAATCTCCCAAACCATCCTCTGACTGATCCACAGGATTGGCTTGCCAAATAATCAAGGATACTGATACAGTATGAAGGGCAAATTATTATGGATTAGCAGAAAACAAGAGTCAGCTCAGCACAAGCCAAGACTTTGTGATGAGTTTTAGGATCAATGGGCTCTCAATCTGGTGTTAGAAGAAGTTATTCTATTTTGATGGGAAAGTAGGAAGAAGAAACCTGTTGCCTTCTAAATTTGATGAATTCTATTTTCTAGCTAGCCTTGCAGCCTGATTAAAACTGACCACGTTTTTATCCAGTTTGGTGCAATAGTTAAGAAACCAGAGACTGAGTTCTAGTCCTGCCCTAGGTATGAAAAGCTGGTTAGATGCTTTGCATTAGTCACTCTTTTCTCAGTTCAACCTATTTCACAGGCTTGTTGTGGGGAAACAAGGACAAAAAAGGAGTATCAGGTATGTTCACCGCCTTGAATTATCTATAAAAATAATAAGGGCGGGAAATAAATAAATTGCAGGAGTTATCATTCAGCAATATCTATCAGGTTCACCAATTCCCCACCGTGATGTAAGCAAACTTAATATTGAATGGGAACAAATATGTGCAGGAATTTTATTATAGAAAGAGTCAAAGAGTAGGCCTGGGCAATATATTGATCCTGCATTATGTGAACTCCAAAACAAGCAAAGAACATGTCCATGCACAGATTTGTGCCAGATGAGTCCTAGGTGAATGAAAAACATTGAGCATCCAGATGGCCTTATGAACACTCAATGCTGCTACAATACATAGTGACTGCAAAATGGAGACAGAGAAAAAGATTCCCATCCAGTTAGCTAACTACTGTATGAGGGACGAAAATAGCACTGAATTCACTAGCTGTCCTTCTTCTCTCCATCTGCTTCATCCCTCTTTGTGGTTCTCATTCAGCCACTCACCTGTTTGTGAACTTTTGTAAGCTGTTCCAGGTTGTTCTCAAGAAAGGAAATCTTCTGTTTCTGGGAATGAGCCCCCCCACTGTCCTCGGGTTCCAACTCCGCACTCTGGAAAGAAGGAGCAAGAAGATATTTATCTCTGCAGCAGTGAAGGAGGTGGGATCAGAGAAAGATCCTGTGAGAAAGTACAGCAATGACACCAGCAGTGCAAAGCCCAAATAAAACTATTTGGATTGGTCCACGCTAAAATTTATTCTTTAGTTGCCTCCACAAAGAACTGTAATTCCAAGTGTAAAATGTGCATCATACAAGATAACGAATGGCAAGAATCGGTTCCAGAATTGGGAATGACTGTGAATTTAATGTAACCTCTCTGGGAAACATTCAACAGAACCATTTTCTGCCTTAATTTGAACAAAGATTCAAAACTGCGGGGTGGGGAAATTAGAAGAAAGTGGATTTTCTTCCCAATGGAAAGAACACATCTGACTTGCACAAAGGGCTTCCTAAGACTGGGTTGAGGCTCCAAACCTATAACACTAAGATTACTTAATTTTACAGTTATTAGTGGGTCAGAGGAATTACAGGGAGTCTAGCTAGTGTGGAATAATAGCTAAGAGAGATGGCACATCAACACAGATTTGCTTTCACATCAAATCGCATCCTTGCAATGACTTCAGGTGGTGGCTTTAGGCAAATACAATATCTCACACCTTACCTTCTTACTGCAACCTGCAATTTGGGGACAGAATTGCTAGTATCCACCTTAAGAGGTTTTTATAAAGATACCTTTCAAAGATAAAGCGTTTCAAAAATTCACAAATGTTCGATGAGTTTCAAGAGCTACCTACTTTCTTAACTCGAGTCGTGACGTCTTGAACGAACAGCTTGCGAAGGTTGTGGAGGGTCTGGAGTTCACGGGCCTAGAAAGGGCACACGCATAGAAAGGCAAGCTGAGATATTTTAGCCTCCCCATTCTCTTCCACTGGTTCTATTCAGAAAACTCATTTAACTGGGTCACAGAAGGAGGGCATATTAGCCACTTGCTTAACCAAATCTGGTCAGATTTAGCCCCAATCAGAAAAACTGCTGTTCTCTGTGGATAAAATCAGCTAATGTGCAAATTACTTATGAGGTAATTAGTTGTTTTACAACATACACTCTAGTCTAGGGAATTCTAGAGAGACTCTGAAAATGTCTGTCTATGTACCTTAGCAGTTTTAACTCCCCTCAAACATAGCCCCACAAAGGAGGACAAAAGACGGCAGAAACAGATTAGTAGATTAGTAGTGAGGAAGCTCTCCTTCCAAATCTTTCTTCGGTAGGGCCAATCACAATCACATCATTATAGATTTTTTTAAAAAAATATTTCACCAGGAAGGGGAATGGAATAAAAAAGGCCACAAGATGGGGGGAAAGGGACCATCTTTCAGGTTTCTTTACAACAGCTGGGAACTCTAAAAAGTGGCCATCATATAACAGAGTCCTCTTTGTACCGG
Organism: Bungarus multicinctus; assembly: GCA_023653725.1. Taxonomy (NCBI): domain Eukaryota; kingdom Metazoa; phylum Chordata; class Lepidosauria; order Squamata; family Elapidae; genus Bungarus; species Bungarus multicinctus. The sequence goes on from CM042834.1 coordinate 149,319,815, forward strand.
ATGCTGCTGCCGCCACAGACTTGAAGCCTATTCACTAGGAATGAAAGAATACTGCCTTTTGGGATGCTTACAACGGTTTCCTCCAGCCCCTTGAGGTCTTGTTTGGACTGCTCGTGGCGCTCGTAGAGAAATCTGTGAAGCAGAAAAAGCATGTGGGGCAAAGACAGCATGGTAAAAGTGTTCTCAGAAGAACTTAATTGTCCTCACTGAAGCATAACTCTGATAGCACAGGCAGGGGCTGTCCATTACCTTAAGTGTTAGAATCCTACATATGGTCAAGATTAGAGGCAGTGATAGATATGCAGGATGGGCAGGCTTCAAAGGAATGTCTTCCCCCTAGAAAGTGAGCCTTTTCTGAAGTAGCGTCTGCCTGATGTATTTATTTATTTATTTTTGTCAATTGCTTACAAGATAATAGGTATAAGTAAAAACATAGTTATGAATACATGGATACATAGAAGAAAAATAAATCAATATATATATATAAAAGAAACAATAGGACAGGGACGGTAGGCACGTTGGTGCGCTTATGCACCAGGCTTGAAATTTGGGACCTAGGCAACTTAGAACTACGCTGCCTACAGTCTGACCTAAGCTTAGTACACAAAATTGTCTGCTACAACGTCCTACCTGTCAATGACTACTTCAACCTCAACCACAATAACACACAGGCAAACAATAGATACAAACTCAAAGGAAACCGCTCCAAACACGATTGCAGAAAATTACAACTTGAGCAACAGAGTGGTTAATGCCTGGAACTCATTACCTGACTCTGTTGTTTACATCCTCAAACCCACAAAACATTAACCTTAAATGGTCTGCCGTGGACCTCACTCCATTCCTAAGAGTATAAGGGGGCACGCATAAGCGCACCAGCATGCCTACTATCCCTGTTCCCATTTATTCATACTCATTTATTATGTATATACTTATACCTGTTTATACTTAATATGTTTATATATTATGTTCATACTTATACTTGTTTTCTCATACATGCTTGACAAACTAAACTAAATAAAATAAATAAAACAAACGTTCTCAAACTTGCAGGTCTTTTGTAAAGAGCTGGCTTTGTGCCCACACCCCGTGGGTGGGGGAGCCTGGAAGTGTGAAGGGACCCATCTCCTAGCTGTGTTAGTGACTGTGGACTGCAATACTTCCTGGGCTACTATGTATTTTCATTCTTGTATTTGTTTTTATTTTTATTTTGACATTGTTCGCCACCCAGTCACTTATTGAGATGGATGGCTTATACAAATTATGATTTTTTAAAAAAATGGCTAAATTAATTTTCATGTTCTGAGCTTTTACAATCTTTTATAACTTTTACCAGGCTAAAAGCCTCATTGCTCTTTTGAGTGGCATGCCTACATATTCCAAACTATAGATGCATACAGAACCGAAGACAATCCAACTAGGACAAAAACTTGACTTGATACAATCACTCCCCAGATGCCTGATCATCCTGTCTTCTGCCCTTTGAAAAATTGTCACATTTAGTGGCAATTTTAGGAGGGCTCTATGAGCTCTATTCCAGGCTTACCACAAGGCCATGATGGGGCCTTAGATTGTACATGCCTGTTTTATAAAATCTTAGGACACTGTTTTTTTCATTGAAGGAGGGAAATGTGGATAGTGTATAGCCGAATTCAACTGTATATATGTGAGAGTAGGCAGATTTGGTGGCAGAGGAAAACCAAGTATTGTAACTGAGGAGGAATGGTTCACCGATCCCTTCCAGATAACTTCATTGCAGATGAATATGAATAATCTCTTAGAATTGGAGATTGAGCACCATTTGTTTTGACCCAAGCTGTAAAATGTTGTAGAACTATTCTATGTAGGAAAAGAAGAAGCCCCATATGGGTCACCTAATATGTATAAATTATTAAATGTGTCCCCTTCCCAATTGAATTATAGTTCCTTCCCCCACTTACTACATGGGTTTAATGTATATCAGCATTTCCCAACTGATGCCTGGTAGCATCAAATCCCAGAATTCATCAGGACCAAATACATTTTGTTTTAGAGGATGGGACTTATTCTTAAACATAGGAATGAAGAAAGACAGCAGAAAATGTTTAGGGAAAGGAAGAGATCTTACGTCAGCTCTTGAAGTTTTTGTGTTTTCTCTTGCTCCTCATTCTTGAGTTTCTCATAGTCAGCACGAAGTTTCTCCAGTTCAAGTTCTAACTTCTGGTTTAAGCTGGACAGGAAAGAATGTATGGAGAAATATGCTATTGTTGGGATGGTAAGCAGATCTTAGTTATTCGGTAGCCTTTCAATTTAGCATAAGGCTAAGGACTCAATGCTAAAGATATGGAGACTAAAATCCACAACCCCTGATGCTTAAAGGACTGCATTTCAGGACAATGTATAAAAGAGGATATTTGAGTCAACCATCTTTTAAGCCTTTTCCATCGCAACCAGCTGCTAATTTTGAATATACCTACAGGTTTAGCATGGCTGTAAATGGTTTTTTAACTCCAGCAATCCAGCCTAAGGGGTTTTTATTAGGACTAGTTCTATTGAATGAACTTCAGTTCTCAGGAAGGAATTACTAGCCTTAAATTAGTTTCAGTTCATGCTATCTCAGGGGTCTTAATTATCTAGTCTATAAATCCTATTCATTATACACAAATTAAAGAATACCAGACAGCTGAATTTATGTCACATAAGGCATATGGGTATACAGTAGAGCAACAACTCTAGCTACACTACATTCCCATTACTCTAGAATTAATTAACATGAGATTTCTCCTATTTGATTCCTCCAGACTTATTAAGAAAGACTATAAATCTCAAATGGTTAGTAAGTATGCTGATTAAGAATTCTGGGAGTTGTAGTCCTAACAGCTGGAGGGTGCGAGGTTGGTGATGATTTAACCTTACCTCTACTTCCATCTTTGCTCCTAATTTCTATTCTGTACATGCTCATAAATGGTTGTCGCTTATTTTATTCTTTTCACACATTAGTCCTGCCTTGTAAATCTTGTCCAATTTTCTGCTGATATCTTCCATCAGTCTCTTGAAACTGATTAAGTCAGTCCCTGCCCCCCCCCAAAAAATAATCCAGCTTCTCATCTCCAACATAGCCTATCTTATAATAAGAATCTCTCTCCTTCCCATCAGAACAACTTGCCCCAGCCTAAAAATGACTCACTCTTTAAGCTCATCAATGATTTTCTGCTTCTGGTTGATCTCATCACGTAGGCGTGCCAACTGCTTGTGATGAGCTTCACGGTGACTCTCTAGCTGCACTTCCAAGGCCTTCTGTAGGAAAGGAAAGCAGTTCAGAAGTGTAGAAGGCAGTGCAAGGAACAGAGCATGGGAGGGGCAGGCAGCACCCCTCCAAACTCCGTTTTGGAAGCTTCCTAGCCTCAGAGAAGCCTCGGGGGGGGGGCGTTTTTGCTCCCCTAAGGCTCCTCTGGGGCTCTGGAAGGCAAAAAATGGAGGGGGGGCTAAGCTCCTCCCTCCATTTTTTGCCTTCCTGGGCCTCAGCAAGGGGAATCCCAGCACAGCTGATCTTATCTACAGCTGATTGTCAGGAGGAAAAAGAAAGAAATACCTTAGGCGAATGTCAGGCAGGCAGGCAAAGTTAGCAAGCATTGGGAGTGCGACCGGGTGTGGGGCATGGCCAGCCAGAACTTACTACCGGTTCGGCAACCCATGCCGAATTCTTGCTACCGGTTCTCCTGATCTGGTGTGAGCCGGCTGAATACCACCACTGGCTAGGGCTCCTCTTAAAGCAGCAAATCATGGACATGCTTTAAAAATGTATTATTCTCCAGCAAAGCTATACTCTCTTCAACAGCCCATTGTATGTTTGTTCTTTTTTCTTGTCCCATCCTGGCTCACGGAAATTACCGATGCCCGATTAAGTCTTATATATTTTATTACAAAGGCTTTCTAGCAGAGTTCTAATGGCAAAAAAAGTTGGACAAACAATTGTAGTCCCTCATGATTTACCCAGACCACAAAACTCAACCAGTTTAAATCAGAGGTGAGAGAGAGTTCAAATCATAAATAAGATACCAGAGGGTCAGTCAGTTGTGAGTCCAGAGTTACTACTTGAGACGGCAAGCTAAAGAATTGGGGAACAAGGTGGTGACGTAAACGGAGAGCTGTTGTCAATTGATGGATGAGGCCCTCCTTATATAGGGGCAGTGTGATTTGGATTTGCTCCTGGGGAGGGGGCAGCATGTGTGTGTCTGTGTTTGTGTCTCTATTCTTTCCAGCCAATTGTCTTGCTGAGCTTCTTTGCTCAGTCCCCCCTCTCTTCCCGGTAGACCCTTGCACTGGGGAGGAGGAGGTGTTCACTCAGCCTCTTCATCTTCTAAGGCCTCTGACAGCTGCCTCTCCAGGTTGCTAGGCAACACTGCTTTCCCTGCCTGCAACTCTTCCAGTGAATCTCCTCAGGCTGATGACTCTCCTGGAACTGCTTTTCATCTTCTGAATCTGAGCTGGCCATGCGTGAAGTTCTCCTTTTAGAGCTTGAAATATGCTTGTCTGGCCCTCTGTCTCTCTATCTTTCTTTTATTTCCTCCAGCTCTACCCCTCTTTTTAATTAATGCTGCCAGAGGCCAAAGGGATTGTGTAAGAGGGATAACACCTTTGATGAAAAAAGACATGTCTCATCTCTTGTACTAACTTTGACTTCATCTGTATCTTCTATTAGGTCCTGCTCCTTGGCTACGTCATGCACAGTCTCTGTGGGAGAGAAGAAAGATCCTTAATGAGAGGCTGGAGATAGAGTTAAAGCAGTGAATTGATGACCAGTGTTAGAGTAGTAATTTGCTTTCTTGATCTAGGAGACTAGGCTAAAACATCAATTGCTCCTTTAATTTTCTATGATTTCTTGAGCAGGTTATTCTCTCAATTTTATCTCTCAATGTCAAGGTTTAAGCGTAGAGTAAAAACCCTTCTTTTCTATAAAATGGAAACAGTAACCTGCTTCATACCATTATACATATAGGAAAGACTTCATGTAAAAAAAAATGAACAAGCTACCTACAAATAATAAATAACAGGAAGAGAGTTACCATGAATATTCACACACGGTCAAGGATATTTGTAAGCAAACAACACTATACGTATACAAGCTTAAATATTCTGCATTAAAATCTGTATTCTGCAACCACTCTGACCTACTCATTTCCTGAATTATTCACATACTTCTGTACCGATTCTAAACTATACTATAAGCCCAGTACTGTACATATTACCTTGGGCCTGCAATTTAGCCAACTCTTCACTCAGAGCATCATAGGATTCTTCCAAGTTCCGTTTCTTCAGCTCTACGCTCTGCATGTACTCAGTAAGTGAACGGATCTTGGCTTCATGCTGAGAAGATAAGGAAATGTAAGCAAGTAAGAGATCCCTTTCACAAACAAAGCCCAGATTCCAGACTTCCCAATCTCATTTTCTATAAGGAAGAATTCAATTTTCTGCTTGTTCAAGCTTGGAAACTATCCTCTCTCCTTAAATTCATCTTCAGAGTTCCAAAATAAAGAGGGGACCAAGCAACCAAAATGTCCCTTCCATGCTGCATTTCAAGGGCACAGTACCCTTGAAGTTTACAATATAATTCTATGCAAGTATATCCAGAAGCTGCAATCAACAGGACCGCTTCTAAGAACACATGATTAATTAGATTAGGCTAGGATTAATATTAATTAGATTGATCGTTAATGATTATTTGAATCAGGGCATATTTTGGGAGCAAAAAATATTCAGCGTATGTGCTTGTGGGTGTAGATATGTTGTGTGCTTTCCCCGTTTCACATACACCCTCATAAAGTTCTTCGTGGAGCTCTGGAATTCATGAACACTCACTAGCAGAATTTTTTAATTAAAAGAAAGGAATGTCTGTGTGATCCAGAACCAGAAAGTAAAAAAGGGGGAAAGAATTTAACTTATCCTCAACCTGCTACTTCTCTGATCCCATTTTAAAAATTGGTATCAAGAAATATGACATGCAACAGCATGAAGTCTGGCTCCAGAATACATCTCAAAATATTAAATATTAAAACAGAGCTTTGTGTTTCAAAGTGATCTATAATTAGATTTCTCATTATTTTCAAATGCATTTAGAAGCAATTATGAAAAGCTGGAAAATGGATTAGAATAATGGCATTAGAGAAAGATGGATAAAATATATGAACTATAGTGTTTGAAAAAATGGAAATAGGAGAAAAGTTAAGCCCTCTCCTCTGTGATTTAAAAACAAACAAAAATCCCACTTTGAGGTTAGCTTCCCACAATACCTGCTCCACAGTTTAGGCTGATCCATTATTACAGATATTACAATGTCCAAAAGAATATTAAGATGCCTATCTGTAAACAGCTGAATATGATTCTGGTGATTCTGCTGGAGCTTGGTCTCCCAGATATGTATGTATAAATATTTAAACATACATGCCAACCCTTTCACTTTGATGGGCCTGCTGTAAGGAATATTCATGCACTGATAGCAATGGTATCTTCCTGTGAACAAGGAAAATGCACACTTGGGGGAGCTTCATCTCACTACTGAAACGATGGTAGTAGCAATAAACTAGATCAGCAAGACCAGTGGTGCAAGCTCCAAAGCTCCTGGATTACTAGACACCGAAGCTGGAACCAGTTATCTAAGGTAAGGTGTCCTTGAATTAGGAACCCTCACTAAAGACTTCCCACCTTATCTATCCTCCTTTATGTTGGAGCTTCAAGTTTCCTGATGCCTGTTTATAGGAGCTGACCAAGAAATAACAGAAAGCCAGGATACACAAAGAACTAATTCTTTAAGACTTTTTTTCAAGCTTTCTCCAACATAGTCCTTTCCTACCAGCGTGGGAGATCATCCCTTTTCTACTTCAGATTGGAAGAAAAGAAAGCTAATTAAATCCAATGAAATTCCCGATCCAATACAATTTCCTTTTATACCTCCTAGTTCTCAAACATAGATGGAAAACTGTAAAACCAAGATGGGTAGCCTATAAATCCCAAATATTGTTGAATTATAATTTCCATCAATCTCAGCCAGTGGTGGGATTCAATTGTTTTTACTACCAGTTCTGTGGGCGTGGCTTGGTGGGTGTGGCAGGGGAAGGATACTGTAAAATCTCCAATCTGAGGTGGTATTTGCCGGTTCTCTGAACTATTCAAAATTTCCGCTACCGGTTCTTCAGAACTGGTCAGAACCTGCTGAATACCACCTCTGAATCTCACCTAGCACGGTGAATGATGAAAGATGGAGGGGATGTTAATTCAATAAGATCTGGAGTACCAGAGATTCCTGGCCCAGATTGTGAAAATCTAGGTGCTTTTCTATGTTCCTCTTATTTCTTCTACCTTTTATCAGTTTTAAATGCCACAGCTAGTGTCCTTTCATCCCCACTTCCACAGAATCTGACCTGAGAAATGAGAAGCTGGCAGGAAGACAATTCCCGTCCTGTCACCTCCATCTTGCGATGGCACTCAACTTGAAGACCTTCCAACTGACGGCAACGCTTCACAACGGACTTCACTTCTGATTTGATCTTGCTGATGTAGAGCCGGGCAACAGTAAATTCTTCCTCAATGGCACCACTAATCTCTACTGGCTAGAATTTAATGATTTAAAAAGAGAACATAATATTTGAGGAATATACAGGTAGTCCTCTACTGAAAAATGTAATTTTTCACAGTTGTGATCTTTGTAGCAACCCCATGCTCACATAATTAAAATTCAGATACTTGGCAACTGGTTCATGTTTATGATGGTTGCAGTGTCCCAGGGTAATGTGATCATCTTTTGCAACCTTCTGACAAGCGAAGTCAGTAGGGAAGCCAGACTCACTTAACAACCTGATTACTAATTTATCAACTGCAATGATTCACTTAACAGCTGTGGCAAAAAAGGACAATAAAATGGGGAGAACTCACTTAACAAATGTCAACAGAAATTTTGGACTCAATTGTGGTCATAAGTCGAGAATTGTCTGTAGTTCAATGTATGATTCTAAGAAGCAGAACTGTTTATACAGCCTTCCTTCTTTCCTTTGCTCATCAGATGACACTGTTCCCACTATTTTCTAAGTAGTTTTTCTCACTTTCTTCAATTTTGTTTGTGATAAGGTCAGTGCTAAATATCTTAAATCAGGGGTGTCAAACTCGCTTTGTCACAGCATTGTCATGTGACGTATTGTGACTTTCCCCCCCTTCGTTAAACTGGGCGTGGGTGTGGCCAGTGTGTGACGCATTAGTCCCGTGGGCCCCGGGTTTGATACTGTTACCTTAAATGAACCCTTCTATTTCCATTTTTTAATTGGACACATTTAAAAGGCCATGATTAAATAGAGCAAAGAAAAAATTAGGAATTTCCCCAGATCCATCTTATATGTTTCTAAACTGAGAGTGGATGACTACTTTTCTTCTTTCCAAACATTGACACCGTCCCCCAATCAACTGCTTACCAGTTTGATTTCACCGTTGCCCACAATGACGCTGAATTCACTCAGATCCTTCATAAGTCCGTTGAGGACCTCAGCAATACGTTTGCGCTGGTGCCCACTGAATTCCTGTAGGCGTTGCAACTCTGATTCCAAAGACAGCATGGTGGCCTGCAAAGATAAAGACAACTATGGCTTATCCAGCTCAGAGAGAATTCCTCTGGTTTAAAAATTTGGCACCCTCAATTTTAGTTAAGGGGAAAAGACCTTAATTTCCTTAATTAATTAAATTTAATTAATTCTTAAATTAATGATTTAATTTCTTAAGTGTCTTAATTTAAATGTAAACCCTCTAGTAGGAATTAGATTATACAAAACAAAATTAAGAAGAAAAAGATGGTTTAAACTTGAACATATGCAAGGGCTCTGAGTAAACGTCTAACTGGAGATCTACAGCATGTCCATTCCCTTTGTTATGGGAATGGAAGTTTCACTAGTTAAACCAAAAACAAAGGTTATGGTGTATTTATTACCCTGATCTATGAACACCTGGCACTGCAGTTCTGGAATCTTCTGGAGTTCTGGAATCACTGCAGTTTTGGAACCTTTTTCTAAGGAATCTCTCTATACAATTATTGGTATTCTTTAGTTACTCAATGGCTTTACTAAATCCTTTTGAAGTTTTGATGAATGCATTGATTCTAGAAAGGCAACATTTGAACCTGTTAAATTTTAACTCATGTTTTACAGTTCCGCAAGGAGATCTTGGCATTTACCACTTTCTGAGACAACTCATCCACCAATAGCTGATTCTGCTGACTCTTCTCTTCTACCTCCTGGGATTTCTGATCATAGTTGACAGCCAGTTCCTCCAGAGCTTGCAATACCTCCTTCACCTCCTCCTTAGCAGAATCATTCTCAGACTGCAGATGGCTTAGTTCCTGCTGCACTTTTTCATTGTCCCCTCGAGTGGACATTAGCAGCTTTTCAGAAGGAAAAGGCAGGGTGAGTTAGTGAGTAGTTTGAGAAATGTCAGGGGAAATATAAGAAAGGAAGAACAGGAGGGCCAAGTGTGGGTGATGTTAAAAGAGATAGAAATATAGAGAGATACACAGAGTGCTAAAAAAATAGGCAGGCGTTACAGTTATATTAGTCTACTCTACCCAATTGCCTTCTGATAATATCTCCATCAATTCCAGTCAGGTGTAGCTTGCTTAAAATTATTACAGCTGTAATCTAATACAGCCTGAGGACACCTAACTGGGGAAGACTGGAATACAATTACAGTATTTAATTAAAGTGATGGGAAGACCAAGGACAAAATCCATAGACAGCTACTAAACTTATTAGCCAATGTTGGACACATCATTATCTCTCACAGGACTGTTGTGATGAGAAAGAATGACCTATGATATCATCTGTTCGTTTGAGGAAAGACTGGCTTAAACCAAGTAACAAAAATGAAAAGTCAAGGTGCATTTTTATGCATGCCTGTGCATAAAAGTACGCTTGGGAAATTGCTCACCTCCTCCTGGTCCAGCATCTGCTCTTTTAGTTTCTCCATCAGTTGGCTCTGCTGATTAATTTCATCATCCTGATTGGACAAAAAGATGTCATTGCTAACTACTCCATGGTTTCAGACAGGCAAGGCTCAAAGAAGAGACATTGTGACCGAGATTGGGTTAAAAAGCAACCCAGGAGAAGTTTACATGGGATGGAGAAGAGTTCTCTACCTTGTCATCAAGCTGCTTGTAAAGTTTGCGGATCTCCTCCTCATACTTATGCCGCTCTTCATCTGAGATCCGGATGACGATGGAGGAGTTGTTATCATTAATGGGTGTCTCATCACAAGTGTCAGGTACCACTTTTTCCTCATCACTCAACTGCTCTGTTTCTGGGACATTCTCACCTAAAAATGTTTAAATAGAAGACAAGGGACATTTTCACACAATTATTTTACTGCTGTATTTATTATGAATCACAAGGTACTTTAATGCCTTTCAGGGACAGATCTGTGCAATGATTACATGAGAAATCACACTTTTTCACCATTCTAGAAATGTGAAGTCCATTCAGAGGAATCAGAATTAAGGAAACTAAGTGCCTTTTTCCAGTGCTAGACAAACTGCAATTCAAGGCCATTTTGATCCAAATCTCTGGATGGAGAGTGGATTATGGCATTAATTTTTAAATTTCTATTAAAGGAGTATTACATCTGTTTCATCATAGGAATAAAGATCAAAAATTCAATGAGGAGAAATTATATTGCACAAATTCCCAAGTTCACTCCTTAGCATCTCCATCTCATGACAAAGTTGAATAGTCTGACTTGATACATGACAGGTATCTAGGTTTTTATGACTGTCCCTTGAAGTTCATCCCTCTAAGACCCTTGTCATATCTGCACTTATTATTTAGCTCCTAGGCAACCGGAGGCATCTTTATTACATCATACATACATGCATATGTCTGGGATCACCTGTCCTTAAACTAGATCAGGGGTAGGGAAACTTGGCTTTTTTATCACTTATGAACTTCAACTCCCAGAATTCCTGAGTGAGCCATAAAGGGTTCCTCATCCCTGTTCTATTGGTTTTTCAGTTGTGGGGGAAATCATTTTTTGACTTGAATGGGACTGTTTAATATACAAATGTAGGACATATTCTTTACATGTCCTACATTTGTATATTAAGCAGTCCCATTATTCTTTATATGTCCTACATTTGTATATTAAACAGTCTCTTTCAAGTCAAAAATTGATTCCACCCACAACTGAAAAACCAGTAGGCCCGGGATGGGGTACCTTTTATGGCTCACTCAGGAATTCTGGGAATTGAAGTCCATAAGTGATAAAAGAGCCAAGCTTCCCTATCCCTGAACTAGATGAAGCAGTGTGACATTTCAGGACACTGATAACCATTTCCAATGTCTTTCTATTAGGCAAATGCAGTCTAGCCATAGTCCTTGCTTGCATCCTTGCATTTTTTAAAAAAAATCCATTCCAAACATTTATCGGCATAATAAAAGGAAATGTCCAATTCTCATTGCTTGTTTTCAGGTACAAATACATTTTACCCCCAAACCAGCTTTTTGTTCATATCTTAAAATGTCAACATATGCTTGATATACAGAAAATACATCTTGATATACAGGAAACACATCTACTACTAATCTCACTTAATTTTGAAAGAGCAAACAGGAATGCAGTCAACAGCAAAGCAAAGAGGACCCTTGTTTTCTTTGCACCCAACCTACCATTGCGCCAACGTCCTAGCTCAGCCTCCAGCTTGGTAATTGTCTCCTTGAGGGTCTTGTTCTTCTCCTTCTCCTTCTCGAATTTCTTCTTCCATTGTTCTGCTGTCAATTCCAGATTCACCGATGCTGTATTCTTGATTGTCTTGGCCCTGAAATGGAGGAGAACATCTTTATGGAGAAGACTTTGCTGTGTTTAGTGGATGTTCTGCTTTGATTGATTGATCGATTGTGCCAACTTGTTTTTGACTCCTAGCAACTACATGGCTACGTTTTTTTCATGATGATATATCCATAATCGGACCTTTCAGGTTTTCCAACAATGCACTCATTGCCACCAGAATTGAGTCCAGTCACCTTGCTGCTTCTCTTTGTGGTTAGCTGGCAGCAGGTGCGGATGGCTGAGAGCAAGGACTCAGATGAGGGGCCAGGACCATTAGGGAGTGGAGAGATTGTGGAGGCTGGCAGCAGCGATGAGGAGGTTCCCGAGGAGCCTGTGCTAAGTGTGCATGCATGCAGGGCTGCTTGAAGGAAAGAGCAGCTGCAGCAGCAGAGGTGACTCAGGAGTAAAGCTGCAAGGTAATGGCCCCTCCTTCAAGAAGATAAAAGCCAGCTGTGAATCAGACGTTCTTTGTAGGAAGCAAAAAGGTTTTAAAACTCCAGCTTTTGGAGACATTGGACATTGCAGTATCTTAAGCTGGTATTTGAAGACTCTTGTGTTGTAAAATATTTCTTATCTGTTATTGTTGGCAGCCTCTCACAGTTTTGATGAGGCTTGTGCTTATCCAAATTAATTAGTTTGCAGCAGCCTTTTAACCAGGGATTCGTAAGAATCATTAAAAGGTTTCTGTTCCCTTTGGTTCGTGTTTGTTTTATTGGAAAAGAGTTTGGGTCAGAACACCAAGACATTCCATCACACCCGATCTATTATCCTGATCATCTTCCTAATACTGATGCAGATGACTGAAGCTCTAAAAAAACAGGAAGCTCTTACTATACTACATTGACTGGATGCTTATGATCAAACCTTGGCTCTTTCCATGCAAGGCTTGTGTTCCACAGCTGAAGTCAGTCCTTTCCTTAGATGCCTCATCTCCGAAATAGCAGCAGAATAATTTTACCTGGCTATTCCTATAGTAGCCTTTTCAAAATACTATTCGAAATACGTATCCATTCAAAAAGCAATTCTGTCAGTATGCTTACCGCTGTCCAAACATGAGAGTAGATTTGGTCTCAGCGTCATTATAGCTGGAAGGAGAGCAGCAGATAAACATAGTGGTGCGGCAGTTCCCACCAAGGGAGTCCTGCAGGATACGGGTCATCTTGCTATCTCGGTAGGGCACATAGCTTTTCTGCATGAGATAATGGGAATGAACATATTTGGCCTTTTTCACACAGACAAAATTGACCACAGAAATACCAATCTACTCACAGTTCTTATCAATTAAAAAAAAATCCTATACATTTAATGGACAGGGATAAGCAAACTCATCTGGAAATTTCATCTTCCAGATAGGAAAGGAAAACCTAAATCATCAGAAGCAAATAATTAACAGGTAGCAGCGTATTTTTTAGCGCAGTCAACATATTCCCAGCAGTTCTGACTGTATCAGATGCTTTTGCTACATCTTTCCTCAAATTGATGTTCTTCAAGCCTGTTGATCCACCATTCCCAGAAGTCCCAAAGTTATATCAGCTATGAATTTTGGGAGTTATTTTTGGGCTATAACTTGAGATATTAGGCCAACTCCCATACTCCCAAAACAGCTGGTAGATGTTGTTTCCCCTTGGTTGTGTTAATTGGAAGGGTTGTTAGTTTTGTCTGTTGGTTGCTGCTTATGTTATTTATCATTTTGTTTATTGTTTTCATTCCACCCACTGTCATGTACTCGGGATGGGTGGCCATATAAATGTAATAAATAAAAAAAACTCTAGATATCTATATAGCATAAGGATGGAGAAAACTGGCCAGCAATCTTTTTGTTAAGGGATGCACTACTCACTGTGCCCTCAGCCAGAGCTGAGATAACATTCCCAAGTGCTGACAGAGATTTATTGATATTCTTGGCCTCATCCAACACAGCTCCCTCAGCTCCAGTCTTGCTGACCTGTCAGGAGAAGGCATTTGTTTATTATAGTGAAAATAAATCTGTATGTTATATGGACTAAATCCTAAATGAGACTTTCTTCTCTGAATAAACATGCTTCCTAGGTATTGGGAGAAAACCAACGGACCCAACTAGAAGGCCCAGAAGAATTGGGACAGACGTGGACACCAATGAAAAGTAATTGTCCCAAACATCTGAAAGGTATTTCAGTCCAACAACAGCTCAAGCAAACTCCTTATCATTTCCTTTGGGTGGCAGACAGTTATGGCTGGCAAATCAGGGCCTAATCTCCCATTCAGTGTTTTCCCAAAGCACTATTCAGATTTGCCACCTAATTGCATTTAAGGCACATGGCTCTCTGGAGATCCCTAAGAATACTGATTTGGAGACCCATCATTCAAATAATAGGTTTCCTGATGCTCAGGAGAGGAGAGTGCAACATTTTAATGAGCTTCACGATATATATTTTATGAAGGCATTGCTGAGATACAGTATGTGTACGATGCTCACATTGCACTCGTGTCAGAAGCACCAAGGCGCTTCTGGATTAAAAGGTTTAGCTGGTGACATCATCATTTTCCAGGGGACACCCAGTTTGGTGCTCCTTTCATGTTCCTGGCAGGAGCTGGAGCAAAGGCCGGGTGCTCACCCCACCCCATGCCAGGACTCAGGTTTCAAACGCAAGCTTGCTAACCTCCAGCCCAGCATCCTAACCACACAAGTCATCGTGCTCCTTATGTATGACGTGATCTTAGTTTATGAAATAAATAACTCTGCTTGCTTCCCCGCTCAAATCTCTCAAAGCCCCGAGCACCTTTTCGCTGCCAGCCAAATCCACCAAGTAAAGCTTCCCACTCAGTTTTTGCTCAGTTTCCATGTTCTCTTGTTTAATGTTGATAAGGAAGATGCTGTGACTCCGAGAACTGTGCTCATTCATGTCTGCAAGGTTAAGAGACAGAAACAGACACGCCTGTTTTATTTCTCAAAAATAAATAAATAAATCCTGCAGCGCAGAGATTTCCTGCACTGAAACTATACAACATTCAGCCCAACTGAGGGGTCTTCAAGGTGTGGAGATTGGCAGTATTACTGAAAAAAAGCTGAGCAAATGACTTTGTTGTTCGTTTTCTATACTCCTCATATGTGCAGGTCTAAAAATAAACATTACAGAAACTTGTAAATTGTTTGATTTGAGATAATAAGCAAGTCTTATTTAAAGGCAGTATCAAAATGCTTCTTCAATTGAATATACTAAGAATTATATTACTTTCAACTCTTTACAGAAAATCCACATTCCCCCACCACACACATAAGTCCTATACAACACTTCAGGTTGCAGAAAAAAACACAACAAAACAAAACAGGTAATAAAATAGTTGCGACTGTTTCCTAATTATAATTGAGAACAAAAAAAATCCTTATGTACCGAAAATTAATGATAAGCTGGTCTTTGATGCAGGTTTTTTTATATACACTAACTGGATGATTTGTATACTTTTTTTTCCTTCTTTTCTTCAATCGTGTTCAATTCTCAGAGATCACCTGGACAAGTTCTTGCAATTTTCTTGGCACGTTTTTTCAAAATGGGTTTGCCATTGCCTTCTTCTTAGAGCTAAAAGAAAATGGCTGGCCCAAGGTAAACCAACTGGCTTCATGTCCAAAGCAGTCCTATCCTGATGGCTTAATTACTACACCAAACTGGTTCTCATTGATATACTAGGCTATACTAAAAGTATATTATCTCCTTACCTTCAGTTTTTATTAGTCCTAGCCTGTTATCAACTTACATTTTACACTTTAAGCATGATTGAGAGTAAGAGACAGCAATGTTCTTACTTTATCTCTTGGTGGAAGTTAAAAATCTTGCTGGATGATTACTGCTTTCTCTCGGCTTTCAACGGAGAGGCTGAGGTTTCCTGGTAATCTCTGTCTTAAGAACTAACCATCTTTAACCCTGCTCAGCTTTATCAATATCGGCTGCTGTAACCTTTAAGGGATAGTTCATAATTGTACTTTTTTATTAGTGTATAAATATGTTAACAGGAGCTCATTCAGCCTCACACAGCCATTATATAGACCTGGATTAAACATGAGGTGTCTTTGTCCCCAATGCTGTAAGACTCTGCCTCCTCCTGAAAGTTACATCTCCACTGCCTACACACCACTGGTGGGATTCAAACATTTTTTACTACCGGTTCTGTGGGTGTGGCTTGGTGGGTGTGGCAGGGGAAGGTTACTGCAAAATCCCCATTCCCTCCCCATCCCACTAACCTGCTTTCCAGCTCCGTTCTCCTGTGCAGGGCAACCAAAGAAGACCCAGCCAATCAGCTGGGACTCAATGGGAGGCAGAGAAGAGATGGGGGCGGGGCCAGTCAGAGGTGGTATTTGCCGGTTCTCCAAACTACTCAAAATGTCCGCTACTGGTTCTCTAGAACTGGTCAGAACCTGCTGATTACCATCTCTGCTACGCACATAGTCTATATTCTATCCTTCAGAGCATGGTCCTTACAATCTTAAGTGACATCACTCTGATTTTCCCCGAGTACAAGAACTTTCCTTTTCTTACATTTTCTTCAGTCTGTGACCAACTGAACCAATGAAGGAGTTGCTCCAAAGCTGAAACCAGGTTTTTTTTTCCCTCAGCCTGTGGCACAGAACATGATTTTCCATTCTTTGAGCTAACCGAAACTGGCAACTCAAGGATTTCCAGTGTCTTACTACCAGTTCCCACCCTATCCTGGCATCTTCTGCCTGAAATCACTGCCTCAATCTGACATAAACAATCCCCTTGTTTTTGCTGCTTTTATGCATCTGCAAAAGCAAAGGAGATACCAAGTTCTCAGGGGGAAAAAAAAACACTTGAAAATGCCCTCGTGAACCAGACATTCTTCCTGTCTTGTGAATTGTCAATTGCCTGTCTTTAAAACTCACTGGTGACAGCCACATGGCGGTTGGATTTTCCTTCATCAATGACATCCAGGATTTCTTCAGGGCTGGAGACAAACCGTTCAGTGCAACCCTTAAGCAAAAAATTAAAAAAAAGAGACAGTATTTTGCTCCTGGTCCCATCATTCCCTTCAGCTAATTGCCATGCTTTGTTCCTAGTTATCTTCCTCAGCCTTGCATCTCGGTAACTTTTCCTGATTCGTCTCAAAGGTGCTTTTTCAAAAGGCAACTGGACTTCGTTTTTTCCTTGAGGAAGACGTTTCGCTTCTCATCCAAGGAGCTTCTTCAGTTCTGACTGACTTTCTTGGATGAGAAGCGAAATATCTTCCTCAAGGAAAAAACAAAGTCCAGCTGCCTTTTGGAAAAGCACTCCTGAGATAACCATGATCTGGATGACTGAGAATTTCCATAGACTTCATGTCCTAGGCAAATGCTCTGTAACAGAAGTGGGTGATTTAGTGCCTTCTGGTTGTAAGGGACTACAAATTCCTTGCCATTGGCTTTGCTACTTGAGATTGATGTAAAACTGTATACATTTGGATAATATAATCACTTAAATCATCTGGAAATTGTCCATCTAAAAAAAAAGGATATCTAGGAAGAGTGAAGAATCTATCACATACACATACTATAGATCCTATTTTTACTAAGTCTCTCTATTATGTGGTATTTTTAAAAAATAGCAGAACTTCTTTTAAGATGCAATGCTTTCGTTTATTTTAGTACTACAGTACCTAAAGACAGACTTTTCAACCTTGCTCCTCTAGCTATAAAATTCGGTACTGAGATTGACCATTGCCCAGTATTGATTATTGTTTAGGAAATATCTTAATTCAATTTCCCAACCAACTCACCTTCACAAATGGCACCCGGTTCTTATCCTCATGAACGGAGAGGTTGGTCTTCGTCACTGTGAATGAAGAAGAAATGGGTCCAAGAGAGCTCAGTGAATCTAAGGAAATATGTTTTATTTAATTTACCCGCTATCCTCACAACTGCCAAAATTCTTCCCAGGCCATTGATTTGTTCTATCTCCTGGCTTGCTCTCCACCCCACGTGATATTTCATATCTCTTGAAGCTCGCTCACCATCTAGCAGATCACGGATTTTGTCCAGGTAGATTTCAAAGTAAGAAACCTGAGAGAAGAAGGAACAAAGAAATAAAAAAATGGGGAGATGGGAATTACCTATGCTCTGGTCCTCAAGGACACATGCCTTTCAAGCAGCAAACAACTATCCACTCTCAAGACATTCCAGACAGATAACTTGAATCTTCCAGATGGAAACTGATAAGCTTTTAGCCTTTTTATAACAAATACCATGGAGCAACAGGAAAAAAAAGCAAGTTTCTATCAATCTAGTGGGTTCCAAATATGGTGGAGTACAGTTCCCCTCAGTCCGAACTTGTAGATCTAGCATATCTTTAGCAAGGCTGGCATTAAGAGAAGCTGCCATTTGAAGACACAGAACCTCCGTCATCATCTGGTTGTTTTCCCTGGAGGGCATGAACTGCACTAGTTGGTGCAAGAAAGCAAGTGGTGGGACACCTGCCCAATGTTCTAAGAACCTTCTGGACTTAAGGAATAGAACAGAATGCTTTAGGCAAATAAGTAACAAGCACTACCTATATCACTGGTCCCTCCTTGTACTGTTGTATGTCTCTGACCTTAATGTGAAACTCCAGGTTCTCATCCATGGAATAGATATGGTTGAAGATGTCCTGGGCAATGCGTGGGATGATGCCCATGAGCTGAGGATCATGCAGCTTGCCCTAGTGAAACAGAAGAGTTGACAGTAAGTTCAACAAGCCTTCCCAACTTCTTCAGATAAGCTTCATTCGCGAAACCTAGGACCTAATTGCAGATGCTACTATCAGGCCAAGGTTTTCTAGTTAGAGACCAGCTTTTAATATGTATATGTGAGAAACCTCCTCACTTCCATGGTGTGAGTCTTTCCAGAAGATGTCTGCCCATAGGCAAAGATGGTTCCATTGTATCCAGCCAGCACATCTGCAAAAAAAAAAGGGAGGGGGGGGAGGGAGATGAAGGACAAAAATAAACTTAGCCATTTTTAATGGATCTTGTTTATTCTCTTTCTGCTGCCCTACCCAAGCAATCCTATTAAGTACCTGATAGTCTCCCAATGCCCAGACTGACCTTTGACAATCTGCATGGCACAGGCATGATACACTTGTTCCTGTGTGGTGTTGGGTGGGAAGACCCGGTCAAAGACATAAGGCTTGCCCTGCAGAGGGACACAGAAAGATAACATAGTAGATTAGAATACCCAAATGTTTACATGAAATATCCAGTGCATTATTCCTGAAAAACAGTGCCCAGAGGTCTAGATAGGACAAAATAAAATCAGATTAATTTCCTCCATAATTGAACTGCCATATCTCAATAGGCATTCAGAACACAGAACACTGGATCCAGTATTATTTCACCCGAAGTCTCATACCTACTTGGAGGGTAGGGAGAGAAAGTAGACCACAACCTACTTCTTAGTAAGCTAGAAAAAGGTGGAATAGGTAGCACCACCACTAGATGGACTCGCAACTGGCTGGCAAACCACACTCAACGAGTAGTCCTTAATGGGTCTAAGTCTACAAGGAGGGAAGTAAGCAGTGGGGTGTCACAAGGTTTTGTCTTAGGCTCAGTACTCTTCAATATCTTCATTAATGACTTAGATGAGGGAATAGAAGGGGAACTTATCAAATTTGCAGATGATATTAAGCTGGCAGGAATTGCTAACACCCAAGAAGATAGGCTCAAGATCCAGATGGATTTTGACAGACAAGAACACTGGGCTGTATCTAACAAAATGAAATTCAATGTAGAGAAAAGTAAAGTCCTACACTTAGGCAAGAAAAGCCAAAAGTACACATATAAATTGGATGAAACCAGGCTTAATAGCAGTAACTGTGAGAGGGATCTTGGAGTCTTAGTGAACAACCAGCTAAATAGGAGCCAGCAGTGTGCAGCAGCAGCCAAAAAAGCTAATGCAATCCCAAGTTGTATTAACAGAGGGATACAAGCAAGATCAAGGGAAGTACTAAAACCACTCTATAAAGCCTTAGTAAGACCACACCTAAAGTACTGCATCCAGTTTTGTTCACCACATTACTAAAAAGATGTTGAGACTCTAGAAAAAGTACAGAGAAGAGCAACCAGGATGATTAGGGGACTGGAGACTAAAACATATGAAGAACGGTTACAGGAACTGGGCTTGGCTAGTCTAGTAAAGAGAAGGACCAAGGGAGACATGATAGCAGTCTTCCAATATTTGAGGGGCTGCCACAGAGAGGAAGGGGTCAATCTATTTTCTAAAGTGCCTGTAGGCCAGACAAGGAATAATGGATGGAAACTGAACAAGGAGTGATTTAACCTGGAAATAAGGAGAAACTTTGACAGTGAGAACAATCAACCAATGGAACAGCTTGCCCTCGGAAGTTGTGGGAGCGCCATCACTTGAGACCTTCAAGAAGAGCCATTTGTCAGAAATGGTCTAGGGTCTCCCGCTTGGGTGGGAGGATGGACTAGATGACCTGCAAGGTCCCTTCCAACTCTGATTATCTGTTATCTGTTATTGGATGGTGGGGGATCCTGAACTCACAGCTGTTACTTACTGTAAATAGCAGATAAGAGACCATAATGGATGGTTTTTGCTCCACTTCAGCTGATGATCCCATTATGATTCTATCTGGACCAAAGACGATGGTATTATGTCTTGATATCTACTCATCTGGATTACTGTAATAAGACATCTAATGATGCAGACTTTGGAAGTGACCCAGAAGCTGCAACTGATCACTCCTGTCATAGCCAATACAGGTAGTCCTCGATTTACAACCACAAGCCCAAAATTTCTGTTGCTAAGTGAGAATTTGTTATATGAATTTTGCCCCATTTTTGGCATAGTTGTTAAGTGAATCACTGCAGTTGTTAAGTTAGTAACATGGTTGTTAAGTGAATCTGGCTTCTCCATTGACTTTGCTTGTCAGAAGGTTACAAAAGGGGATCACCTAATTCAAAGTGCCAGCAACAACTCACAAAGCCCTATATGGCACAGCGTCAGATTATATTTCTCACAAGAGGAAAGCACAGAAAATGACTTATTACCAGAATGGATAAAAGAATTCTTCAAAACCTTGGAGAACTTCATTTGTATCCACAGCCTAAGGGCAAACGCTATTGTCACATCTTACTTTGTGATTCTTACAACAAGATCTTAGAATGGTCTAAGTGCTGCTAGGATGGTTCACGGCCACACATTCTGGGAAGCCCAGCCAAGAGAGTACATGTTTCAGGGAAATGTCCACTGGAAGATGATGTAGCAAATTATAACAGGGAGAAAATAAGGGTTTACTCTCCCCACGAATGAAGCTTTTCAGTCAGATACCTTGCTGAGCATACAGTAAGTGCTTTTCATGCCTTAAGATTTGTATTTATGTATTTGTTTCCTTGTTTGTTCGATTTCTTTGGATGCCCAACTCAATCAATGACTCTGGGTGGCTTACAGTTCAAAAAACATAATACAGTTTCTTCCCCAGTCTATCAGAAAGACTCTGTTCATACAATCCATTTAATCCATTCAGCCACCAACTTGATGAAAAGTAGTTACTGGCTATTCTAACAACACACAACTATACTAATTAGGTCCAATGTTGCTATGTTATGTAACAGAAAATCCCTAGCCACTTTCTCTTGGAAGTGCCTGGAGTTCCATGAATTATTAAATATTCTATTGTACTAGGAATGTATACAGGACAAAGCTTAATGCCCTAATGGTGGCTGGGCAGGCAGTAATAGACTTTGTTTAGGAGCTGCAGCCAATCAGGTCATGCAATGAATTCTGAAAGCAGAGACACTTTTTTCAAAAACTCTAAGTCTCCAACTCTATTTCTTGAAAGACAGCTGGGAAGGCTTTATAAACTGCCCCAAATCTTTATTCAGCTATGGTGTCCCCAAAGCACTGCTGCTGACCGAGTGTTTGTAATTCAAAACAAGCAAGTTTTAAAATTAAACCACTCTTACCCCATTATTAACCAAGCTGTGGTGTTCTCACAATACATTTATCCCACTATTAGGGTTCTGTTTTTGGCAAGACTAATATTTGGGCCAGATCGCATGACATATACAGTATACAGGAGAAAATGAGTTCCAGGATAGACTGCAAATAAGGAGCTGTCCAAATGCTGATTTGTCTAAATGTAGGTTAGGTGGCTTTTTAAAACCACTTTGCTGCATCTATACCAATTACAACTACTATCAAAAAGCAACAATTAAGACAACAGGCATACGATTGCTCTTGAAATTAGGCACATTGCAGTATAATCCCTGCTATCATGCCCCTGTCGGAATCTGACTCAGAGGGGGAGGCCGAGCAGCTGGCAGGGAGTGGTAGTGTGGTTCTGTTGGCTGTGGAAGAAACTGGGGAAGGGCACAGTCCAGCTGGGCAGAGCAGGAAAGAGGTAGAACAAGTGAGAGGGAATTCGGAGGAAGACCCATGCCCACCCCCTCTTCATTCTAGGACACGCAGGGAGGAACGGAGAAGGGAGCAACGTGAGTTGCATGGCTTATGGGGGAGGAAAGAGCCCTGATTCCCTTCATTAGCTGCAGCTGGGAACACAGTGTTTAAAAAGGAAAGCTGTGCACAGCAACTTGTTGGAAGAAAATCATGAGTTATCTGTTATTGTCGAGGCTTATCTGGGTTCCTGGAATCTTCTCAACTATGTGTGTTTTGTTGGCCTTTCAAGTCTGCAATTCCTTATCCTGCCCTGTCAAGTTAATTGCTGCAGCGTGGTTTGTGTGGATTTTTATTTACAGTTTGTATGTACTTTGTTTTCGGACTGAATTTCCTCCACTTGAAGACTATTCTTGGGAGAGTTTTTTTTCTTCAGCCGAAGGTTGGAGGTATTAAAGGGACTCTTCTTACTTATGTGACTGTGTTGCCTTTGTGCCATGGCCCGGATCATCACATCTGCTTTGTGTAAATTTAAACACAGCAATCACATAAGGAATCTTAAACAAGTAAGATAGCACTCACGTAGCACACTTTACTTGTAACTGAATCACATAGTATAGTGAAGGATAAACTAGCCAAACAGGCTGGCTTTACGCAACATGCTAACCACATATACAAAAGCTAAATAAGGTTAAACCCTAACAATTTAGCATGCTACGCAAATACATCTGCTTTTTTTTTTTCTGACTTGTGTGTTATGTGAATGCCGCTGAAGGTTATTCAGACCCATTCAAGCTACCGACTTGAGACAGTATAATATATACCACGGGAATACTCATGCACAATTTCTCAAAAATATGAGTGCCTGACCCGAAAGTCAATTAGACAGTTAGAAAATGACAAGGAAACTGAACAGCACTGAAAAATATATTCAGTGGTTCGGCTTCAGCTTATTGGACTGGTTTATAGGGCCCATGGGCACACAATCAGCTACTTATTTTATGTCCAAGCAGATGTTTTTCCATCTGCAAATGTTATAGTGCCCACGTTTATCATCTGAAAGACATGTCCAGGACACAAAGCATGTTTTAGCCTGTTATTACTCAACCCATTGTAAGCCGAATACACAGTAGCCTCTACATATTTTGCATAATTGCTTATGCAGTTAATCTGCACCTGCTTTCTAATTTTATCACATTTATTACATTCGCATATAGTGAATTACGTCCTACTGCTCTGTTTCTGAGGGAGGCACTCCTTCAATAAAATCTGATAAGTAAAGTTGGGGAGAGGGACATTAGATGAACAGAACATGACGCTCTTGTAATATTTCTTCTAATATGCCATCCAATCATCTTGCAATAGTCCAAGATTGCAGCCTGAAAAATCAAGGCAATTGCTAACATAAAGCAGGGATGCCCAATCTTTTAGGCAGTGGGCATATTTGTAATATCGAGAATCTGTCACAGACATATTCATATTCAGGTGAATGCCACGATGGGCATGGCCAATCACAATTCATTTGCCATATGTATGAGCTTCTCCTAACCTTTCCCTCTGATCTCTCAGGATATTCCATACCATCTAAGTTCAATCTTTTAAACAATCTGATGCACAAGGAACCTTGCAAGGCCTAATGCAGGGCTGTCAAACTCTCGCCCTGTGGGCCTGATGCATCATGCATTGGCCATGTCCATGCCCGGTTTAGCGAAGAGGAAAAAAGTCCTAATCTGTCACATGACTATGCCGTAACGATGTGAGTTTGACACCCCGGTCTCATGGAAGTTTGTTGAGGAGACATTGGCATTCCAGGTACCACGCTGGGGAGCTACATGGACAGAAACCAGAGGCAAACTCAGGTTAAAATCACCCTAAATCTCACTGCCAAGATTTTTAAATAATCTGCATTACACTACTTACTAAAATTCTTCAGATTCTAAAGATTCTCAACCTAATGCAATTAATTGTGCACAACATTCATTTGAATGGGGTGCAGTATACCTTATCCCACACAGGAATGTGACCTATTGTTGTGGTCCGCCAGCTGCTAGCAGAGCAGATTTGGCAGACTTGGACGATAAGGAGGTTTGGAGAAAAACTTGGGCCAGTTCTGGAGCCTGGGGAAGGCTCTGATGGATACTCAGTGTCAGACACAGAGATGGAGCCAGCATCTGTCTGGCATTTCCCAGCCACTGGAGAGGTAGTTGCCTTTGGAGTCAGAGATGAGTGAGGAGGAAGAACAGCTGGGGCCTGTTCTAGATGCAAGTATGCGCAGAGCAGATAGGAGAAGTGAACAAGGACAAGGGAGTCAACTCAAGAAGCAAATCAAACATGGATGCTGAATGGCCCCTCCCTGGCTGCAGAATAGAAGGAAAGGGGAGTGGTGGTCATAGGAGAGAACAGTTTACATTTCTAGAGATTTTGCTCATTGTATTTGTGGCAAAGACAGCCTTGCCAGAACATAATTTGCAGCCTTTCGACTGGGAGCTCACAGCCTTGCATTTATCGTAAGGAATTGATAAAGGCTATTGCTGCAGTTAACTCTTGCCTGGACTTTTGGTTGGTGAATGCAATTAGTCCACAAGATGTAAATAAAGAGGCATTTTTCTTTGTGAGGAGTCTGTTTCTTACTTCGGCAAAAGCTGGGTCACAACATCTGTGCTTTCTGCTATTAATTGCTTAGAGATGACTGCTTTTGAAAATGGCCGTACTCTGCACTACTGTTTTTAAGAAGAGATTCTAGCTTAATAGATTTCTTCATTTCCCATTGACATTTAGAATAACCAAATTATATTTTGTTATTTATTGTAACAAAATTACAATAAATTCTGTAAAATTACAACACATTTTTGTAACAAAATAATTGCAAGTTCTGATGCTTGGTACAATTTACACTACAGCATCAGTCAGTGCCAACTGTTTTAGAGCCTTATAATGTATATAACTTAAAGATATATTGGTCCCCCTGACTGAAAATTATGGTTAATTCCCCCAAATTGGAAATACCAATTTGGGGAAAGATTGCATTAGGCCTTCTTTTTCATACCTTCTTCTGTGACACATTTTACTATGGAAAATTTGTGTCATGCTTTGGTTTATTCCTTTATCAAAATGCTGCATTTAATACTCAAGCTGCAAATAAATTGTTTGAAGAAAGGTGATGAATAAATTAATTCTTACATGGTCAGAAATATACAGCCTCAGTCCATCCCAAAATAAAGAACAGATGGAAACTGTACTTTCCGTCCAAAAACAATCAAATTTAGCTCTTTACAGAGAGTGATTGGGAAGAAAACAGGATGTTTATTATCATAAACAGAAATAATAAATGATACTCAGCAGTTGCTGAAATCATTCAATATGTATTCTTAGCTGTTCTATAATAAATTACTCATTAGAGATTCATGGATTCTTATATGCATGTTTAATTAGCTTCAGCCTAGCCTGCCAAAAACTGATAGCTTCCAATTATGGCTTCCCAATATCAACTTTTCTGTTTGGTGTGACTTGATTATAGAGTGTTTGCTCAATGTACAATTAAATCATCATTACCAAAGTGGAGTAATGTCTCTCTCATCTCAAAGGTGAGATGGTGCATAGGTCATCCTCAACTCATGACCAAAATTGACCCCAACATTTCTGTTGTTAAGTGAGATATTTGTTAAGTGAGTTTTGCCCTATTTTATGATCTTTCTTGCCTCAGATGTTAAGTGAATCACTGCAGTTGATCAGTAAGTAACCCGGTTGTTAAGCGAATCTGGCTTCCCCCATTGGCTTTGCTTGTCAGAAGGTCGCAAAAGGGAATCACATGACCCCAAGACACTGCAACCATCATAAATATGAACCAGTTGCCAAGCAGGAGAATTTTGATTATGTGGCCATGTGGATGCTTATGATGGTCATAAGTGTGAAAAATGGTCGTAAGTATTTTTTTTTCAAAACCGTTGTAACTTTGAATGGTCATAAAGTTGAGGACTACCTGTAATGGTACATGGGAATGATCTTGGGGGGTTGGGGAGAGAGAGAGAGATGCTGCATAGTGAATGATCAGTTAAGAAAGGGCACAGTCTACAGCTGCATACGGGCAGAGACTCAGAAAGCACCCTTCCTAATCTCCTCAGTCTGTAAAAGAAACAGCAGATTAATACTATCAAACTTGCAAGATTCTGTTAATGTAATCTTAGACTAAAGTAGAATTAGCTTATCTAATCATGTTTCCTGTCCTGTCTACCTGGGAAGGCTGACAGATGATGGGGAGAATCAGAAAAGGTACCAATTGAGGGAATTACCTCACCTGTTCCTCAGTGATTCTGACACGTTGTTCGTATTTTTAGTGGCAGGGTGGCAGTAGACACAGAACAATAATCTAATTAATAACTGAGCTGTGAAAAAGCATGTAGGTAACTGAGACCGACCAATTTCAAACCTACTCCAGTGTTCATTCAGCAGGTTGAGAGTCTTGTGTAAATTGAAATATGAACACAAACACACACACACGGCATAAGCTTTTTATGGGCTAGGCTCCATTCGATCAGAGGCAGCTGCTGAGGTGAGTTTGACATTAAGAAAGCAGAAGTCATCATATTCCCGCTAGTTCCCTAAGGGGCCTTGAGGATGTTATTTTTGCCACAACAGACATAACATAACTAGTCCTCTGGAAATTGACTTTTAGCTAATCGTAGCTTCGTCAGAGCCAATTATATTGAGACACCTAGAATCTGCCATATTACTTATCTTCACAGCCTCTCCTAGTACTACTGGATGGGATGACCAGGTTCTGTAATGAAAAGACCAAGGCCGCTGAGACTGCAGCTTCTGTATTATGTAAAAGCAGATATGATGCCTTTTTTTGGACTTACCTAAGGGGAAGAAGGCAGATGGCTCTGCTATCAGCTATTGCTCTACTGTCTCTTCGGTGTGTGACAGTTTTGGAAAGTTAAGAAGGTCAGACCATGAAAGGGCTTCAACTAAACAGCTTTGAAAAAAGTCAACTCCCATATCCAATTCAAACAGTCAGTGGGAATTACCTTTAGATCATGACTGGCATTTAGTTAAAGAAATGAGCAACGTGCTTAATTCAACTGCTATGATTAAGCAGAACTTCAGCCAAAGGACACAGCAATAGGCCAGAACAGCCTAATGTAGGTATTTAATCAGCGTTTTCTATAGCTGTGTAGGATTTCAGAAAAGACTTGGAAAAATTATCTGGAGCATGCAAAAGCACAACAGTATTAATCTACAAGATGGAGGTCCTGAAAGAATATTTAGACACCGTATGGATGGAGTTAAACAAGTCCATGCTCAATCTCTGAAGGAAGGAACCTAAAACACTTTTACATAATCTCATCTGTTGGGCAGAAATAATTGAAGAAGATTGTCCCAAAATATCAAAGGTCCTATGCCAGGGATGGCGAACCTTTTTGGCACCAAGTGTCCAAGTGCACACATGACTGCATGCTGGAGTGCTGGAAACCGAAGACCAGCTGGCCAGTGCACATGCATGTGCTGGCAAGCTGGTCTTCGTGTGTGCTGGAGTGCTGGAAATGTGCACATTGGTCAGCTGGCCTTCGCGTGCACCGGAGCGCCAGAAACCAAAGACCAGCTGGCCGGTGCACATGCATGTGCCAGTCAACTGGCCTTCATGCGTGTTGGAGCACTAGAAACCTGAAGACCAGCTGGTCTGCATGCATGACCACGGAGAGGGTTCTGCGTGCCACTTCTGACATGCATGCCATAGGTTTGCCATCATGGTTCTATGCCATGATAGGCCCCTTAGTGAGTGACTTTTTTGTTTTGTTTTTCAGCATTATGTCTTTAATATTAGTGTTCATTTTGTTGTTGAAGTTATATATATATATATATATATATATACACACACACTGTATATATATATATATATGTGTGTGTGTGTGTGTGTGTGTGTGTTATTTAGGTTTCTTCGGATATTTTCCCACATAATATTTGTGCTTTTATTATAGCAACATCTCAGCAGAATCTCATTTGCCATCCTCAGGCTTGTGTAGTAGGTTCTTTTTAATACTGCCAAGCCTGGCACACAAAATTAAGAAGAACCTATTATACAAGCCTGAGGATGGCAGATGAGATTTATATGTACATACATACATATAAAGGAATTTTATATATAAAATCCATATGTGTGTGTGTATGTATATAGATAGAGAGACAGACAGACAGACAGATAAGATATAGATAGATAAAAAATCAGTGTTAAGCTATTTCATCACAGTAGCTGTACAAACACTCACACACAGGCTTTTAGAATCCATACATAAATCTCAAATGGCATAAAAAGTAATCCAACAAAATTGATTTAAAAAAATCTGGTCCTCAATGGCAGCTTTAGAGCCCTAGGTCCCTAATCCTTATCTATAAGCCCTGATGAATCATGCAGATGGATTCCTACAAAATGAAGTGGTGGTAGAGGAGGAAAAGTCATTGTGCTTTACCCAAAAAATGCCATTTGCATTGACAAAATGAACTAGGAATACTGTAGCACTACTCACCATGCAGTAAAATGGGAGAATAACCACATCCACCTGAACTATCTGTTTGTTAACAAGGAGCTTTGTTAGCCCTGTGCAAAGTTCTCTTAGACTTAGTCCAAGGTAGACATGAGGCATTCTCTGAGGGGAATGGGGAAGTGAGAGATGCAGGCAATCATAGCTTCTTTGCTTTGGGCAGCTTCAGATCACTTGCCTGTTGCCCACTTCTTCCTGGCTGAAGGCCCTCACGCTCTTCCAGATGCGTAAACCGGCCTGCTAACTCGATTTCAAAAACAGCAGCAATATAACAACTAAATAAAGACAACCGATGAAAGTCTACTATAAAACTAATTCTATCAAGATTATGACTGAATGAAAATACCTGAGGGAACAGAAAGCGTTTAGCCTGACATCAGAAGCATTAATAACTATGGTACGTCTTGAACTTCCCCAGGGAGAAAATGCCACAGCCTAACTATAATTGGTAGAGGACCGACGTTGTATCTTCTCAGCTAACAAAAGTGATGATCTTACTAGCTGGACTGACTGATGTAGATGCAAGCAAAACTTTAGGTATACCAATTCTAAACTAGATGGAATTCTAAAATCCGATACAGGCACATAATATTGATATATGTCTTGAAACTGTCTGGAAATCACAGCAACCGTTTGAAACATGGATGAAGTAAATTTCAGTTCCAATCCCTTGGTCTTTTTCGTAGCTATATTTTGGATTTATTGCCATGCTCTTCACAAGAAGCCCAGATCGAACATTTTATGATGATCTATCACATTTGACATGGGTGGTTTAGAGGAAACATGTTACCTGCCAAGAGGCTATCTAAGAACTTTATTGTTTCATTTACAAGAGAATATAAATTTATGAGTCCACCCATGTGCTGTATATCTTCATCCTTCATCAGGGCCATCTAGTGGCTAAAGCAAATAATGACATTATCCGCACAGTGTTCACAAAAGGTTTTGCCTGAATGGTAGATTATAACAAAGAAATTAAACACAGGTAGCGCAATACAGAATTCTCAAAAAATAAATTAGTGCAAATGTCCAGGTATCCAGTTCTTTTATCAATTTTGGCACATAAAGGGATTGATTTTCTATTCTTTTTACATTCTATTCCTCTTACATGAAATAGCATCACATTATATACTGAACTGGTTTTATATTTGGAAAAATGCTTCTATACATATTTGATTTTACAAGCTACAGGAAGCAATAATTTGGTATTTGATTGGCATCAGCATAAATATGAATTGCCATATATTAAAAAAAACAAACTGGACTGCTTTCATTTTGGGCCTTGTAAATTTATGGAATATTGTTAACCTCAATTTGGCATATTATATTAGACGTAATAGACAGATCTTTTGAGGCATATAATTAGATTAAGACACTGAAAACAAGACATTTAACTTTTCTGCAAAACTATAATTTAATTGTAATTGAATTTAAACAAATTGTGCATTTAAATATAGTGTGACACATTAGGAATACTACAAGAAAATCTACTCTGTTTAAGAAAAAAGAAGAGCTTTCTCCCCAATCTGCCTTTAAATAGTATGGCTAGGTTCCTTGAGAATTGTGATCATTCAGATATATTTTTTTCTGACCAATCTTTTTTAAGATAGTGGGATCCTCTTAAGCTTACAAGGTCCTTCCTTTATTTATGAAATTGGTGAGAAAAATAGACACTTCCACGCGCAAGAATTCTAGGAGAGTATAAGAAGCAGAAAACTGAAAATATTGCAACTTATGAACTCAAAGATAGTAACTACTTGGTTTTTCTATGGTTGAACTGAATCCTGGTCCATTTTCATTTACAACCACAATCCTTAGCTGGATCTGCTAAGATTACAATTAGTCTCCTCTGTATGTGTTTCTTTTATCGGGGATAGAAACAGCTGCCATAATCTCACCATCTGTACCGTGAGTGCTCAGCCATCTCAGGGTGCTGGATGTGGGAAAGGAAAAACAACCCAGGGCATATGGATAATTGTATTTGCACGCTCAGGAAATTAAAAGGAAAAACTGGGAGAGAATGATAAAGACACAAAACAACAGAAAAGATATGAAATAGGCAAGAATTGTCCATTCATACGCAGCGAGTGGAATGGCAATCACAGATTCAGCAGCAATCTCTTACTTTTAAAATGAAAAATACTACGTGTCAAGGCTACAGATATTACAGATGCATTTAAAAATCAAAGGAAGGTTATTTATTTGTTTAATAATCAAAGTTACAATAGCACTGAAAAAGAGTGGCTTATGACCAATTCTCACACTTATGACTCTAGAAATATCCCCATACTCGTATCATCAAAGGGATATGTATTTACAATGGTTGAAGCATCCCGCCATCCCAGGATCCTGAGATTATCATTTGCAATCTTCTTGGGAGCTTCTGACAAGCAAAATCAATGGGGGAAATCAGATTTATTTAATGATCTCATGATTCACTTAACAACTATAGTGATCTGCTTAACAAACATGGCAAAAAGGTTGCAAAATGGGACATCACTCACTTAATAACTGCCTTGTTTAGCAACAGAAGTTGTGGGCTCAGTTGTGGTTATATGTTGATAATATATGTACCTGTACTCTGAACTTGCTAAGGGAAACTACCCAAACCTTGTAGTTCTGGAATATTCTGTTTCAAAACTGACCCACTGGATGCTTTTGAGTGCATAAACTTGGTTCTCATATTTCTGAATGGAAAATTTATAAATATTTGTTTGTTTCTTCTTTGCAATCTAATGTTATGGTATCTGATATCCCAAAACTCACAATTTGAAAACTATATTTAGCTATTATGGTTGAATGCTTTGTTTATCATTTTATGGCCATTTAAACAACACAGGTCATCACATCTCCCTATTCCCTAAAGAATTATCTATTGGATGAAGAAATAGTACAGTACAGTATAAGTCAATAAGCTCATTTCTCATAAGCCAATTTAAGTTGCACATTCCATCCTGAATCTAAAATGTGAGTAATAACAGAGTCTCATTTACTGTTAATAGATATTATGATGTCAAAAACAGAGCAAGAAACAATTACAAACACGAACTGGAAATCCTACAGTATATTGTACTGTATGAGATTCTGATGCATGTGAGAACTATAGACACCCCTTGTGGTACTGCGCAAAATACTTACAATTTTCTAAAGATATTTTTCACAATGAGGGCTAGAAACTTGGATGAGACAGTCAGAAACTGAGGAAATAAAGAATACCAGCTGTCCAAATCCAAAGTTAAGTCTCCTAAACTAGAAAAGATTTAAGTTACTGTTTAAGTAACCTTACTTTTTATGTATATTATTGTCTCTTAGGCTTCATCCATTTGTATTCTTAGTTTAAGGCTGATTCACTCAAACATTAATTTATCTATGAAACATATGCTGAAAGAAATGGCAAATTACTTAAGTTGTGTTGAAATAACGCAAGAGTTTCGGTTACATTAGGCAAGGTAATTAAGGTAACTTGGATAAAGTTTTGAGAACATTTGACTAAATATAAAGCAAGGAAACAAAAGGAAAAGGAGACAACTAAAATATATAAAAGGAAAGAAAAAATGCAAGAGACACATTTGTGGCTCTTGTGAAAAAAATAATTCTACAATTTAGCAAGTGCAGAGAATTCTGCACTTGCTAAACTGGCACAAGTTACAGTTACATTATCTGTTCATACAATCTTCCTGTTAGTTAAAGTTTTAAGTCTTTCGTAGACAACCTGTGCCTTGTTGGATTATCATTTCAAAGCTATTTCATTATTACATTTCTCAATGTCTTCAACACACATTTTGTACTGCCTTCACTGGAAAAGTTGGGATACATTCAGATTTGTATCTGCCTTTAAAATAGTCCATGTCGAATGATTTAGCAAAATCAAATATCATACCAAGAAATGTTTTATGACATTTCATATTATGTCATAAACTTTTTAGCCCATGCTGAGCTGTATAGCACAGTCAGCACAGAAAATGTCTCCTGACATTTCGTATTTGGTTATAAACTGCTTTATAATAATGTTTATAACACAGAAATGTTTTATAGAATTTGCTAAATTTCAATTCCACGGAAGTTATGGGTCCCAAGTGGTAAGTTAACCAAGGCACTGTAGTTCAAAAAGTTTTGTCTTACAATGCACCTTTTCACCCATTTAAAGATTAAAGGAATCAAAATTTTAGTAGCTTATAGATAAACAACTGATTCTCTGAATAAATGAGGGACAAAATACAATACAATAATACTTCTTCACATTTATTGTACAATCTACACTGTCAGGAAAAAAGCTGACCTGAAGAAAACATCAATGTAAAAAAAATCATGTGGCTAGATATCATTTTGAGATTCTGGCAGTGAAAGTGCAAACTATAATTATGCTAGGCCTTTGCTGAACTGTGCCCCCTTCACTCGTATTTTGCTAAAGAATCACCCCAGTAGAGAGGTGAAAGCTTTTGCCCCAATCGTGGACAAATTAAAACAACTGGACTGGAGGAGAGCATCTAAGTTAAAGCAGTACTAAGAGCTGCCTAACTCGAAGTCAGAAGCCACCACACTTGAGTAGATGCAGACAAATGTAGCTCTCCGCCTTCATGGTCTGTTCCTCTTCACCCTACCTCTGAGATTTTCTGCAGTATGAACCGTTCTTCCCATGGTTGCCAGGCTACGAATATTCCTCCTCTTCCCCCACCCCCCCATCCCCTGTGGGCTGTGGCTACTTCTTTTCTGCCTTAAAAGCAATCATCATATTTGACTGCAGGAATATTGAAGAAACCCACTGACTGCAGGGAAAAGAGTAGTCATATTTCACATTCTGCGGCAGTAGGAAACAGCAAGAGACAGCCAGGCCACAGTACGGAGAGCATTCGGTGCAGGGATGGAGAATGTGTGGTGCTCCAGGGGCCTTGCTGAACTCACATCATCATCCGCTATGCTGGCTGGAATTATTGGGAGGATGAGCTTAACTATTCTGGGAGGTCCAACAGTTCCCTGTGGATAATTGTTCTGGGTTCAGTACAGTAATCCCCTTTGTGTATTAGTGTTTCAGTTAAGCTGTTAATTACTGGCTACACACTTTGAGTCTTCGCAATTTCCTGTCAAATTTCCTGGAGGATATATGTCTTGCAGGCATCTTAAATGCACTGTGTAGGAGGGAGTCCTTGACTTCCGACCACAATGGAGCCCAACATGTCTGACATTTGGTCAGTGAGTTTTGCCCCATTTTACCACCTTTCTTTTTTTTTAATGTTTTATTGATTTTCCCCCCCATTTATACATAATACCAATAGTTATTAAACAGCGCTGTGACATTATATATATACATTTATGTGTCCTATCAAAACTTACAATACATAATACTTTCATACCCTCTTATTTATTATATATATATTATTTACATTTTCTATTCTTACATCTATTATCAATCCAAATAAACCCCGTTTCCCATACTGCATTGTATTCTGTGTCTGTTTTCCCTTTTAATTCCATAGTTAATTTATCCATTTCAACACACTCTAAAATTTTTTTTGATTATTAAGCCTTCAAGTAGTATGGAGTTTTTCTTCCAGTACTGAACATATGAAATTCTTGCTGCTGTTAATATATGTAATATAAGATATTTTGTCTTTCTATTATAGTTTTTTTATTATTCCTAAGAGGAATAATTCCGGGACAAAATCAATTTTGTTTTTAGCTAACTCTTCTAACCACATTTGAATCATTTTCCAGTATTTTTTCGCTTTAGGGCACGTCCACCAACAACTTAACAGTTGTTAAGTGAATCACTGCAGTCAGTAAGTTAGTAACAGGGTTGTTAAGTGAATCTGGCTTCCCCATTGATTTTGCCTGTCAAGAGGTTGCAAAAGGTGATCACATGACCTTGGGACATAGCAATGGTCATAAGTATGAACTGGTTGCCAAGCATCTGAATTTTGATCACAGAATCATAGAGATGCTACAAAGTTCGTAAGTCACGTTTTGCAGTGCCGTTTTAACTTTGAACAGTCATTAAACAAACTGTTGTAAGTTGAGAACTACCTGTATTCAAACATTTTCTGAGGTTATAATAGCTAGCACATAAATCAGAGGTGGTATTCAGCAGGTTCTGACCAGTTCTGGGGAACCAGTAGCGGAAATTTTGAGTAGTTCGGAGAACTGGCAAATGCCACCTCTGACTGGAGATTTTACAGTATCCTTTCCCTGCCACGCCCACCAAGCCACGCCCACAGAACCGGTAGTAAAAAAATTTGAATCCCACCACTGACATAAATTGAAACAAATAATACTATCAAAGGATAGCAAAGCTACGGTAATTTAGGATGGCGTGCCATTTACATAATGAAATCACTCATTTCTACATCAAGGCGAGTGCCGAACAAGTTTATCAGAACAATTTGCAAATAAGAAGGAACTGAACTGTCAATCTTAGACGTCTGAAGTGACTTCAGCAAGACTTCTCCTTCATTACTTTCTAATTTAGTGTTCATTTAGTGGTTCAGATAGGCAGCCAATAACCTAAATTGTAAACTAAATTTTAAATGCATAAGTCCTCTTTAATCAACATGTACAGTCCTGCAAGAAATTTATGTCTATAAAATCACACTCCTATATTACGGGATATGTACTAAATGCCTGAATAGCAACAGAAAGACAGGGAAGTAGCTAGCATTCACATTAACCACTATCCGTCTTGTTTAATTACTATGGGGGAGGGGGACTTAGAATATAGAATCTTGGAAAGTAAATCAGCAAAACTCCACCCCTTATTAAATGAATTCATCAACATGAGATCCCTGTGAATCGTTTAATTTCTTTCTCCCAGATTATTAAAATTGAATGGCTCTTTTGCCTGGGTAAGACAGAAACATCAGTTTGTTCTTTGTATGTTTTCTTTTGTGTGCTCTTTTTCTTCACCAGCACCAATAGTTCTATTATCTATGTGCAGTCTTAATTTACAACTAGTTAGAAGTCTGCCTGTTTTAAGATTGTTAAAAAGAATTAATGCCTGTAACAGCTGTCATATTATGATCCTTTCTGACTCTACATTCCACAACCGCTGTGTCAAATTCAGGAATGAAAACCTTCTCCAGAATCCTATTTCCTTAATCTAGGCCCAAATCCTTCCTAAATATTCTATATTTTGTTTATTTATATTGTATTAAACGTCTCCTTTACTTAAGGGGCATATGGGGTGTTCAAGGACCTGAGTTTAGCACCTGTGTTGGAGGGGGAAGCCTTTTTGTAGTTGTTGATTTACTTTTGGGCCCCATATGGCATTCAACTGTCACCTGTGGCTCTAAGTAGCTGTAACAGGTACAGGGGTTACACCCAAATATACTATCTAAGCAGATGGGCCAAGCTAGGTAAGGAAGATGATGGCCCTTTAACTCTTGGTGAGATACAGGATTTGTCTATTGCAGTATGGGAAGTCTGACCCTGGCAGATTGACAGGCCCATCAGGCATTGTGGAGCACTAACAGCACAACGACACACTTAGGCATCCTGATCTTCCACTGCACCAAAAGAGGTCTCCAGCTATATGTTCTCCATGCCGCTGGATTAAAGTCCCTTTTACTGAGAGAGTGGGACTGCCCCTATACAACAGCTATGACACTTACGTAAGACTCCATCACCCATAGGATTCTGTTGTACAATTCATCTTCCTCTACAACTCATCTGCAAATCATCTTAACCCATATTTAATTCATTGAGCCTTTCAGCAATGGGGAAGTGGCAAAGCAACAGATGGAGATGACCGTTGACAGTTGTAGTCACAAACCTTCATATGGTTAGCCCTTGGACCAGTGGTTTTTCATCTCAGGACCAGGGCCACAGGGATGACTGGCAGAATCCAGGATGACTGGGTAGGACTGGGTAGGATAGCACTGCCCACCTTCACATGAGGGAGAGGGTCAAAAAAAGGACCCTACACATTGCCTGCCTCCAACATCTGACTAGCAAATAATCTACACAGTGGTGGAGAATAAAGAAAAATGAATAAAAGAAAAC
The DNA here is from genome assembly GCA_023653725.1 of Bungarus multicinctus. NCBI lineage: Eukaryota > Metazoa > Chordata > Lepidosauria > Squamata > Elapidae > Bungarus > Bungarus multicinctus. The sequence continues at coordinate 149,356,532 of CM042834.1, forward strand.
TCATTTTTTAAACTTGGAATATCCATTCCTTGCTGGATACAAACAAATTGTCATAGTCTGAAAGATGAACATCACTTATAGCAGCCAAACATTGTCTTTAATAAAGAAAAAGAAAAACAGAATTGGAAGGGACTTTGAAGGTCATCTAGTCCACCCTCTACCTAAGCAGGAGACCCTAGACCATTTCAGACAATGGCTGTTCAATCTCTTCTTAAAAACCTTCAGTGTCGGAACACTCACAACTTCCAAAGGAAAGCTGTTCCACTTATTAATTGTTCTAACCTTCAGAAAATTTCTCCTTAGTTCTAGGTTGTTTCTTCTCTCTTTAATTAGATTCTATTCGTTGCTTCTTTTCCTGCTTTAGAGAATAGCTTGATTCCCCCTCACTTCTTTGTGGTAGCTCCTTAGATATTGGAATACTGCTATCATGTCACCCTGTCCATTTTTCCATGAAACTAGACGTACCCAACTCCTACAAGCATGCTTCACATGTTTTAGTCTCCAGTCCCCTAATCATAAGAGATAATCAGAGTTGGAAAGGACCTTAGAGGTCATCTAGTCCAATCCAGTGGTGGGATTCACATTTTTTTACTAGCGGTTCTGTGGGCGTGGTTTGGTGGGCATGGCAGGGGAAGGATACTGTAAAACCTCCAGTCAGAGGTGGGATTGGTCAGTTTTCCGAACTCCTCAAAATTTCCACTACTGGTTCTCCAGAACTGGTCAGAACCTGTTGGATACCACCTCTGATTACGGAAAGCAGCAAGAATGGACAATACATTCTTTTGAAATGGGAAACCACAGACTGACAACAGGACTCACGGAATAGGTTTTGCAATCAAAACTGCTGTGCTGAAAAACATCTCTACTCTACCCAGTGGAATAAATGAACATATTATGAAGTTCTGGTTTTCTCTTATCAAGTCCCGCTATATCACCATTGTCAGCACTTACACACCAACGCTCACAGGTCCAGATGAAGACAAGGAAGACTTCTATGAGGACCTGGACCAGACTACTCAGATAACTCTGACAAGGGACAGATGTGTCGTTCTGGACGGTGGAATCCTTGGGTGACAGGGAGTGGGACAACCGAACAGCAATGGCCTGTCAATCAACAACACAATATTCAGACTGGCCATATTCAATACAAAGCTAAAACCTTACCTTGGCACCTATTTGATTATGTCATAGTTTATCAGCATAATCTTAACCACGTCACAATCACTCATGCCATGTAAGGTACTAAATGCTGGACAGATCATAGGCTGGTCCAGTATGTCCTCAACTTGCACTTCTATTTTATTTATATTCCACCTTTATTATTGTTTATAAATAACACAAGCTGGCAAACATACCTAATATATTCCTTCCTTCTCCTATTTTCCCCACTATAACAACCCTGTGAAATGAGGTGGGCTAAGAGAGAGAGTGATTGCCAAGTCACCCAGGCATTTTTTTCATGCTAAAGTGGGACTAGAACTCATAATCTCCTGATTCCAAGGCCAGTATGCTGACCATTAGACCAAATTGGTCCCTTTACCTCATAAACAACCAAAGACCACCAGAAAGTCATTCAACATTGGCAGACTACAAAACCCAGACCTAATCCAATGACTTCCATGATACCTCAGATGCTCACATTCTCTTCAGCCTGATTGTCAGCCTGAACAAGGCTGAAGTACTTTACCATCTCGTGCCAAATACCAAGCTTGTAGAACCAAAACATCAACAGCTAACTGATAAATGTAAACAGCTCCAAATGCTGGAAAGCATCATCTTAAGCAATAGATCTTTGGACAAAGAAACTGATTCTCAGATCAGCAAGGCCAGCCAGGCATCAGGGCAGCAGCCAGAATGTTCAATCAATACAACATCCATGTCTCCACACAGTGAACAAGCTGTAGTTATCCTTTCTCTCCTAGATGGATGCGAGTCCTTGATTCTGTACCAAAAGCACGTCAAAAAACAGAAGGAATTCCACATGGGCTCTGCACTCCATCCTCGGCATTTCGAGAGGTCTTGGATAATGCAGAGTTTCACCAAAACAGAGTCCCTGATTATTAGAGCCCAAATGAAATTGCGGGAAGGGCAAGGGGGGGAACATGTCATCAATCTGAGAATCAGGAATCTGGGAAGAGATCTTGGGTTGGGATCAACTATCCACATGCTAAAAATGCTGTGAAAGAAATCCTATGCCACTATGACATTCAGCCACAGAAGTTAGAAACTGCAGCTGCTGATAGAGCCTGCCAAGCAAGCCCTGTGCTATGAAATCTCCACAGGCTTTGAAGACAGGTGCCACCAAAAACTGATAGAAAACTGTGGAGTCACAGAATAATACCAAGAGGTACTACTACAAGGGATTTCTAGTGCAATTTCAATACACAAATTAAAATATGGAAATTTAGGAAAATTGTCTCCCCTTTCATTCTCATAGTGAATCCTTCCTTTCTGCATAAATAGTCATCTAAGTTACAACTCAGTTGGTTTTTACAAGGCAGGTTTTTATGTTTGCTAAGCATGTGTTTCCATGCCAGAAATCACTTAGCAGGTTAGTTAATCATTCTGAAGGTTATAATGATGATGATTTAGAAAATAGATTACCCCTTTAGTATCATCACAGAACAATGCACTGTTACAGAAAATAGCTCATTGGGAATGCAAGTCCTTACGAGCAGAGAGCAAAGCCACCTGCTTATACTGGGAGATAATCTCAACACAAAAGATTGAAAACGGTCCCTCTAACCCTTTTTAAGTAGAGTAGAGGTCAGGGAATACAGTATGCCAGGCATCTGGCAAGAAACTATACCCTCAAGCGGTATGCAAAAAGTTGAGAGTAACAGACCAGCAGGCATGCTGCTTCTGGTTGAGGTGCAGAGATGGAAAAACTTGATTTTCTGTGAGAACTGCTTCTCACACTCTATATTGTGCAGTACAGTGTTGCTGCTGTTTTCCTATGAGGGTGTTGAGAGAATGAATTTTAAAAGCAGCATTTTTACCATGTAGGATAGCTCTCATCCATAGAGATGCAGAATGTAATGAAATCAATAAAATCATTTGCTATCACAACACGTTTCCAATCTACATTCTATCCAAATATTTACAAATTCAGATTTTCCCTTATGGAGAAGATGGCCTTTGTTTTATAACTAAACATTATATATAAAACCAAAAAATCCCATTACCTGGCTTTTTTAATGCAATGTGAAGCTCATTTTATTGGATTCAAATGGTACCTTTCTATTCACTCCTCCAATCTTGCAGTTTCCTAGAACAGTAAAGTTCAAACATAAGAAGTTGCAGCAATAGCCATTTTGGCTGTGGAATTCTGGGATTTGAAATTGTGTATCAGAAGGATGTCCAAGTTGGAGGAAAAGTGAATCTAAAGGCTGTTCTGTATCTTCATTGCCATAAATAAGAAGGTAAATATAATAAAAAATAATATTATGATATTAATTGGAAATATTTGGAAATTAATTGGAAATGAAGTATATTTGCTTTTCTTGCATTCTGAAATTTATATGAGTGAGGAGCAGAGGTGGTATTCAGTTCTGGAGAACTGGTAGCGGAAATTTTGAGTAGTTTGGTATACCACCTCTGACTGGCCCCACCCCCATCTATTCTCTGCCTCCCGAGCCCCAGCTGATCGGCTGGGTCTTCTTTTGTTGCCCTGCACTGGAGAACAGAGCTGGAAAGCAAGTTAGTGTGGTGGGGAGGGAATGGGATTTTGCAGTAACCTTCCTCTGCCATGCCCAGCAAGCCACACCCACCAAGCCATGCCATGCCTACCAAGCCACACCCACAGAACCGGTAGTAAAAATTTTTGAATCCCACCACTGGTGAGGAGAGTGATTTTTATAAAAATGGTTTTACAGTGGTATCATCCTGCTCGCAAGAATGCTTTCCTAAGAGGGATTTGTGATTTGCACATGGTGTATACTTTCTGACTTTTGTTTTTGTTCTAGCAGTATTTTTATCTTTCAAGTAACTTCAGTCTAAAAGTTCGTTTGTTCCTTAGTCCTGTTTATGCTATTTTGCTCCCTGTTGCTAGTTTTACGCTGTATTCTGTTGCTATTTTTTTTTAATTCTGCTTTGAATATTTTACCGTTTTAGGGCTTTCTAAAAACTACAACAGAATTTTCTATTTTCATGTGGTACAGTACTGAAATACTGTGACTAAACCAAATAAGCACAAATTAAACGTTAAATTAAAAAAAAATTAAGAGAGTTTTTCTACAAATGCTTATGCTGCTTCTGTCTATTTATTTATATATCAAACTTAGAAATTTCCCATCTCCCTCAAAGAGAGATTCTGGGCAGTATACAAGTAAAATCTAAAAACAGGTCAAAAGGTACTGGACTAAAATACACACGTTTGGAAAAAATGATTAAACAACGTATAGATTTGAAACCTGAAATATTCCTATTAGGAATGGTACCAGAAGGTTTTAGTAAAGAAAAGATTTACTTAATTATATATGTCTTAACAGCGGCTAGGATTGTATTTGCCCAAAATTGGAAGAGTGATAAAATACCGATAGAGGGAAAAATAATTGAAAAAATATTTGAATGTGCAGAAATGAATAGATTGACACTAGAAATTAAAAAAGAAGAAGAAACTGAATATTACATGGTATGGAATATGTTTTATCAGTGGACAGAGAATAACACAACTTAAATTTTTTTATGTATTTATAGAGCAATTAGAGAAACTTAAGCAAAGTTATAATGTGTGATATTATTATGTATATAGGAATATATATGGGAACATTGATATATTGTTAGATTTGATAAGAAGAATATCATTTATAATGTTTAACTAATTGAAATATGTACCCAAGTCAGTGCACAATTGAAATGGAATGATTTGTTGTATATAAAAAACAATAAAAATGATTTATAAAAAAAGTAAAATCTAAAAACATAAAAGCTAAATATTATATTAGGAGACAAAAGTGGTTAAAATTCAAAAGGCGGGGAGAGGGCCTTCTTACCAGCTATCATGAACTTTTTAAGATAAGGTGAAAGTGAATTCCAACCCATGTCAAGAGAGAGAAGAGAAGAATGAAAGATGAGACTTGGTAAGAAATAGATAAGGAATAAGTACTGGGGCAGTTCTTCCTTTTGCTGACTCTGCTGGTAGAGTAGAAGGTCCGTTTTCTAAATTGCATCATGCATCCTTTTAAATTTCCATTTACCCACATGGAATATTTATACCAGAAAGATCCACAAATTTGAATAGTTTCAAAGACTAAAATATTCCAAACATAGGTAAATCATATTGCTTGTTGCATGGCTGATTTAGCTGTGACATGCCTCCCAGAAATAGAGGTTTCTACCAAGTCCAAGAGCAGATCTGAATTATCCAGACCAGCCTTCCATCAGGAAATAATCTCCAGTTGTTTTGAATATCACCCCAACCAGCTCTTCCATTATTTATGACTGTAAAGATGATAGGTTTAGAATCTGCCTCAACTAGATATTAACCAGGATAGAGAAACTTATGTACATGTTGTGGCCTAGTCTTTTAGAACGGTATCCAGACATTTTTCAATGATGCAAGACTATCCTTAATTTTTCCCTTTTTCTGTGAGATCGAACTGATGAAATGGGTTAAATGGTAAAGTGATGTTGTCAAGGGGGGGAGGGGTTGGTTAGTTATCTTTAGGATTCTTTTTTTAAAATCTAGGTTGTATTGGTACAGAGCAAAGCATGACGTGGGATTTGTTTTACATCTACTAAATAATGGAGAGAAATACTTTCATCATTTTGTGGTGATCGATTGCTTGTATTTAGCATCACGATTTCTGGAAAATATTAGGGTTTCGGAAAGAGGGTCATGGATTGCATACAGTTTACTTCTATTTTATAGCAAGAGATGATAATAATAGAAAAAAAAGGTATGTAGTCATGAAGGTTCCTTAGAACATGTTCAAAAGCAACAGAGTTTTAACCATTTTTGCCAGGATTAGAGATTCATAAAAAGATATGAGCATAATTTTCCAAGAATATTTCAGGAGAAAAAAAGCTACAGCTAAACAGACTTGTTTTTCTTGATGTGTAATAAAATCAATTATTAATATAAGCTCTTTCCAGCTGGAAATTGGTTCGGCATCAATGGAAAAAAAAATCAGCAAATCAAACAATAAATGCATCATCACTATTGCTCATTCCAAATGTCCTGGAATGAATGCAAGCAGATAGGTGTTGATTGTAAAGTCAGTGGCTTTACCTGTTGCCACAGGCAAAGGAGGACACCCCCCCTCAAAAAAAATGCCATGCGTAATCACAACTGGAAAGAACAGTAAAGGGAAGAAGATCCAGATGATGGCAGCATCAAAACACAGATGTAACCTAGAAATGGATTCAGGAATGGCCTAGAGCTGAACACAAAGAAAGGGAGTGGTACCTAGGAAGGAAGGCTCCTAGTCATTGCTCTGAGTGATGACCAAGCAGCTGAGCCCAGGCATCCTGCTGCCTGCTCTTTCTGCAGCGAAATTCATGCCTCAGTGTGGTTTTCTTCCAAAGGAAGAAGAATGGGGTTGTCTTTCAGGAAAGGGGGCGAAAAAATCTACCCAACTTCAACTGCTTAAATGAATCAATCTATCAATAAGCCAGTCTTAACTGATCTGGTGATAAACTGGAGTAGAGCTTAAGCAATTTCGAATAGTTTGATATTGTAGTTCGAATGAACAGACAACTCTAGTTCAGGCTTTATAAAAAAAGAAATGACACAAATTGTGAACACAGGCCCATCGCGTTCAGGAGCTCCACTGAAAATCTCTGCTGAACCCACCAACTGGAATGACTTTGCAGTGCAGCAGGACCAAATCAAAAAGGCTTTTTTTTTTTTTTACATGCCAGCCTTTTCCAAGCCAAGGCAAGAGAAAACAACTTGACATCCAAGTGGAAAATAAATTGGAGATCACAGGCCTTAATTTACCAGCGCAATAGGAAAGCACTCAGGCCATGCTGATTGAGAACTTTCTCTGCTGCAAGGGAATCGGGAAAGATTTTGGAAGCATAAATTCATGTGCAGTAAGTAGACTATTTGGGAGTTTGAATCCTGCCATATACCACGAGGAGCTGGGTCACCTTGGGTGGAACCAGACTAATTTTAATTTCATATCTATCAGTTGTGGCCAGTGGATGAACCCTAACTCATAGTTTAAAGACTATTGACGTAGATTATTCATCTGCTGGCTGTCTGCAGAGCGACAACTAGCTACTTCTTGAACATACACACTTTTTAGTCCCACAATTGCAATCAGCTGATAAAATAATGGCTTGTGGCATTGGTCCATTATGAGAGGGGGAGGGGGTTTAAACATAATTATTCAGCATAGTAACAGCATATATGTTTCTATTCCAAGCAAAATCAATCATGACTCCTTCCCTTGGAGGTTATATTTAGCTCCCGAAATAGCCAAACAATCAAGGACAAAAACCCAGAATTATAACAAAAAGAAACAAACACAGAGACCCCCAAGGACAAGCTTCAGGGGCGTTGTCAGACATGTGTAAACAATCTGCAGACGATTTAGCAAGTACCTGCATAATTTGTATTATCATACGTATGAATGGAACTGAATATGGGGTATTATGGAGATGGATAGGATGCAGCGGCGATTGCCAGAAAAAAATCACAATTGCTAATGTTGGAAAATCAAATTAGATATCAACTTTTCATCTTTGAGCAAATACTCTGTAGATGGGAATGTAGAGGAGAAAGAGCAGCATATTTTAAAGTTGAACCCACAGAATAATTTTAAGGTTTGGAAAGAGAAGAAAATACAGGACTTGCAAAGAGATTTGATAGAGAGAAAACCAACATTGCATTTGCTATGAAATTTTGTTTTGTTTTTCATCTAATTCTAAGAGGTTCCTTTATTATTATTATTTTTCCCTCAGGAGTCAAACCAAGAGCTAGTAGCCACACCCAGTGGCTTCAAGGATGCAAACACAAATAAAAACCTCAAAGCATCTTTTTACCATTATCAATTTCCGCTTGGACAGATGGGAGATGCGCCTTTGTTTATGATGATAGCTTTTAAGCTAGCAGGAAATATAAAATATTCCACCTGCATGGCCCCTTAGCACACAAAAGGGCTGAATTTAAGCATGAATTCAGCTGGTTTTAAAAGCAACTGGCTCTTGTACCCAAGGGCAATCTGCCATCTAGAACAGGCCTTGCTAAGAGGATCAAGAAGTGAAAGCCTTTCATTTCTGAAGCATTTCCAGACAAATTTACATCTTTCTCTCACCTCCAGTGTTTGCTTACCCCAATGATGACGGTGTCATCGCCCTGGAAAACTGGGATGAATTTATCTCCCCGTATGATCTCCGACTGATTCAAGGGCCGGAACCTACAGAGCACCTTGATGCTGCATTCGTTGAGTTCGGTAGTCATGCTGGCTGGGCAATGGAGCTCTGTCCTGGTGTGTGGCTTTTGTAGCTAGAAGGAGCGAAGAGCAGCGGGAGATGCAATTCCCAAGCAAAATGAGAGACAGGCAAAAAGCAGGTTGCACACAGGCACTCTCGAAGGAAGGATCACAAAGGGGAAGCCTTTCCTAGATTGTCACCCCACAGCAGCAGAGCAGTTGGCTCTCTCAGCTGGGCTGGTAAGTCTTCCGTGCCTGTGGTACCCTGGGATGCTGCTTGCAGTGCCTGTATCCCCCTCCTCCTGCTGCAGGAATCGGCAGCATCAGCAAAGGGTTGGGCTCTAGCTCAGGGTTAATACTTTTAAGGTGGAACAACCCCACTGTCTTAAGGTGGACATGATTTTTTTTTTTTAAGAATTGCACTTTCCAGCTAGACTCTTCACTTGAGTTGGTAGCAGTTACTTTATTCCCTTTATCCTTTCCAGAGACAAAACAGTTCAGGGACCCCACAGACAATAAATGTATAGAAGAGAAAATATTGAAAACGAGAGTTTGTCATGCAAAGTTTACAAAAGTTACTTTCCCCCTTTGTATGCAGCTGGTAAAATTTTTAAAAGCTTCTCCTTTATTTTAGAAATATCCACAGAAAGGGAAAAAAAAAATCACAACTGAATGGGACTTGAAGGGGTAGGATTAATTCAAAGCCTTAGACTGTCTACTATTGACCTCACTCCTTTCCTTAAGAGGTCTGTAGGGGGCGTGCATAAGTGCACCAACGTGCCTACCGTCTCCGTCCTATTGTTCCTTTTATTTTTCTTATATGTACCCATTTCATGTATTCATAACTATGTATATACTTATACCTGTTATCTTGTAAGCGATTGACAAATCAAATAAATTCTAAAATTCTAAATCACTGAAAAAAATCACCTATGATTGTTTATAGAAGACTGGAAATAGCAAAGTGCTAATTTTCCTCAATTAATCTGGTTATTTCAAATTGGTTTGAAGAGAGCTCCAAACAAATGGGAATGAGAAATGAGCAGGTCTTTTATAAATTTGAAGAACATTTTATTAGTAAGGATAGACAAGTAAATATAATTGTAACTGGCAATGCCTGTTTGACTTGCTGAATGGTGTTTCCAACTCATTATGTAGGAATGAGGCTTAATGTGGTAGTATGCTTAATATAGTCAACCAATAATAGGATCGATTAATCCATGAAGTCCATACAATAAGCAATATAATGCTTGTATATGTTTACATGACTAAGCAATGAGGGACAATATCTGATGGTACTGAGAGAAATGGAACTTGTGAAGAAAAGGACAAATAATTTCTCAATTCTGTTTTGATTCTCACTTTATGATCATAGAGAGCATAGAGGCAGAACTGGAGTTACTTGACTCGAAAATGAATGGTGAGTATGTCCTGCACAGTGACTACAAATAGCTTTTCTTCCAGTGTCTAGTCATAGACCCTAATGGCATTACATAATAGAATGATATCTACAAGACTGTATATGCCCAGTCCAGCATTTGTGCTGGTTCTCCCTTCATCAACTGAGATAAAGGTTGACAATTCATATGTTTTCCTTTCCTTTTTCTTTTAAAGACTATGACTCATTAATTTAGGGGTGAATATTCTGTTCCTAGTTATTAAAAATGAACTTTTTGACTGGCTTTTAAACAGCATGCTGTCAAGAAGTGCTCATACTTTCACAGGCTTGAGTTTAGTTCAAGTCTTAAGTTCCCAAATGTTTGGGGCTGGTAGAAGTACTTGGAATGAAACCATATCCTTGATATTCTCACAAAATAACTACCACAGTGGCACAGCAAGCCAGTGGCCACTAGAAGCCAAATGAACGATATTGCTTCTCACCATTACCTGAAGCTTTCCTGGAATGCTGTCCATTCCTTCCTCTTATTTCTGGATTTTTCAGATTTTTTCAAACGTTGCTTGTTGCTGCTGCCCCCCATCTTTTCTTATTTTCTAAGAATTTGTTTGGTGTTCCTGAAGGGCCCCCGAGCACTCTTATAAGTCAGTCTTTGCTTTGCTGCCTGCTGATTTCCTTTAAAAAAAATACCAAATCTTTAAATAAAGGAAGAACGAAGAGCCTGTGGATAGGAAGGTAGATAGTCTAAAGGCAGCATTTTGAGAACCCAGTGAATATTGCTTGGTGCTGGCATTAGAAACAAAATGTAGGCTTGTTCTACAGTTAATAAGCCACATAGGATTAACATACATTTCAGCATAGTCACAATGCTTTCAAGAAGAATGGGAACTAACATGGGCTAAATTAACAGATTATCTACCACTTTCAAAATGCTGCTAGCTTATGTGAAGAAAGATTCTTGATGCCTTTATTATCTATTTTTTCCCCTGAATGTCCTCTCCTTTTTAACATAACCATTGATGGCAACACCTTGTGACTTTGGCTGAAAGAAAGCTAAGCAGGGTCAGAACTGGTTTGTCCTTGGATTTTGGAAATTCCCTAGGATGGAAAGCTGAAAAACATCATGATAAGTAATGACAAACCATTTCCATTAGTTGCCAAGACATTACCTATGTGCATTAAGTCACTGGAAACAGACCTTTTCTCAAATAAGACTTTTTTTTTTTAAATCATGGACTAAACCTGAGGTTGGAACAGGAATGGAACCCAGTCCTAGAATCAAAGAGTGAATCAGTTTTATTGATCCAGGTGGCTTCTAGGCTGCATCTGTTGTTATTATTTCCCAGGCAAGGACACCCATGCTGGCAATTCACTCTTGCATCATTTTCTAACTGGTCCATCCAGGTAAAAATTCCTCTCTTGCTGATGAAACTCCTTTGTAGGGCTTTCTGCCCATTTCTAACCTTCAAATGACACTATGTCTGAGCTGTATTTTTTTTTCTCCTATTAAATTACATAAGAAAATATATGAAAACTATTTGTATTCGTATATAGGTACTCATGTATGCACTATTAGGCCTTAATGTATAATATTAAAAATGTACCAGTATATAATTTAAAATAAGAAAGTCATGTGAATCAGCTTTTATTTGTGTCAAGAGATCATAGGCTGATATAACATTTGTTCAGACAAAAGCACAGGTTTGGGGGTACATAGAATTTCTCATAGGGCTTAACCAGGCAATAATTGTCATGCAATATGTTACAGATCCATTCCTCTATTAGGTGCGGCAGGAATATGGTTGAAATTGGCTACATAACCAGAGTTATTCCTACCACCCCCTTTCTCTAAGCTTCTAAGTAAATGGCCCAGCCAGGAAGATATGCATACAGTAAAACCTTTTAATCACCACCATTGCTTACTCTTCCAAGAAACAGAGAGCCATTTGGGCAGATATTGCAAAAACAGCAGAAATCAGAGGAAGTCTGACACATGAAGATGTAAGGATAGCAGCAGCTTTTTTGCAGCAGGCAAGAAGACAAGAACAGAACAACTACAATAATTGGCAAAGAGGGTTCTTTTCCTTCCAGATGGATTGTACTAAATGAAGCTTTTAAAAGGAATGGCTGAGAAAAGAGAGGGGAATTCTGCAGGTCTCTGAGACATCGGGTAGGATACTGATGAGAACGCCAGGTGCCTGATTAAATCTTGAACGACAATTTTTATGGTATATACAGTGCTACGTGTTCAGTGTCATATTTTAGCACAATAGCCATATGCTGCAGCATTAAACGGAGGAATACAGAGCACTGTAAAATAATCACTTTGTTGATAGACAAGGCCTAAGATGGCCATGCTGAAACTGCTACTCAAGAGTTGCAGCTAGCTGAGTAAATTGGGGCCTCTGAATAGTCTGCTCCACAGCATTGCTTTGAGATGCTATGCATGGAGAACACAAAAAGAGAGAAGCCAAGAATGATACTTTAGTCTCCTTGGAGGCCAGTTAGATATATGTAACTTACGTGTTATATGTAATTTAGATATTTGCGTATGAGTATTTAGAAAGAAATCACATTCTACTTTATGGATTTTGCTCACTAGTTCAAGTCAAGAATGGAAGCAATGGAATGCTTTCGTTTGCTTGCCAACTTTTCAAAAACCTCCACTGAATTTGACAGGGCTTATACATCATTATACATATACAATATTTAAAAATTAAAAGAATTAAATACATTGGCCCTTACAAAAGATTAAAAATAAGGGAATTAAGAAAGTTAAAACCAGATTAAAAAATTTAAAAACCCCTAGGCCAGACCGGCTTGCTGAAATAAATGAATTTTCAACGCACGGCGGAAGGTCAGGAGATCAGAGATGGTCCTCATCTCTGGGGGTAATTCGTTCCAGAGAGAGGGTGCCCCCAATGAGAAGGCCCGCATCCTCGGGGTCGCTAGCCGTCCAGCCGGCGGCACCCCGAGGAGGCCGACTCTATGGGAGCGTATTGGTCGGCGGGAGGCCAATAATGGCAGGAGGCGGTCTCGCAAATATCCTGGTCCCGAGCCATGGAGCACTTTAAAGATGATAACTAAGACCTTGAAGCACACCCGGAGGGCCGGGAGCCAATGCAGCTCGCGCAGAAGTGGCATAACATGGGAGCCCTGAGGAGCCCCCAACACCACCCGCGCGGCCGCATTCTGCACCAGCTGGAGCCTCCGGATGCTCTGCAAAGGCAGCCCAATGTAGAGAGCATTGGCATAGTCTAGGCAGGAGGTTACCAGGGCGGAAGTGACCGTGCGAAGCGCATCCCGATCCAGAAAGGGCCGCAACTGGTAGATCCTATGAACCTGGCCAAAAGCCCCCCTGGCGACAGCCAACACATGGTCTTCCAATGAGAGCCGCACATCCAGGAGGACACCCAGATTTTAATCTTTTGTAAGGGCCAATGTATTTAATTCTTTTAATTTTTAAATATTGTATATGTGTTTTATATGTGTATTTTATCTTGGCTGTTCACCGTCCCGAGTCCCTTAGGGAGAGGGGGGCGGTATATAAATTTAAATAAATAAATAAATAAACAATGCTTAATGTGTAAATAAATGGACAATTTAAAAAATGTAATCCTTACCTATTAACTTAACTCTATCCCCAAAAGGAGTTTGAGAACTACATATTAATCATTTTACATATTTTTAATTGATACATACTTTGTTTCCAAGAGATTCAAAATGATCAAAATGATCATTCAAAATGATCAAAAGTTTACGTAAAGATCAATTTAGTATAGATAGAATACTGAATGCTGAAAATTAGAAACAAATTCAGTAAAGAGCAAAATTTGTACATCTAATAAAGCACTGGAGACTTATTCTGAGAAATGCTTTGATTCTATCTACATCACATGTAAGTATACATTTGTGTATGTCTATAGTGAACATACAAATAGTATAAAACATTTGTGAACAAAGAGAGCTCTACAAAACCTTCAAAGGAGATGCTTTATTCGATTTTTTTTTTCATCAGCAAAGCAAAATAGCTGCATACTACATGGAAATGCATGTGAAAATAGCCACGAGCAGTTTAAAAGCAATCATGTGAATCTGGGAAGAGATGTAGCTCCTTTAACAATTGAATAAATGTCTCATATGCACTCCCACGCAGATGCAAAACCTCATATTTGTACAGCTCGACAATGTTATGCACACATACAGATTTACAGGAAATCCATATGATTCACCAACAGCCAGTTTAGTGTACTGGTTAAGGCACCAGGTAGAAATTGGGAGAGGGTGACTTTAGGTACAAAGCTAACTGGGTGACCTTGGGCCAGTAATTCTCTCTCAGCCCTTGGAAAGAGGCAAGGGCAAACCACTTTTGAAAAAACACCTTACCAATAAAACTATAGGGATTTGTCCAGCACTGTTGCCAGGCGTAAGCTATGATAGGAAGGTAGACTCATACACACACAAATAGGATTCTCCAAATGTTATATGAAATGCACCTGGAATTTTGCAGTCACTTTCTGACAATGTCTGTGGAGTTTTCTTTTCATAAATTGGCTGCTAGGGGAGAGATTATTGATGATAAAGCATAGACTTACCAAAGGTAAATGAGTGAAGATGATCTCCACTGCCTCTCTCTGATTCCTGTACTGTCATTCCCACCACTGTCTCAGCAGCCATTTGACATTTTTATTGTTTAAAAAATATGAGGCCTACAGAGAATCTAAGATGTTTTTAATGTTAAAGATTATGCTGAATATTAAGGTTATGCTTTGCTTCAGGACAGTTTCCTGATTTTTTAAATTAAAATTCTGCTATATTGTTAAAAATTCAAGTAGGGCAGGAACCAGAGGTGGTATTCAGCAGGTTCTGACCAGTAATGGAGAACCGGTAGAAGAAATTTTGAGTAGTTCAGAGAACCAGCAAATACCACTTCTGACTGGCCCCACCCCCATCTATTCTCTGCCTCCTGAGTCCCAGCTGATCGGCTGGGTCTTCTTTTGTTGCCCTGCGCAGGAGAATGGAGCGGGAAAGCAGGTTAGTGGGGTGGGGAGAGAATGGGATTTTGCAGTAACCTTCCCCTGCCATGCCCACCAAGCCATGCCCCCAAGCCACACCACACCCACCAAGCCACGCCGACAGAACCGGTAGTAAAAATTTTTGAATCCTACCACTGGTAGAAAGCTGTACATGTATTAAAGGAGATGTCTCTTGACACATAGGTGCCAATGAGCAGCATGTTTTGAAAACTCAGGGTACATACAGGCCTTTTTCTTACATTTTTAATGCCCTATATTTCCACTGAATTAAGACTTTCATACTGAAACAAGAAAATATATTCAAAATAAGCAGAATGTTGTATGAATATTTATTTTCTATCCTGTGGTTCCATTCAAAGGACAATCAAAATATCTCACAATGCAAAAAATATTTTTTAAAAAATCAAACCAAATAAGTAACATTAAAAGAGATACCAAAATGTTTTAAAAGTTCTAAACATTTAACATTTTAGTAAGTTTTAAAATATTAAATCAGAATTTTTTAGGGTTCTATTTAAGACCTTTCAGTTTGACTGAACTTTTTCCCTCAAGTAAGTAGATATGCAGCTGCCGAGTGAATCGTTTAAAAGTCATGTGGAAATATAAAACTCTATAAATACCGGGCATAGAGAACCTCAGCTTATCTGTCATTAGTAATTCACTTTTAACATATTCCCTTGCTATGATAAGTTGGAGCATATTCACCTTTTATTCTTACAACTTACAACAAATCTGCCTAATGAATTATTTAGGTTTACAATAAGGATGTTCAAATGGATTAGGTGCACATACCTAATAAAAAGGCATAATGAATTATTAATATTATACAGGCATAAAAGATGCACCCTCTGTATAATGCAGAGTACAGTTTGTATTATTTCCTGACTTGCAGCAAAGTAAGTCTCTGCAAGATATAAGCAAGACCTGTAATCCTACTGAAGGTAGCTGAGGAAAGGGTAAAGACTGGCGAGAGAACCATCATGAATACCAGGTTTGGCCCAATCTATTTTGCAGCCGAAGGCTATGAATTATATGTTGCCTTCTTTTTCAAAAAATAGAATAGAATAACAGAATTGGAAGGGACCTTGGAGGTCTTCTAGTCCAACCCCCTGCTCAGGCAGGAAACCCTCTAGCATTTCAGACAAATGGTTGTCCAATCTCTTCTTTAAAACTTCCAGTTTTGGAGAATTTACAATTCTGGAGGCAAGTTGTTGCACTGGTTAATTGTTCTGACAGGAAATTTCCCCTTAGTTCTAGGTTGCTTCTTTCCTTAGTTAGTTTCCACCCATTGCTTCTTATCCTGCCCTCAGGTGCTTTGACTTCCTCTTCTTTATGGCAACCCCTTAATGCCCAGTTGTTGGCTGGACCGGCAGATAAGTATTCTTTTATTAGAGGACAAACTTTGAGGTAAAGTGTGGTGGATTTGAGGGAAACTGATGGATTTTTATTGAAATCCACTTGAAAACATTAGGCTGGTTTAGGGATGCAGAGTGGGATCCTCTCCCTCAAACTCTGCAGGCATTTAGCTATCCTCTTCAATAGTTGTTGAGGGTACCGTAATGCTTAGTGGTTAAAGACGCTGAGTTTGTCATCTGGAAAGCTGACAGGCTGGGTTCAAGAACCGAATAGTGTGCAACAGGGTATGGTCCTATTCCTTGTCCAAGCTCCTTCCTACCTAGCTGTTTGAAAGCATGCTCATGCGAGTAGATGAATAGGTACCACTTTGGTGGGAAGTTAACAGCATTCTGTACACCTTTGGCACATGGCCACAGAAAATGTTTTCAGACAAGCTGGCTCCTTTGACCAAGAAACAGAAATGAGCACCTTACCCTAGCATCAGATTGGGGAGGGAAACCTTTATCTTCAATAGTTTGCTGCCATTTCCTGGTGTTCTGCCACTTGAAGCTGTCTGGTTCCTACTCTGTGCAGCTGGAGGATAGTCTGCCAAAGAAACTGTCTCACAAAACTGTTTCTTCCAGGTGCTTGGATGCTCTTGACTCCTGCACCTGATAGAGAGCTCTGTTGAATCCGTCTGTTTCTGTTTTTGTGAAAATTCTGCATGCATCGTGGAAGGAGCAACTGAGTGAATAGTGAAGAAAGGGCCCTATCAAAGCTGCTGCTGCTGCTTTATATCTCTGGATCAGTGGGACATACAAACTATGCTGGCTCTTCACACCCAATGCAAGCTAACTGCTGATTGGGATCATAGGCCCATGTCATTATATACAAAGGACATCCCTTGACACTGGTGGCTTTCTATTGAAATCCATATATTTGTCTTGGGCTCATAATTATACACTCCAATTTATTTCTAACATCCTACAGACAGTATATAAAAACCATTGGCACAATCTGGAGAAAATTTAGGCAAATTGTAATCCTGCTGATGTCATTTAAATGCTCAAGATTTGCAGAAAAATCAAGAAAAGAAAGGAAAGTGGGAAGGAAATAAAAAGTTAAAAGTGATGGGCATCTGAAACAAAACAATAAATCGGTGAGGATGAACGTGGAATATTCAAGAGAATATGTTTGAATATGTGGACATCCAGAATTCCCCAGCCAGTAGGCTGGCTGGGAATTCTAGGAATTGAAGTCCACACAAATTGCCAACATTGAGAAACGCTAAACACAGTATCCTGGAGTTGGAAATGATTAGCTAGAAATTTCATGAGTAGTATATAGTTTTAAAAGGTGAGACATCCCTAAAGTTAGTAAAATTTAGTTATTTGTTAGCCTGGGTAAACAAGCTTTTCTCTGAGCAAACCTGTCTTGTGATGGGTTCAATTTGCAGAGAGTTCCCATTTTCCTTTTTTTATCTGAGTAAACATGGCTGACTCTTCAGTCACAATTTTTACTATTCGCTTTGATGATGCATTCTTAAAAAGTCAACTTTCCTATTTTGTTACATTTACCCAAGAAAGGTATTTTTCAATATAAACATTTTTTCTCTAAGTCAACATTCCTTTCAGAGCTCATCTTCAAATCCTGTCACCCATGGTACGAAGCTGTCCTGCTAACCATTTTGGAGGATTTGTTCCCATAAATACAGCCATTGTCTCATCTAGCCCACTGAAAAAGCAGCCTAAATTTAACTGTTCCACTTTGCTGTTTTTCTGACCCAAATGTTAGCATCCAAATGACCTTTGATGCTTCACATGCAGTCTTTGTGATGGCATAGCCAGTGGTTGCATCTGCTGTACTTCTGTTGGTCAACTAAAACTGCTTTGGGCAACCTCCTTTCCCTGGTCACTGTTTTGTACTATATTGCAGGTATGTCTCATGTAATGCATGATCCATATTTCATCAAAGACTGTTCAAGCATATCCAGGCTTTTAAATACAGTTATAAGGGGGGATCTCACACCAGTCTCCTAGAAGCTACTTGGCCTGTTATTAAACATTTGTTTCAGTAGTTTTTCAAAAAGCTTTGTCTGGAAAAAAATAATAAAAGTTTTGTAGTGATAGTGGGTCAATTGCATTTGGAAAGAGATGTTTTGCTGATTCTGTCCTAAATGAGTTCTTGAAAATTTTCTGCTGCTTCCACCAACAAGGGAGTTTTATAAGCCCATTCCTTCGGCTGTTTTCCTATTGTGGGAGAGAGGCAGCGCCATTTTGCTTACTCTATCACAACTTGTAAACACCATGGGATAGCAGCCCCAGGTTCTGCCAACTGTGGCCACTGTCAGCCAACACTTCCATTTCCTTGCAGTAATTTGGTGTGTGGTGAGCAGATGATGTGGAATCAACAGGACTTATTATTTACAGGATTTACTGTACATAGCCATCTATTCCATATAATAAAGCAAGACAGCTTGTAAGAATCCATAAAATCAAAGGGCTAGGGCAGCCACTGAGAAGATGTGCCTCTGAGGTCCCATCAGGTTGCAACATTCCATTCTTTTACAAATGCGGCCATGTAAAACAGTTTATTAATCTTCTTGAAGACTGGCATTCCTCTGCCCCCAAAGAGCCCAGCCAAGATCAGTTTTGTGGAGGATGGGTCAGGAAGAAATGACAGGGAGTTCTTTAAATATGCTGGAGAAGAATAATGTAGAATTGGATTCAGAAGTAGGTTCCTGGGCTACATATAGCTTGCCTAGCTAATATTTAGCTATTACAGCTTACTTAACAAACCCCAGCACTCATATTTGGAATATTCGTTATATTTATTTATTAAATGTAAATGCTGCCCATCTCTCAGTTCAAGGTGACTCTGAGTGGGGTATAAACTAAACGGTCTCAGGACAGTTTGTTTGGTTTTATAGTTAAGGCACCAAGCTTGATATTGTGAGATCCTGAGCGCTAGTTCCACTTTAAGCACAAAGCCGAGTGGACAACTTTGGGTCAGTTACTGTCTCTCAGCGCTAGGAAGAAGCAAGTGGCAAACCACTGCACTGGTAAGACCAGAGGTGGTATTCTGCAGGTTCTGACTAGTTCTGCAGAACCGTTAGCAGAAATTTTGAGTAAGTCAGAGAACTTTCCCCTGGAGTGGGGTGGGCAATGGAGATTTTACAGTATCCTTCCCCTGCCATGCCCACCAAGCCACGCCCACAGAACTGGTAGTAAAAAGTTTTGAATCCCACCACTGGGTAAGACCATACTTGGAATACTGCATCCAATTTTTATTTTTATTTATTTTATTTTGTCAAGCGATTATAAGATAACAGGTATAAGTATAAACATAAGTTATGAATACATGAAATGCAGAGGTGATATTCAGCAGGTTCTAACCAGTTCTGGAGAACAGGTAGTGGAAATTTTGAGTAGTTCAGGGAACTGGCAAATCCCACCTCTGACTGGAGATTTTACAGTATCCTTCCCCTGCCACGCCCACCAAGCCACACCCACAGAACCGGTAGTAAAAAAATTTGAATCCCACCACTGATGAAACGAATACATGTATAGTCACCATGATGTAAAAAAGATGTTGAGACTCTAGAAAGTTTAGAAAAGAGCAATGAAGATGATTTGGGGACCAGAAGGTAAACCAGATAATGAATGTTTGTGAGAACTGGGAATATCTAGTCTAATAAAGAGAGAGATTAGAGATGACTTGATACCTGCCTTCCAATATTTGAGGTTTTGTCACACAGAGAAAGGGGGTCAACGTATTCTCCAAAGCAGCTGAGGGTAAGACAAGAAGTAATGGATGAAAGCTTAACAAAGAAAAAGCCAATCTAGAATTAAGGAGAAATTTCCTGTCAGTGAGAACAATTAGTCAGTGGAATGGCTTGCCTTTAGAAGTTGTGGGTACTCCATTACCAAAGTTTTGAAGAAGTAATTGGACAATCATTTGTTTGGAATGGCATAGTCTCTCCTGTTTGAGTAGAGGGTTGGACTAGAAAACTTCCAAGCTCCCCTCCAACTACGTTATATTGTTACTGTTATTTCTGAAAAATCTTGTCAAGAAAACTACAGGGAATAATCCAGACACATGCCAGGAGTAAAAAAGTGACTTGAAGGCACCTTACTCCATCTCTTTTAAATGGTTTTTTGAAAAATAGGCACACTATTTTATAAAGTTTAATCGTATTTGTTTTTTTTTAATGGCTATTTTTCTTGTAGAAGAATTAGGATACTAAATAAATGAAAACCCAAGCACAAAAATAAAAATAAAAAGCAGCAGGGCATAAAGAAGACTAATAATAGCTAATAACAAAAACAGAGATCCTTTTTTTCTGGAATTTCTGTTTTTAAGTTTGATGAGAAGGATCTTGTGTAATTTTGAAACCTGAAATGAAAACAAAATTAAAATCAATACTGGAGAAATTGCAGTATTCCCAGTAACGACCAAACTTAATGTTCTTCATCCAGCAGCGGATGATTATTGTCTCTAGGACTACAGCTCCCAGAAAACTTAGCGCGGCAAAAAACAACAACAACGCCCAAAGTCTTTCAGTCTTCCCATTGCATCTCTCGGTTACTCTCGCGATACTTGGGTTTTTTTTTTCTGCCTCTCACCGGCCTAGGTGGCTTCAACCCATCCCTGCACCTGGCTATGGCCGATCCCAAGTATGCGGACCTGCCCGGCATTGTGAGTGGCGAGAAAGAAGCCCCTGCGGGGAGAAAGGAGGCGGGGAGGCTGGTGCCGTTTTAAGGATGGAGGAGCGTGAGCTGTGCCTAGGGAGAGGGAAAGGGTGGGGTCAGAGAGGCTAGTGAAACTGGAGATATGGGGCTGCGGGATGGCTGGGTGGATGGAGGGATGAAGAAGTGGGTCGGAGATCTGCTTGTAAGGAGAGGAGCACCGGAACATAAATTGGGGGTTTTGATCCGCGCCAGGGAGCGGAGCTCCTTAGTCTTAGCGGAGATTAGAGGGATTTAAGGGAAGACCCAGAGCTCAGCCTGATCCCGAAGGAGGTCTGTATCTGGCAGCCGGGATGCCATTAAGAAAGGAGTGCCTCTGAGGTTGTGCAGAGAGGTGGGGATCCCCTGCAGAAAGAGCAGGGAGTGTTGAGTAACATCCTGGAGGGCAGATGTTGCCAGCTGGTTCCTCACACTTTTCAGAATGTGTATTTTGGCTGTATTTTGTATCTGTACTAATTAAACTTTTATTTAGTTACATAGAAAAGAGCCATAATGGAAATTGAAGAAAAGGTTGATAACAAATGTGGCATGTGATTTTGTTGATGCAAACATAGAAAATATAAGCAAAATGATTCTTAGGGTCCTCTGTTCACTTCCATATTTTATTTAAAAAAACATCAACAACTTTCCACTTCTCTGGCTTTTCCCCTCCACTGCCAGGATGATAAAATGTACTTGAATGAAGAATGTGAAAATTAGATATTCCCATCAAAAGCGATTCCACAATCAAAGGGTCCATTAGTGATAATACGCTGTGCAAATCCTATGGCAGCTTTCTCTAAAGACAAGCCTGATGATTAAAAAAGCTCAAGACAGAGGGATGCTTTTGTTCCAATGTCTTAAATGCAGAGTATGAGAGTATGAAAAGCTGCTGCTGTTAGTGGCTGTCTGAACTGCCAGACAGAACAATAACCAATAAATTGTGCTTGTCTCAGTTAAGAAAGGGCAAGTGTCACATTGAAGGATATAGCCTAAGGTGTGGGTTGCAGATACTTTATGGATATTTTATCTGGAGCGGACAAGAACCTGGAGTGGCATATTCCATGCCCTGTAGCAGCGTCTCTCTATTTTGTCCTGTCATTGGAGTAATTCAGTATTTGTGAGAGATTATTGCTTAGTGGTTAATGGCTTATTCGGCATACAGGAGACTCTGCATTCAGCCCCTGGCAGCTTCAGTTAGCTTGCATAGCAGGAGATGGGAAAGGCCTTCTCTTCTTCAGATACTGGAGAGCCAACACCTAGCCAGAATAAACATTGCTAACTAAGCAGCTTTGTTTATTCTGTATATTGTACTGTAAAATAAAAAGGAATTAAAAGTTGATTAAAATGTGTGGATTCCTTATTTTTTATAAATGTACCACGTTAGGGAAGTCTATATTTTAGGAAATACGCTGTCAGCCAGTAAAGTTTTAACAGGATAAAACTGGGCGAGTTTTGCCTAACCCAATCTATTATTGTTTAATTCAGACACTAGTAATTTTTTTTTTGTTAGACAGCTATTCTGAAACAATATGGTTTCTTATCCTATTGTCAAAAGCCAAATTGTAGAATGTTTCATTTTTCACTACATATAGAATTTCTCCTCATTCCTTTGAAAGGACATTTGCTTTTCCCATATTTTTGCAGGTATGTGACCTTACTGCTCACATTTGGGCAGCACTTACTGTTTACATTTGGGAAACATTTACTGGGCACTCTTCTGAGGCAACTATCACATAAATGATGGCTAATAGATTCATTATGGAGTTGCCATTTACCTTATGCTTTTGCATTTTGCTCACCAGAACATATTTTTCCAATGCCCCACTTGTACCTGTTCCTAGATCAGGAAGCACTGATATTTACACACATTTTAGTCAATTTCCAATTAGAAATATTACAATGTGCTTTAAAGAGCTGCAATATTAGACATAATACCATTGCTACATGAGAGCTGCAGTGAATCCCAGAGGGCTTCTGGATGCAGTTAATATTGCTGATTATCATTTTTAAAGCTTTACGTGACATGGGGCCAGTTTACTTGCAAGGCCACTGATCTGTAATGATTTGTACTTGTCCCACTAAATCTGGCAGATGGGCATGCTCCAAATCCTTTCAGTGAAATAGCATCTTCTGTTAACACAAGGAAGCATGTCTTCTGTAATAACGTATCTTGTGGAATTGCTTTCCCCCAAAATACGGAGGCTATCATGCCCCTGTCAGAATCTGATTCGGAGACAGTAGCTGAGCAACTGACAGGGAATGGGAGTGTGGCTTCGTTGGCTGTGGAAGAAACGGGAAGATCACAGTCTGGCTGGACAGAGCAGGGGAGAGGTAGAGCAAGAGAGAGGGAATTCAGAGGAAGACCCAGGCCCACCCCCTCTTCATCCTAGGGCACGCAGGGAGGAATGGAGAAGGGAGCAACATGAGTTGTGTGGTTTCCAGGGGAGGAAAGGGCCCTGATTCCCTTCATTAGCTGCAGCTGGGAACACAGTGTTTAAAAAGGGAAGCTGCACACAGCAAGTTGTTGGGAGAAAATAGTGAATTATCTGGTATTGTTGAGGCTTATCTGTGTTCCTGGCGTCTTCCCAACTGTGTGTGTTTTGCTGTGCTTTCAAGTCTGCAATTCCTTGCCCTGTCAAGTTAATTACTGCAACATAGTTAGTTTGGATTTTTAGTTACAATTTGTATGTACTTTGTTTTCGGACTGAATTTCCTCCACTTAAAGACTGTTCCTGGGACAGGTTTTTTTCAGCCGAAGGTAACCTGGACACTGAGAGCAAAGTTGGAGATAATAAAGGGACTCTTCTTACTTATTTGACTTTGTTGCCTTTGTGCCATGCCCCGGATCATCACAGAGGCCTAGATCCTATTGGCCTTTTAGAAGGCTATGAAAATCTGGCCTCTTCCCCAGATACTGGAGTTGGTGGAGCCACAGTGTGGGTATTGTTTCGTTTGATGTTCTAAAGATGTAATTTTTAGGGGCTTTGACCCAGTTTTTTTTAAAATTGGATTTATAGAATTTGGTTGTGTTCCACTTCTGTTTGCTACGCAGAGATCCTTGGCTACATGGACAGTTATTTAAATTTGTTAAATAAATAAAAGCCAATTGATAATTTGGGAGGAGCAATGCTGCAATTTGAAATCCCCAAACAAAGCAATATGCACCTTCTGTACTTATTTTATATATTTGTTATTGTACCAGTGATGATCATAGTATGTACATTTTTCTGCTGAGTTTTTTAAATTATCTCCAACATGCCTTTGCTAATGACCACGGACCTGATTGCCTGAGTTGATTTAGCACTCGTGAGGCCAATAGTTTGAGATTCTGTCTGGAGTTTATAGACCTGGTTCTGAACAGCAGATCTGGGAAAGATCCAAGTGGAAAAAAATCCCTAACATGATTTTTCAGGATGGTTGTAATATAAGCCCTATCCCCAAAATAAGCCCCGGTTAAGATCACCAGACGGAGGGATGCATTTAGTACCGTATTTCCCTGAAAATAAGACCTAATGCGTTTTTGGGAGCAAAAATTAATGTAAGACCCGGTCTTGTTTTCGGGTATTAACTAACCATTTTCTGAGCATGGAAACACCAGAAATAAATGTAGATTATACATGCAATTCAGTCAGGTTCATGAATCTCGCCCTGAAGTCTTCCCTTTGAATCTTTATTTATTATTGAAAACAGCTGCTTTGTGGTGAATGGGCTAATAAATATTCTTTGGGCCAGTAGGTGGGATTTATTTATTTTGAAGGTCCCCAATTCTATCCTGTCTCTGGGAAACATACAACATAAGATAAATTAAAAATAAAAATATACAAAGATACTACAAAAGAAATGTTGTTACTTAACTGATCATATATTAAGTGTGTGGTCCATCTTGTTATATTCTCTGATTTTAGTTCTTCAGATAAAAAGAGTTAATTCATACTATTATTAATTTATGGTGGATCTTTTTTTAAGGAAATGTTATTGTAACAGGTCTCTTCAGGATCTGCAGTAATATTCTGATCCCCTCATTTTATTGTTTTCCAGGCCAGGAATGAGCCTGATGTTTATGAAACAAGTGACCTTCCTGAAGATGATCAAGCAGAATTTGATGCGGTAGGAACATATAAAATTCTATTGTTTTTTTAAAAAATTATGAATACATTAAGTGAGGGTATCTATCCTTAGACTATTTCCAAAAATGTCATTTCACCAAAGTGACTTGTATATCCTACTATTGTTATATAGAGTGACCAAGTAAAAGGAAATACGGAAATTGGAAAGTGATATAATTTGGTATTTGAAATCTTTGTTAAATAAAACTGGATTTCATAGTTTCTTTTAACCTGAATAAACTGAAAGAAACTTTCTTAAAAACACCAAACTGTTAAACTGTTGATCTTTTTGACTGCCTCTTGCTTCCTTAATGTGACTCCACAAAATAATTCTGAGCTGTAGATTTTCTTAGGAGAATATTTGTTGTTTTGTAATAATAATTTTGTAAATCAAGATTAGATATTAGACAATTGCTTTTGAATGTTTGAAAGTTATTTATTTTTGCCGGAAAATAGTTGTTTTTGTACTTTTGTATATGTTTGAGGCTTTTTATTAGCTACATATGAACTTTATACTGAAGTACAAGATTCCCTTGACATCTTAAAATTCTTGGTGGAAAATCATCAGCAAAACTATATTGGGAAAGCATTAATTGACTTTGGTGATGAGACCTTTGCTGTAATGAACTATTAATTGGTTTTATACTTCTTGTTTTATTTGATTATTGAAGCTGATCAGAATTGCAATTTATAAGATGGGCAACTATACAGATAAGATTAATAAGAAAAATAAATAAATCCAAGCTTTTACAATTATATGTAATAATTAGTAGTCCCAGTCTGAAAGAAAACATTCCAGGAAAAGCTAGGGAAAAAAAAAACCTAAATAATTCAGAAGGGATGGCATGAATTTTAAACTGTCGTAATATATTATGATGTGTGGAACCAGGCAAGTACAATATTTCTTTTCTTTAAATATTTGTAATCAAAAATATAACTGAAAATATTAGATGTATCATTTGATAAGCTAGACTTTATATATATATATATATATTTTCAGAGGTTTTCGCGGGTATTTGTATATGGATCTTTGGTTCTTCGGGTTTTCTCCCGCGTAGAATTGGAAATATCTAGGCGACGTTTCGATGAAATCTCATTCATCATCTTCAAGCTTGTGTCTTCAGCCTTGTGCTTCTTGGAGTAATGTGAGCTTGCAGCTGCTTCTTCCTTTTAACTGCTAGTGGGGGTGGGACTTGATTGGGTGGGGGCTTGGCTGTGTTCTGATTGGGTGGGGGTGTGTTCTCATTGATTGGGGGTTTGTCTGTGTTCTGATTGGTTGGGGGATTGGCTGTGTTCTAATTGGCTGGGGGTGTGTTCTGTTCCGGTGGGGGTTTGGTTGTACTCAGGTTAGTCTTAGTTGCTGGGGGATTTGAGCTGGTGAGCTATGATCCTGTTGTTTGGCTTCGTGTTCGAGGTCGTGCCACATCTTCATGGTGGGCGTCAGTTCCCTTCATGTATGGGTTGGGGGGGGGTTTGAAGCAGGTAGTGATGCAGCTGTGGTACGGCTTCTGGTCCGTGGTCATGTTTCATCTTGTGTGTGAGTGTGAGTCTGCTTTCTACGTGGAAGTATGGTAGTTTCTTGTGTGGCCCTCATGGGTATGGGTCTCGTGTCCTTCTTCATGTTAGGTACTCGTTTGTTAATGAGGGCGGGTTTCCAAATGGCTGGTAGGCGGGAGGTGTCATCTCATTTATTCATGCTATGTGGGCGTTTTTCTATCTCTATGGCTTCTCTGATTATTCTGTTGTTGAAGTGTTTGGTTTTGGCGATAGTTCTGGTATTTTTAAAGTCAATCTTATGTCCTGTGGCTTTGAGGTGTTGGACCAGGGAAGAGGTCGGTTCTTCTTTTTTGATTTAGTTCTTGTGTTCTTCAATGCGTGCGCTTATTCTTCTGTTAGTTTGTCCGATGTATATGGTGGGGCAGGAGGTGTTAGAAAACCAAGTTAGGAAACGAAGTTAGAAAACCAAGGAGTATACGAAATCCCGTGCACCTCCTGCCCCACCACAACCTAATCCTGACATTTTTGACCTTTGCAGATTTGTAAAGTAAAACTGAAGCAAGATAAGCACTGTTGCAATTTTACATAGTGACCATTTTGCCTAACAACCAAATGGCCAATCTCAGTTGTGACTAAATGAGGATTACCTCTATAGTAAATATATTTAATTGCAACACAACCAACCGCTTCACTAGTACAACTTTACTTCTTACAAATATACAAATGGGTGGTTTTGTTTTTTAATGAAAAAGAAGATAATAAGGCTGACCTATGTGTATGTAACATTCTCTATTTCCATTTCATTCATCCTGCTATATTAAACATGCCCCATTTCCAAATTAAGTGAATCATTACAGTTAAGTGGAATTTTTATGCATGCATAATTAAATTAATCAAAAGTGAATTTCCTAGTTCTCATTTTGCTTCAGGAAATAATCATCTTTGTTATTCCAAGGAATATACAGTCAGAATGGTATTCAAATACAAGTATGTTTGTTACAAGGAACTTGGTTAAATCTTTCAGATTTAATCATTGTATCCAGCTGCTCAAATCTTGCTTAATAAACATCTCTGTAAGATGTTTAGCCATTTCTGTATTTCAATATTTTGCAGTTTAGAAGGTGTATTTATAGTGGCTCGTTATTACAACAGAAAAATCTTTTGCTCCTACTGTAAAATGTAAGTTGTTTCTCTGATTTGTCCACAATATACTTTCCTAGAAGCAGGAAAGTCTTCCTTTTCTATACCCAGTAAAACAAATTACAGCATGGACATGGTATTATATGGCCCTTTTATTGCACTGAAATCAGACTGAATTGAGTATATGTGGGATTAGTCTGATATTTCCACCAAATTGCAAAGTATTTTATATATATAGCCTTTCTTTCACTTTTCCTTTACAGGGTATACTTTGGTTCTGCAATTTCAAGACATTGTCTCCCATTCTTTTGACTTTGGAATGTTTGTCATACTTAATGATAGTCTTGTTTAATCGAGTTCTTTCTTTAGTCTGAACTCGCCCAGAAGAGAATGAGTAGGACCAGAAAAGCTGTGACATCTCTGAGATTTAAACTTTAGTGTAATAGATTTGTTTGGGATGGAGAATCTCCAAGGACTCAGCTAATTTATAATGCCAAAGACAGCATAACTAAGATATATTTGAAGAATATCACTTATTTTTAATAAAGAAGGAATTATAGTAATCCTTTAAATAGCTATAGAACATTCGAAAGCAAAATTTCAGGGTGAGACATAGCTACAGAAGGAAAAGTCCTGGTTAGAGTATCTGGTTTCTTTCTCACAATATTGTTAGCCTGTGATGGAATGGCATTATGATTTGATCGCATGTTGCTAAAAGTACATTCAAATGATGGATTGCTGTAAAGATTTTTTTTTCCTCTGGGGGTGCTAGTTGAATCTCCTGAAGGCTGTATAAAATGGATGCTATAGATTTTAAAGTTTAGAATCAAAAGAGTTTTGATTCCTTCTTTTTGTATATCCCTGTTTGCACGGTAATCAGAATATTTGCATGCAGAACAAATAGATCTACAGAGGATGCTATAGCCATCACTCTTCACACTGTTCTGAGTCATTTGGAACAACGGGGGTGGGGGGAGCCTTTGGATTATCGATTTCCTATCTGGCCGCTCTCAGCGGGTCAGATTAGGTAATCATACCTCTTCAGCACTTATTCTTAACAGTGGTACATCACAGGTTTGTGTGTTGAGTCCCTTACTTTATACACTTTATGTACATGACTGCATTCCCACTCACGCCAGTAATACTATTATTAAATTTGCAGATGATACAACAGTGGTGGGACTCATCTCTGGGGGGGATAAGGTAGACCAGTTGCTTTCTTGGTGTGCAGACAATAACTTAACACCAATAAGACCAAGGAGCTTATGGTGGATTATAGAAGGAACCGATCAGACATCCAGCCCTTGCTTATCAATGGAGACCGAGTGGAGCAAGTGGCCAGTTTTAAGTTTCTGGGTGTTATCATAAAAAAGGACCTGACTTGGAGCACTCGTATTGTAGCACTGGTCAAAAGGGCCCAGCAGAGATTATACTACCTGAGACTTCTCAGGAAACAACAACTGAATGAAAAACCGCTGGTGACCTTCTACTGCTGCACCATAGAGAGTATTTTAACTTAGTGCACCTTTGTATGGTTTGCCAATTGCACAGTGGAAGATAGCACAGCGCTCCAGAAAGTTAACATAATTGCCCAGAAGATCATTGGTTGCCCTCTCCCTCTTTTTGGAAGAGCTTTATAGCTCCCGCTGCCGTAAGAAAGGATCTTAAAGATCCATCTCATCCTGAGCACCCTTTTTTTGAACTATTACCATCTGGCAGACTTTATAGGGTAATAAAAACAACAAATAGGCTGAAAAACAGTTTCCATCCCAGAGCAGTAACTATTGAATATTGAATTCTATTGTATAGTGCAATATTAATGCAATATTAGGGGTTTTCAATTCAGTGGTGTAGAATGCGAAGGATGTGTGTTTGTGTTTTATTTACTGAAGATGGCATTTAATTTCATTGTACAAGGTGCAGTGACACTAAACTAAACTAAACCAAATTTAAAACTCTCACAAAGCCAGTTCAGATTGACTCTGGCTTTAAAAGTCCAATGTTGTATTCACATTTATTTTTTAAAGTAATCATAGCATCCATTAACAAATGCCCTGGCTCAGAATACAGTGCCATAAGCTGATTCCTGGACATGGCAGGAAATGCATCATGGGCTCAAGTGATTACTCCCACTTTGGCTTCTCTGTCATTTGCCCAACTATTAACGGCCTCTTGTGATTAATTCCAAATTTTGTTATTAATGTTAGGTAAGTTTTATTTGAAATAAACCAGCATTAATTAAATGTGTTACGGAATTGGTATGTGTCAATAAATCACAATTAAGATTAATTGCAATTTGACCTTATGTCCTAACTTTTGATTAATTTGAAACTGATTAAAAATAAAACTGCAAGCTTCAGGTCATTTTATTCTCATTAAAATAAACTATGATTTAATATGATGTCAACCTGCAGTCATTTTAAATTAGGCTCTTGGCACTTCATGGTAATCCAGAAGTTCTAATATAGCAAGTTAGTTTATTAACTTTAATATCCATTTTTGGCTCCTCCTTGAATCAGGGACCCTGTTTTATCTCTCATAACATATCAGAGTTGAAAAGCATTTTTGTTGCTTCTGATCCCTCGCTTATTAAAGAGGGAGTGATTCCAGTTTGGTTGTTCCATTTTTTTTAAAAAAAAAGATTTTTTGTATTTTTATCTTAAAAAAAGAATTCACAATTATAGAGAAAATAATTACTGTAATTAAAATTTTTGTGATTTAAAACTTATGTGATTGAATTTTTCAGGAGTTTTCAACAAAAACAAATGTTCTTGTATAAAAGTGGCAGTTTAACAGTGTTACAATATTTTTGATACATATAAAAACCAATATAATATATATTGCCTTAGACCAACTGCATATATGGGAAGGCTGTTTTTCAGGCTGACTAAAATAGTCACCTGCAAGCTCGTCCATTGTGTCAGTGAAAATATATATTTTCTGTTGAAGAGAAATTATGAAAGATTCTGCCCTAATGTCTTAGAAGATGTATTACAGTGGTGGCTAACCTTTTTGGGCTTCCGTGTCGAAAATTGGGCATGCACTCGCATGCCAGCACCCAGAAGGCAATGCACATGCTCCCCATGCCCCCTGCGCATGCATACGTGTCTCCCATGCCCCTTTTGCATGCATGCCAGATACCTGACAATCAGCTGTCGGGTGGGCGGTGCACGTGCATGCACAGTGGAGCTCTTCTGGGCGACTTCTCACGTGCCGGCAGAAGTGGCTCTGTGTGCTACTTCCAGCACGCATGCCATAGGTTCGCCATCACAGATATATTAGGTTCAAAGTGAAAAGTAGCTTGGTTAGTAATACATCTGTAATTTGATTCTTTGTACTTCCTTACACACTTAACAAGAATACATATCAAAACCTCGCAGTCCTTGAGGGATTGTGCCTGGAAAAAGGATTTATGTTCATTTGAGTCAACTGCTCAAGAGTTTGAGTACATAGCAATGAGTCATTATATTAAATTATTGTGATAACCTGAGAAGAATGGACAGAAAAATAATGCATTGTCTATTGTTTCTGCTTTAGTTTACCTGGGCACATTTGCTCTGCTCTTAGCATTTTACAATATTTTCTTTCCAGTAATACAGAAGAAAATATACCAATTCATTTACTGTGGCTGCAGAGAAGTTGCCTTTCATATATATGTCAGTTTGCTGAAATAAAGGGTCTCTTATTGATCTCCCCGCTCCAATGGGAATAAGATAGGACCCATGCAATTTTGATGGTTGATATTGAAAACCCATGCCCAGTTTTAGCATTTGGTATTTCTAGGTGCAAAGCGTTTGGTTAATTGGGATGAAAAGCCACAGCGTCACATACCTTACTTGTCATTATTGAAAAGAAAAAAATACCCACTTTTATCCAGTTTTGGATAATTTACCTAGTTTTCGGAAGCATACAGTCCTTAGTTGGCCCTTTCCATAAAGTAATGCATAATAAAATGCACTAATGTAAATAAGACATATTGGTGCCTCGAATGCAAGAACTGCTCATAGTTGACTGAAGAAAGCATACACCGCCCCTGTGTTTTTCTATAGGTGTTGGGTCCCTGTGTTCCTATGATAGCATGTCTTACCCTTTGTCTCTCTAGATAAATATCAAACTCAAAACCTTATAGTTTGTATTTAAATTTTCTCCCATCTCCTGCTAAAGGCTCGCCTGTTCCTGCAGTATGATATGTAGCGTTGATGTATGCCCTTAAATGTTTTGCAGTGAGTTGCATAAAAGCTATTTTTCTCTTCTTGGCATGCAAGCCATTCCCAAAGGGAATTGTGGGAGGTACATTTAGTCTCATAGTAACGGGGCATAGGGATTCAGGAGTAATCAGGTCAACAAAGTATTACCTGTGTAATGCTAGCTAAAAGCACTCTGAAGTAGCGGTTCCTTTCTGTAGGCTTAGTAAAATCTACAGCTAGCGATGGAAGTTATATAACAATTTAGCCAATCTTTGAGATAGTGTCTGATATTCAAGCCTTAGATCTAGTGCCAAGTGGTACGGAAAAATCTTACCTTGGTGTTAATTTACATAACTATTTAATTTGCTGCTTGTCATCGTGTGCTTTGTACATCTTTGAGCTTAATATATCATCTTTGGGCTTTAATTTAACCTTTCATTTTGAATCAGACATTCAATCAGGATCTGCATGTTTGTCAGAGGCCAGTTGAAAAGTATGCTGATAGAATAAAAAATACAGAGAAACAGTAGAAAGGAAAACGTAGGATTTGCATTTGACCCTCTCCGTTGTGCTTCAGCCAAAACTCCAGAAACCCTCTTGGCAGAAGAGAATATGGATAAAATGGTCCTCATGTCTCATCTTCAAAATTACTGCAACAATCCTGACTCCCTAATACTGGCATGAAGCATTTATCTTATTATTTTGTGGTGGTGTACTTTTTTTTTTCTTTTCACAAAACTCACCTTGCCTAATATCATACAGTGTTTGCAGTCAGTAAGTCACTGGGGTGCAGTTTAAAGGCTGCCTACTTCAACTGGCATATTCATGCTTATTGGGTTGTAGTTGCTGGAATTCCAGTCCCTGTGATCTTGGCAATAGAGATGGTCATAAAGCATAATCTCATTGCTTAGCAATGGCAATCCTGGAACACCCCATTGCTGTTGAAAACTGAATCCCATCAGCTGTTAGCCGGGGACCACCCAGATCTAAGCCAGCCATTATTAGGTTAGGGATTAGGACGAAAGAGGAAGTAGGAAGAAAGAAAAAAAATAAAAAGAGGAGATTGTCTTGAAGATGTCAAAATGAAAAGCAATTCCTTATGTTTAATTCAAGCTTGATTAAGCTTATCTTGTAAGGTTAGTTTAATAGATACAGCTTCTAGGCCAGTGGCCCCCAACCTTTTGGGCACCAGAGATCAGTTCTGTAGAGAAAGGTTTTTCCATGAAATGGAGGGGGTGTGGTTTTGTGTGCTGCGTATATCTCGTGGGTGAGGCTTTGCTTGTGTGCGTGGCCCGGTTGCTGGCATGCTGTGGACTGGTGCTGATCCACAGATTGGGGGTTGGAGACCCCTGTTCTAGGCAGTCTTTGGTGCTATAACCCAAAAGTGGGGAATCTGACTCTCCAGGTTTTGCTGAACTATGACTACAAACCTCTTTCATCTGCTCTCATCTCCAAGCTTCTCGCTGCTAAGGGTTGAAGTTAGTGGCATCGAAAGGATATTAAACGTCCTTAAAGGTCAGGCAACTGTGCTCCACTTGTTTATTGCAGAATAATAGCACTGGAGCTTCTAGCACCAGTGCCCCAAGGAAACTGAAAACAGCTGCCTATCCAGCTTTTAACAGATAGCATTACACTTTTAGCATGTCATTTACCTGCTATGAAAATGAGGGAGATCGTTGGCTTTGTGTCTAAGTGATGAAAAATATCACATCTCTGCAATTGAAGAGGAAGAGTTACAAGAGAGCGAGAAAAAAAAAAAAACAGAAGAAAGAAATTCCCGACAAAGAAGAAACTTTTATTTGCTGGGGATTTAAAAAAGCTGCCATTAAAGATGTCCAAATGAAACATTGGAATACAAAACCTATTTTAGTGGGGATTAGTATAAAGATTTCATCGTATAACATGTATATCTAAATGGTTCATTCATTTGGTTAGAGAAGGAAGTACTATTTCAGTGGCCGAGTTGAGAAGAGAAAAAGAGTTTTTTTTAAAAAAATATATATAGACATTTGATAATATTTACTGAAATCCTCAAATAGTTCACTGAAGTCAGTGCTGTAAAATGTCGGCGCAGTAAAAGGAAAGATATCAGCAAGTGTTATTATGGAAGCTCCAAAATAAAAATGAATTAACTCCCAGTCTATTTATATTTCTTGCTAGTGTATTTGTTTGCCTTTGCCCTATTTATCCAAATACTTTCTTCACATTTAACTTATACCTTATTTCTGGGCCTTTGTCCTTCACACTTGGCTGTTTCCCCCCCACCCCCTTTCCACTGTTATATTTTTAATATATGTAAATGTATTCTTAATATTACTTCTGTACATAGTATTTTACTTTATAAGCATAAGCAGAGGATCTTTGTGTCAAAAGCGTAAAACTTAAATTTTGATTCTGAGGGAACGGTAGAAAGACCTGTATTTAAATGTTTATATAGTACAGGAAGTCTTTGACTTACAATTACAATTGGGACCAGAATTTCCATTGCTAGGTGAAACAATTGTTAAATGAGTTGAAACCTATTTTATGACTTTTTTTTGTCACAATTGTTAAAGGGAATCACTGCACTGAAGTGAATCATGCAGTTCTTAAGTGAATCCAACTTTCCTTTGCTGGTTGGATATTGCTGGGATGTTGTTACAAATGATAACCACATGGCCTTTGGATGCTGCAGTCATGCCGGTTGCCAAGAGCCTGAATTTTGATCATGTGAATTGTCAGCATGTTGCAGTGGTCATAGGTGTGAGGAATGGTCATAAGTCACTTTTTCCCATGCCATTGTACCTTTGATCACTAAATGAATGGCTGTAAGTTGAGGACTACCGTACCTGTTATTCCTTTTTTTCCAGTTTCCTTACAAACATTTGAATATTTTGTTCCTCTTACTCCTTTGACAAAGAGCGAAAGCTATTTCTGCTGTAATGAAAGCTAGATGTATTAATATAGAAGCTGTAATTGTACAAGAAACGATTGCTTTATAGCTCATTTTCAGATGAGCCACCCTTCCATAGCCAAGCATTTCTCACTGCTCACTATTTTACAGAGCTTAAACTACCATACAAAGCATTATTTAAATACAGGTAGTCCTTGACTCACAACTATAATAGAGCCTGCCCAGTACAGTTGGAGGTTATGATGGCTGTTAAGTGAGGCACCCATGTAATCACCTCATTTTCAGTACTCCCTCCAATCTCTGTTCTTTCTGGTTGTTAAATGAACCTCTGGGTTGTTAAGTGGGGCACAGGGTGCCTCAGAGGCCCCGGAGGAAGGCCTCGGAGGCCTAGCAGAGACCCTGCCCTAGGCTTCTCAAGGCCTCCTATAGTCCCTGAGGTATTGCAGCAGCCATAAATTAGGGATTGGATCATGAGTAAATTATAGGGGGTCTGCCATAATTTTGAATGTTCACTAAGCAACCAGTTGTAAGACGAGGATACCTGTATTGGCTGAGATATTCACATATCTTAACCGATTTAAAATGTCTGCTGCAACCAGTTGAATTAATTGTTTAATTAACTGATGCAACTCTTAGAATAGGGTTGGAATTTTTGAAGAATTCACTCCTGCTCCCCTTTAGATCTAGGGAGCAGGCTGTGAAAACCTGCTTTGGCAACAAAAATCAGCTGTGTGTGGGCAGGAGAGAGAAATCGCTCCATCCTTAAGCATGCCATCTTGGTGGAAGCCCATTGTAGTTTTACATCTGATACAATCAGTTGATGATGTTTTTAACTGAGCTATAACAAAATGGAAGAAAACTTGTGAAAATACTGCTAAGTAAAATGCAGTTGTGTTGCATTTTTGCTATACGTATTACTGCATATATTGAACCCCAGCCTTTTTTCTGTAGAAGAATGTGGATGAAAGATGTTACTCATAAGCAAATTACATATTTTTTCAAGGAGAATGAGGTTCACCTTGGTCCATAATGAAAAATAAATAACTTTTGCATTGTCTCAGAAGCTTTAACTGCAGAAGTGACATACACAAATATTTTGCTCTTTGCAGTGGTTGTATTGAAAATTTTATTGATACAATTACAACCGTACTGTGTAATAAATATGCATTGTCATAGTTTAGATAGTTTATTTTAGTTTCATAACATTCATTGGTAAGTCTGTATTTTTCGCATTTTAAAGAGTAAAAAGTGAATAAGAAGTGAAGGATTATGTTTTTGCATTTGGCAGTTCTGAAATCCTGCTTTTCCAAAAGCAATTGAAAACAGCATGGAAAAAAGAAAATAACAAATTCTTTATATAGTTCTATTTTATTCAGCTATCCTGTATTTATAGTCAAAGACTTATAATATCTATAACAAATAAACACTCTACAGCAAAGGTCCTTTCCAAAGTCAATTAGAAGCTTTCTATTTGTAGATTCTGCTCATTTTATTGATGTATTGATTATAGCTGGGAGAATATTAATAGCCATTGTATACTTTTTATGTAGTTTCTTTTGAGGCGTTATATCTGAGAAGAGAACAGCAATATACATAATGGGTTTGCAGATGGTAATCCTGTTCTCAGCTTCCCCACTTTCTGTACAATTGAAACCCAATTCATAACGATTTTAATTAAATAAATGGATTTTAATATACGTCCACTTGTGAAGTCAGGTATACTGGCAGTGCATATGTGTTAAATGAGGAAGTTGCACCATCTTAATTGACATCCACGTCATCCAAGTTTTTAAAAATGTATTTTCATTATATTATCACAGGAGTCTGATCTTTGGGCTCCATGTCCAATGTGTAGGAATTCTAGTAACCGGTAGAAGTGTGAATGTTATCAAATTCTATTCAGTTGCATTTTGTGTTGACCAAATTCTGAAGCTGCCTAGCAATTTGGGCGCTGAAATCTTTGGTGCTGTTTATCTTCTCCCCACACCCCTACAAAAGTGAGCTTAAGCAGAGGAGGTGAGCCTTTGGACCTTCAGGAGCAAAAGTTCTAGTTCTAATAAGATCTACTGTAAGCTAGAATCAGATCTACAGATCTTACGTAAGCTAGGAAGAAACAGTATGGTGCATTTCTAGATTTCACCTTCCACACAGAAAAAGTGAGTCTCACTAAGAAGCTTGTTACAGAGTAGAATTACAAATATTGTTAAAAAAAAAAAACCCAAGCCCAAGCCAAAGTTGATTTAAAAAAAATTAATTCAAATACCTAACTTTACATGTAGCCTGAGGTTAATGCTGGTTTCTGTTCATGGATTTGAAAATTGCAATGGTATTTTAATGAATGATTTCCCGAGATGAATAATCAGGTTTTTTATTATATTATTTATTTTTATTACGTTATAAATATAAACAGCTGCCTAATGTTGCATTAGCTCAATAGTTCATGTAGTTCAGTGTTGTTTGCATCTAACCCTTGATGGACAAAATGGGAGAAAAAATTTGCCCACATTTTAAAACTTCAGAAGGAGGCTTTCTTTTCCTCTGCCCACAATGTCTACTTCTAAACAACTGGGGGGCGGGGGGGGGGGAGGGAATCTTGGCAGCTCTGTTTGCTCAGGTATGGGTGAAGGTGCTCTGTTAGCTAAAACGAATGACAGCTTGAACTAATGATTAGCAATTTGCATCCTCCTTCTCTGCTACCATGCCTTGGGTTTAGCAAGCGGGACGCTAAGGCAATACAATTAACAGTGCATGCTGGCATGAACATTAATGTTGGTGTATAAAAAAGGGACTCTGGTTAAAAAAAAACTCCTTGAATTTCCTTACCATCTTCTTTAGAATGATTTTGTACCTGTCGGTTAGTTGCAATACCGATTTCTTGCTTGTGTGAAAATAATATTGCAAATCAAGCATTGCAGAGATTATATAGTCTGACATAAAGAGATCAGATGATAACTTCCCGGATTATCCCTTAAATGGCCACTAACCCACTCTGGCCTCCAGCCAACAGTTACTTAGAATCCTTTCTTGGGATATAACAGGATATGGACTTTTGGACTCTAATAGGATTTTCTTTTGGGTGTTACCTGCAATGCAATTGTCTCTACCTGCTATATAGGAAGGAATCCATTTGAGTGTTACATGTGCTCTGCAATAATGAGCTATAGTGAATCTAAATTTATTTTTAAAGATCTGTGTAGCTGCTATACCCTCAAACTGGAAGGGACCTAGTGTAAAGTTGGGTTATTTGGTCAAATGTTCATGATAGTGTTTATTTGTTCCACTTCCTGAGCTGAGCCTATTTCTAGAGAAAGTCATGACCATGTGAGAAGAAGCAAGAAGCATATTTCTGATTTTGAATATACTTTTTTAATAGTAGCCATGACATGAAAATACATTAGAATGTGCTATATACAGTAGTTTATGGTAGATTTCAGATGTGAGGATAATTGGACAATATAAATCTTCAAATTTTACTGGGATTATAATGCATTTTTATTAAAAGCATTGCATCTTAATGCCAAGTTAACCTGAAGCTGTACTTTAATAATACCTTCTCAATATGCATTCTTCCAAATTATTCCAAGACTTTCTTTTCAGGGGTAAGGAATAAGAACTTGCCTTCTTAGAAAGAGTGATGGAGGGAAGAAAAAGAGCTAGAATTCTCAGAAAGTGGAATTTATTGTGTACAACAATGTTTCTCAAATTTGGCAATGTTAAGACATGTGGGCATGGTTTGCTGGGGCATTCTGGGAGTTTGTCTATATATCTTACTTAAAATTGTTACGTTTGAGAACGACTTGTACAAAAGGACCTTTCCTTTCTATATTTTGTGTACTGTTGACGCATTTAACCCATAGTCAGACTTGATAGAATAAAATGTGATGTTTTGCAGGACCACTCACAATTAATCCTGGTTTAGAGATGCAGGAGGATAACATAGGGCAGGGGTGTCTAACTTGCATCGTCACGTCATCATGTGACGTATTGTGATTTTTTTTCCCCCTTCGCTAAACCAGGAGTAGACGTGGCTAGTGCATGATGCATCCGGCTCATGGGTTGCGAGTTTGACACCCCCAACATAGAAGAATTATGAAGTAACCAAAAAAAGTTATCACTTCAAATGATAGAGAGCGCCCATTTGGATTCTATTTTCTGAATGTCCAAACTAAGCTCCTCCCATAATACATTATATTAGTTAGTGCCACCGAACCTAAAGTTGTAAATTGCTGTAGGGAAGATTCACCAAAAAGATGAGTGCTAATATTCGTATAAGTTTAAACCAGTGTTATTGGTAAGGGTCCTTCAGATTTGATCCAGCTTTATTAAAAATCACATTTTTACCATCCTCTGCTAGTTATAAGGCCCTTTTTTTACAGCCACTTCCAGGAATCGATTGGGATGTTGAGAAAATGCCTAATCATTGTTAATAACTGTGTTTATATTGAATTATTGTACCACTTGAACTTATCTGAGTTTTCCTAATGCTCTTCCCCCATCACCCTTCACACCACCTTGCCTGGATACTAGTTTGCACAAGTAAGACCATTAAAAATGCTATTTTTTTTTCTTCTGCATGCTTCTAGAATCTGTGTTTGCATGGTACTAAATCTGCATTATATAAAATTACATTTGTTTTAAAAATCTCTTTGTATAATCTATATTGTTTGTACTTTTATGGCACTGTTATCTTTTCATTGGGTCATGTCACAAAAGAGGAGAGAATAACACACTCTAAAATTGTAAGTTTTAAAAAGCAAGAGAACTTACTTAGCCAAAGGAATTAATTGAAAGACCAGTAAAATATTTGTGTTATAGGCCCTATTTTTATACTCCTGAAAGTGAAGAAAGTCAGTGTGGAGTTTCTGAAAGTTGTAGAAAACCAGCATTAAGTGCCCAAGGGCATGTAAGGCAGCAACATTTTAGATTCTGGAATAAATATGTTGAATTAGACATCCAGTAACAGAGCACTGATGAAAATCTGCATTTTAATAGCAGTAATCAGCTCTGCATCAACCATGCAAAGTTATTATAATTTGGGGGAAATGTATTAGTGATCCTTAGTGCAATATTTAACTGAAATGAGCTAAGAAGGGGAAGGGGGAATTTTTGCTGGAGAGAAGGGTATGCCTTTTCAGGATAATTCCTTAGCCTGAGAACTGATGGCTCAAGGTGCCAAGTCTATGGAAAGTGTAACAGCCAGCTCTGACTTTTGGAAAATCTGGAACATTTTTCGCCTGATCTATAAATAGCTTCTATGTGCTTCCTGTATTGCTTTATCAAATTAGGACTGGAAAATCGAAGCACCTGATTTACAAAAATCGAATCATGTAATGCTATTTCTTAGAAATCTAATTGAATTGTGGGAAATAAGTGATTGAGTGAAGTGGATGTGCTGAAGATCCTCTCCTAAACTACTTGATTTCTATTAATTCTGGGAAGTTATTGTCAATATTCCACTTTCAAAAATCTTATTGTTTATCGAATGCACTGCATGGTAATGTCGAGGCCAAACTTAACTCTGAGGTTCCCAAACACCAGTCCATAGACTTAAAACAATAATTTCCCCAGCCAAATTCCCAACCTCTCAATGTCAATAATTTCACTTATGAGAACCGTCTGCTTCAACTCCACACTTGCTATGTTGTCGTTGAAAAAGTTCCAGGCTCTCATGGTTTCCAGCAGACTGGTAGAAGTTTCATTTTTCCATCTAACCCATTTGAAAGCAATACCTCCCCCCACCCCCCAACTCTAATGGCAAGTTGAAATGAAGAGGCAGATAGCTGCCAAAAGATTCATCCTGGCCAGTTATTTCATTTTACAGAAGCACAGAGAGGATTATCGATCTCTTAATCACCCTTGCCATTGCTTTTGTTAAAGCTTTTTCAAAGAAATCAACTGGGAAGAGAATCTGCCCCAAACTGAACATTTTAATGAATATTTCAAAAGCTCACACTGAGATGGGACTCATTTAATGCCCATAATGATTATCATGGCAGATGTTCTGCTGATACACCTGGATGCTTTGTTCATGGTTTTAGTCTCCATGTTTAGCTGCCTTTCATTAGATCCAAATGGAAACCTTGTTTAGACTCTGATTGTGACTATGCTGAATGACCAAGGGTGGTAGATGATCACTAGGAAACAACAGTGTTGTTACACAAACATAACAAAATTCAGAATGTAAATAAATGTCCTTTAATGCCTCCAACTTGTTCAATAGTTCTCAGTTGGAGATAAAACGTACTCAAAAATAGTCTTCAAAAGAAAGCAATACAGTCCAAACTCAATGAGCAGATAGAGGTGAAATAAAAAACCAAAACTAAGTACAATGAAGGAAATTCCACAATGGAGCAGGATAAGTAATTACCAAATTCAAGGAGATAACAAGGCACAGTCTGTTGGAAGCACGCCAACCAAGATAACTTCAGCCCAAAATAAAACACGCTTTGCTTCTGGCAACGCTGTGTTGTAACCATCTCTCTTATATACACGTCTCCCCAGCTGCAACCAATGAGGAGGATCATGGCCGCCTCCTGTCTCACAAGCCAAGTTGTTGCCTTTTCCGTTCCTTCCTGCGTGTCCTAGGATGCAGGGGGGATGGGCCTGGTTCTTCCTCTGACTGCCCAGCCGGTCTCTGCCCTTCCCCAGCCTCCTCCACAACCTCCAGAGCCACACCTCCACTCCCTGTCGGTTGTGCCTCCTCTCCTTCAGAGTCTGACTCTACCAAGGGTATGACACAACAGTGATCTATTTTGCATTGGCCTTGTTTGCCAAAGAAATTATCTAAGGAAAAACATCTGATGACAACTAACGTATGAGATTCATTTTTCTGAATAAAGAAAATACGACCCCAATAAAATTAGATAGACACACTGATGATTTCAGTAGAGCCTTAATGTATTCATTGTTTATTCATTAGGCTTATATGCTGCTCCAGTCAGAGTGGCTTGCTTACCTAATAGTACTGTTACTCAGTATAGGGTTCAAACAACCCAACAAAGCTGACGCCATTAATTTCCCATTTATTAACCATCCTGATCAAGCACAAAGGAACAAGTTAACCTAATTACAGACTCCTACTGGAAAAGGATTCATGGTCTAAGGCATACATACATGCATGTAAAAATTTGAAGTGGCAAAATTGGACTCCTCTGTCTACCTTTTACAACATGGACTTTATCTAACTATGCTGAATATAGTTTTCAGCTTCCAGAATTTTCAGCAGGGAAAGTCTTGGGATTAAAAGTTCAAGTATTTGTACGGTATCTGCATAGCTTTCTTTGCTGTGGGAGCACCCCGCCCCTACTTTACTTGCCGGCAGACAACATCTTCCATGTAAGACTTCCTCTATTCTCAGATAACTGTTTGCAAAATGCTGCAATTAGAAGAGGAGACAAAAT
This sequence comes from Bungarus multicinctus, assembly GCA_023653725.1. Classification (NCBI taxonomy): domain Eukaryota; kingdom Metazoa; phylum Chordata; class Lepidosauria; order Squamata; family Elapidae; genus Bungarus; species Bungarus multicinctus. Next base: position 149,398,633 of record CM042834.1, read on the forward strand.
ATTGATAGTCTTGCTAGCACATCTAAGCACACATCCACGAAAAAAAAATCCCATAAAAGAAAATCTCCTTGCAGAAAATAAGCATCTCTGAATTTTTGCTGCACTCATCCTAAGGTGATGTATAATTAGCTAATTAATTCTGTAGTGTTCCTTGAAATTATGAGATCTGCTTTCTTGTTAGATAAACCCAGTTTTGCAGACTTTTAGATCTTTAAAATAACAGTTGGCTTTTTATAGTTCCCACTGATTTTTTTTTCCTACCTTGACAATCAGGTTTTTAGTAGAATTAGTACTACAAAAGAGAAATGACTCTCTTATGTAGGCTTTGGGAAAAAAATATATATTGACTAATGTGTCTCAAAGATGCTTTTTTCAAGAGGCAACTGGACTTCCTGGTTTTTCTTTGAAGGCGTTTCTCTTCTCATCCCAAAAGCTGAAGAAGTTTCTTGGATGAGAAGTGAAACGTCTTTAAAGAAAAACCGGAAAATCCAGTTGCCTCATAAAAAAAAGCACCTTTGGAACAACCATGACCTGAATGACTGAGAATCTCCATAGACATTGACTTCTATGGCTTATTATGTAAGTCAGTTACTCTAGGGGAATTTCCATACAACCGATGATCTTGCCGGTCTTCTGCATTTCTGTAGGCTCATGCCCACTGTTGCATGAATGGTCCACTGTTGGTGTTTTGTCCTCTCATGTTGCCAGATAGTGCCCCCTCTAGCTGCCAATGGATCAGCCAGACTCCTATGTCCCCACCCATGTTCTTATTTCAGAACAATTGGGAAGAAGGGAATGTGATGGCAAGGCGAGAAGGGGAGAAACCTGGGACACCAAGAAATGAAATACAGTTAGTTCTTGACTTACGACCACAATTCAGCCCAACATTTCTGTTGTTAAGTGAAACATTTGTGAAGTGAGTTTTGTCCCATTTTTACGACTTTTCTTGCCACGGCTGTCAAGCTGATCGCTGATGTTAAGTCAGCCAGGTGGTTGTTAGTCAAATCTGGCTTCCCCGTTGACTTTGCGTGTTAAGGTCACAGAAGGCGATTCCGTGACTCCGGGACATTGCAACCGTCGTAAAATATGAGTCAGTTCCCAAGCGTCCTAATTTTGTCCATGGGGATCTACAATGGTTGTAAGTGTGAAAAAAGGTCGCAAGTCCCTTTTTTTCAATCCCCTTGTAACTTTGATCGCTAAATGAACTGTCGTAGATCGAGGATTATCTGTAAAGCAAGGATGTCAAACTCACGGCCCGCGGATGCGTCAATATGTTGGCCACGCCCACCCCCATTTTAGCGAAGGGGGGAAAAGTTGCGATACATCATGTGACGACAACATGACGCAGTGAGTTTGACACCCCTGCTGTAAAGTCAAATTCCTACCTATGAGAGAACCATTATAAAACTGTATTTGTAGAAGATGAGCTGCGCACAAGCCACACAGTGTGGTGGAGACACAGTTACAGTGTCAATTTCACATTTCACATTTCAGCACTGCACAGGTAGAAGAAGAGGGAGTATTTTTTCCCTTCTAGTTGCTTGCGGCCCTAAAATACAAGGAAGCCCTTGGCTTATTCCTGCTAGCCAACTTAGTTCTCCTGCCTGAAGTTTGAATTAAAATGGAAATGTACTGGATACTTTGGGTAATACTTTGGATAGTAATTTTGGGAGGCATCAAGTAAAATTGAGAAGGGGTTCTGAAGGCAGCTAGAGGCTTGTTTTGCCTGGCTGTATAGTGGCTGTATGGATTTGAACTTCCCACAGATGTAATGCTGATGAGTCACTGTTGTATCAGTGTGCTTCCCAGTTTGAGAAGCAGCCTTCAAGGGGCAACAGGGGATTGAAACATCCCTGCACATTGTGCATCAGTATTGCTTCTTTCAATGATTACAGGTAGTCCTCGACTTAATACAGTTCATTTAGTGACCGTTCAAAGTTAGAACGGCACTGAAGAAAAGTGGCGTAGGACCGTTTTTCCACACCTTTACGATCCTTTCAACATCCCCTTGGTCACGTGATCAAAATTCAGACGCTTGGCAACTGACTCATATCTATGACGGCCGCATTATCCCAGAGTCGTGAGCTCTCCCTTTGCGACTTTCTGACAAGCAAAGTCAGTGGGGAAGACAGATTCACTTAACGACCGTGTTATCAATTGAACAACTGCAGCGATTTCACTTAACAGGTGCGGCAAGAAAAATAGGGCAAGGCCTCACTTAACAAATTTTTCACTTAGCAACATAAATTCTAGGCTCAATTGTGGTGGCAAGTTGAGGACTACCTGTGCTTGTTTCTTCCTGGTGGATAGAATTACAGAAAGCAGAGTCAGTGTCAGTTGCAGCCATCTTGGAATCCAGAACCTGTAGCCTTTAAACCGGCTTCACTTTAGTAAGAGTTGAGCGGGGTGATTTGGGGGTTTTATTTGCTTGCTCTTAGTTGCCTCTTTCACATGGATTAAAAAAAAAATAACGCTGGCTGATTTAAGTATACCCTGGGAATATCCTTATAGCTTTTAATCTTTGCTTTTTAAAAATTTAATCTCCCGAGTTACTTAGTCTTAAACATGTTAACTATTATCCATTTATAAATGGTGGCTTTCTAAGCAGAAGAGGGAAGCTAACATTTTCCCCCTCGGAGCTTCCCACTTCTGCTGTCCACAGTTTCACGGGCTGCTCTACAAGCCTTGAGCCACTGGGCGTTTGGTCTAGCAAAGCTCCATCGGACGCTGCGGCAGAAACCCATTGGCCAATGAATTTTTAAGGCCTCTTTCTCGTGATCTCCACCCAGCCTGCACTGCTCCCGGTGACAGGGGAATCTCCAACCTTCAGCAGAAGGAAAAAGCGGCAGCCTTCCCTTGAGCTCTTTGCCATAATCACTTGCTGCTCCCATATCTTGACACTTTCTTCCATTTTCCACATATGCAGACGTGGCAATGTAATCTAACATCCTCCGGCTGCCGTTTAACTCAGTAACCACTTGGCAACCTTGCATGGTCAGTGGGAAGGCCGTTCATCTTCTTCTTTTCAAAACATCTCCTTTTCATGGGGCCTTCCCTGAAAGTTTGAAACAAATTGGGTGAGGGGCAAGCTTAGCAGAAATGATTACCTTGATTGGTGAATATATTTGAATGTTTGGTGTGTAGTGCATGTGAAAGCCTTCTAATAATTTTTTTTTGTCTTTTCTTCCCTTCCTTTTCTTCGTTTCCCCCCTTTCTTCTTCCTCTTAACTTTCCCCCCCAATTCTTCCATCTCTGGTGGAAACGCAAGGAGCTGGTAAGAAGCCTCACCTTCCGTCTGCTTTGGTATTTGTGCTGAGAAGTGGTAGCTGCTAACCTCTTTGTCTTACTCTAGAGGACTGAACTTTCTGTATTTTAGGCATACGGTTGTTCACTGGCTGCCCAAATATAAACAAGTGGTCCTCATTTAGTGATCCACAGTGGAGACCGGCAACTTGGTTATTACGTGAAGTGATTGCGAAGTGCAACTGTGCTGACAGTCTTCCTTCAGCTTTCCTTGGCTTTACAAACCTGTAAAAGGACAGGTTACAGACTTACTTTTTCATTTGTAACTGCAAACAGTCAGTAAACAAGGCGGTCACTAAATGAAGATTACCTGTATTGTTATCGAAAACTGAAAATGCTCGGGATTGCTTCCTCCACACCACATTAAAATAATACTGAGAAATGAACAACTGTTGCTTTGCTTGCCAGCTTCTCATACCATGCAAAAACTGCCGTTCAGTTTTGATAAAGACCTGCTCTTTGTTTTGGTCCTTTCTATTATACCCTTTCATTAACTGATTGCAAGCAAGTGAAGCACAGAGCCATTTAAATTTTACGGCTATTATAGTTAGGCGAAGACTCCTTCCAGCAGTCTGCCTCAAAATAGAAGATGAAAGCCATTGCCCTCTAGCTTAGTGTCAGTTTTTGCATGGTGGCTGCCATAGCTTCTTGATCTTGAGGACTCACAAATGAGAGTCACAAATAGCCCTTTTTGGTGGCCTTTGAACATGAAGATGCAAAATATACCTTTCTTCCTTTCTCAAAATTAGATAACCAGAACAACGTATAGTATTCTAAATTGATTGCTCTAGATTAGCTAGTCTTTGGGCTGAAGAAAATCTTTATAATCCTTACAACCCAACAGATTAACAGTATTGGAAAGGAAAGGTTTCAGCCCCCTGTCTAGCGGCAGGATAAACTCTGTAAAAACAGGGCAAGATTTGGCATAGAGACCAAGAGAAATGTAATTCAAAAGCAAACTGATCAGGCCAGAGTCCATATAAAAATATTTCCCCAAATATCCCTGAGGGAAAAGCAATTGGGAATTGACTGTTGCTAACTTTTCCTTTAGACACTGCTTCGGCACAGAATGAGTTTATAAGACATTAGAAGGCATTCTGAAAACCAATTTCTGTATATTTTCCCTATCACATTTTTAAAATTGTTAATGATAACAAGTTTTGAGGCTAGAAATTGATTTTGATTGTCTGATTCAAGGCAGCTTGATGTCCTTTCATACAGAAATCTAGTTCTGGTTATCCAGTTACCCCAAGTGTTCTCATTTCACTAGCCATCTTATTGCAGCTATTATTTAAAATTATGCATCAATAAATCAGTAAAATTTTGCTTGCCATCATCTATCATAGAACTAAATCCATTGTCATTCCACACAGTCTAATAGATAGATGGATAATCAAGATTGTTAATTTGGCCTGGGGAGTATTTCATTTTAACTGTGGAAACATGACTCATAATGCTCAGTTCATAAAGAAAGCCAGCCTATTAAATCAGCTGGAACAATATTTTGGAATACAACCTTTATTATTTTTTATATAAGCGTGCTTAATAAGAGCACATTCTGGGTGATGTGCCAAAGACTGAAATGCAGTAAAATATGTTGTAAATTATACATTACATAAAATAAGTTGATGATGTGATATTAACGAAGGTGTAATTTAAAATTCTAGCTATCTAAAATAGAGAATATCGGGCATCAAAATTACAGTGTTGTATACACAATGGTTTAAAACACTTAAGACAACACAGTTTTTAAAAGCTTGCAGAAATAGAGTTATCCCTAAGTATAATAAAGTGCCAGGCAAACTTCTATCACTGGGATGGCCCCACAACCAAGGAGTCCCTGCTTTATATACTCCAAATCTGACTCTTGAATAGGATCTCATTAGGTAATATTTTTCATCCAGCTTTCTATACATGGTATTTAATTGTGATACTCTCTGATCTTCTACATTTGAGATGATCATACTCTACCCTCAGAAAAATCCCGAAGAAGGATTTGAAGTTTGCTGGATGGACTTAACTGTCATATTACCTGAAAAGAAAATGTATATTTTTGTTCCATATAAATAACAGCAATGAAATGAATTCTCTAGTTTTGGGACACCTTGAAATATTTTGGTATGGTCAGCTTATTGGGTTGTCTCTCACAAAGACACTTACATTAGCACAACAGGATTTTTCTGCTGGCACGCATCCCTGCCCTTGTGGTTGGAATATCTTCTGAAGCAAACTTTACAGGTATATACAAATGTATAGGAGAGGAGAAATTGCTCCTCCTCTTCTTTCTGTCGCCATAAAGTTGCTTTCACTAACAGAAATATGCCACTAGATGCCACTGCAGGTACAAAATGTGGAAGCAAAGTAAAATGTAAAACATTCTATTCCCTTTTACAAGGGAATAGAATAGAATAGAATAGAATAGAATAGAATACTTCATTGGCCAAGTGTGATTGAACACACAAAGAATTTGTCTTGGTGTAAATACTCTCAGTGTACATAAGAAAAAGATACATTCGTTAAGAATCAAGAATCATAATGTACAATACTTAATGATAGTCATAGGGTACAATCAAGTGAAACTTATAATAAACTTGAATGAAATTTGGTAGAACCATTGGGGCTAGATGAATTACCAGTTGATTTTCCCAGGAAAAAAATCTGTGGGAAAAGGTATGAAATCCTCATCTCTGCAGCTCAAAATATTACTTTTTTTCTTAGTGGTTCAAGAAAATTCAGCATTTTGTTTCTGCATTGTGCTTGCTTTATCAATTGGAGGCCAGTGTAAGGAATTCTGGAAAAATGGTTTCTTGCCAGTGTTTATGAAGTGTTTTTTTTTTTAAATTAATTCTTCATTTTTTAATTTTGGGTCTCCGCTCAGCTAGCTAGTGATTACCACATAGCTACAGCTGGCTGCACATTTCAAAAATGTGTGTAATATTAATATATAAAATAATTTGCATAATGTATTCTCGTTGACCAATTTTCTGAAAGCAAAATTTGAGTGCTGCTCTCAAAATTCCAATAGCCACAAATTTTCTGAGTGCTCATTTATTAGTACAGGTAGTCCTCAATTTACAGCCATTCATTTAGCGACAGTTCAAAGATATAATAGCACTGAAAAACAGTTTTACAATTGTCGCAGCATCTCCATGGTCATTTCATCAAAATTTGGGCGCCTGGCAACCAGCATGTATTTACAGTGGTTGTAATGTTCTGAAGTCATGTCATCATCTTGCCAATAGGCTCCCAACAAGTAGAATCAATGGAGGAAGCAGGATTCACTTAACAATCATATTATTCATTAAACAATTACAGTGATTTGCTTAACAACAGATGCAAAAAGGTTCTAAAATTGGGTGTGACTCATTTTAATTGCTTTCCTTAGCAATGTTGGCCCCATTTGTGGTCTTAAATGGAAGATTGTCTGTACTGTAGGCTCCTTTTTAACTTCAAAAGCTGATTGTCTTTGATATTGTAAAATAGACTTTTCTACTTTGGTGCTCTCCAAATCTGTTAACTACAACCTGCATAATTGGGTATGCTTCCTGGGTATATTAGAAATTGTAAATAAGAATTTCTTTTTAAAGAGGCAGTGCTAACGGGTATATCCACATTATTATTTGGCATTTGAGATAGATGAATTACAGTAATATTTTTCATCCAAAATTGTAAAGTAACCAGTTAGAATATAATGCCAAAAATTACTTCAGCATTTCAGGTTTACTCCAGCAAATTCAATTATTGGGTTATTACGTTCAGTTTCACAAATGGCATTGATATAGGAACTTTCAAGAAGGAAGTATTTGTGTGTGCATCAGTGGTGGTATTCAGCCGGTTCGCATCAGTTTAGATGAACCGGTAGCAAGAATTTGGCATGGGTCGCCAAACCGATAGCAACATCTGGCTGGCCATGCCCCTGACCCCGTTGCCCGGTCTCTGCTCGCTCGCTTGCCCTGCTTGACCTGCCTGCCTGATGATCACTCGCCCCGACCACCCCGCCCGCTCGCCTGCCACTCGCCCCACCCAGTCAATCCTCCCCTCCTGGGTCTTGCCTTCTAGCCTTCTCACATGGTGCCTGCGCCCCAACTGAGCAGCCCTGATCTTCCTGCATCCTGCTCACAGGTAAGCCTGCGAGTCGCGTTAGCCCTTCTCCCACTGTCCCTGGACATTTTCGGGCCTTCCCTACCATCCTTTGGCTCGGCTAAGCCGGCGTGGCTCCATCCCACGCGGCGCTTTCCCAGTTTTCCGTACCATGTGGTGACCGTGGCACAGCGAGAGCGGGTGGATGTCCCAGCTGGGGTTGCTGAAAATTGCACACCACATATGCGGTCCCGGCTGGGACATCTATCCATCCTGCCCTGCCCTCCTGCCACCGCCCACAAGAAAGCAAGTGGCTGCCGGAGGTCTTTGGGAGGAAGGGATGCCGCTGCCTCTGCCCGCTGAGGTGCTTTGGGAGGACTGGAGGAGGGGGTGCTACACGGCCCCACCACCACCTCTCCTCGCAAATAATGCAAACGGCTTCTGGAGGTCTTTGGGAGGGAGGGCGGATACTCCTGCTGCCGCTGCCATCTGCTGAGGTGCTTTGGAAGGGCTGGAGTGTGTGTGTGGGTGCTCCATGGCCCCACCATCACCTCCCCTCACAAATAATGCGGGCGGCCGCTGAAGGTCTTTGCTCCTGCCGCTGCTGCTGTCCAATGAGGTGCTTTGGGAGGGCTGGAGTGTGTGTGGGGGGTGCTCCATGGCCCCACCACTACCTCCCCTCACAAATAATGTGAGAGGTCTTTGGGAGGGCACGCCTTTTCATGCCACTCGCTGCTGACTGGAGCTCACTGGATCATTCAGTTCATCTCAGACCAGATGTGTGTGTGTATGTGTGTGAGAGAGAGGGGCGGGGGAGAGGGAGAGAGAGAGAGAGAGAGAGAGAGAGAGAAGGAAAGAGGAAGGGAGAGAAAGAAAAAGAAAGATCAGAAAGAAAGAGAAAAACGAAAGAAAGAAAAAGAAATAGGAAGAGAGTGGTGTGTGTGTG